>BPLT01000224.1:0-521737 GCA_019656295.1 Rhododendron mucronatum var. ripense | reverse complement strand
TAAAAAAAAATGGTAGTGTGATCACATGATTCACATCCCTATGAAAACTTGAGGCCTATTTTGGCCAAATAATCTAAGTGGATTATTTTTTTTTGTCCTTATTCTAATTTTTTTTCAAATTATTACTTCATCCTGATAAGAAAAATCTGAAAGGTGGTAAAAAAATTAACATCAAAACGCAAGTTTTTTTGAACAAAGACAAAAATATAAGTAGCTTATTTTTATCTTTATTCAGAAAAATTTGAATTTCAATCGTAAGTGAATATAGGTTAAGCTACATTGATGAGGGTTAATTAGGTTAAGCTTCATTGATGAGGGTTATTAAAGCCTTCCATATAAGTGAACCTAGGTTAAGGACAGGGGGGAGTGTGTTGTGCAGCATTGTGCTGCACAGCCTCCGGCGAGGCTTTTCCGGCATCGGTCCGATGATCGGAGACGTTCATCGCGTAGAGCTCGTCGAGTTCTACGTGTACACCAAAAATCAACTCAATCAAATATCGTTAAGGGCCTCATCGGAACATATATAACTTGAAAAAAAATGGATTTAGTGGTTTTGATCTAGTGTTTCGTATCCATTAGGATTCATTATTTTTCAAGTTATATATGTTCCGATGAGTCCCTTAATGATATTTGATCGAGCTGATTTTTGGTGTACATGAAGAATTCGACGAGCTCTACGCGGTGAACGTCTTCGATCGTCGGACCGATGCCGGAAAAGCCTCACCAGAGGCTGTGCAGCACGCTGTGTAGCACAATGCTGTACAGCACACTCCCCCTGTCCCTAGGTTAAGCTACATTGATGAGGGTGGGATCAACGTACTTTTATAGGCTGCTATGTCTGGTACTGTGAAAGCAACACAAAGATTTAAGATGTTTCCCTTCAGATCCCATAGCCCCAGTAGTACTTGTGCCTGTGATCATTTTCCTCCCCTTTCCTTTTCGTTTGTTTTTGATCTTTTCCTTGAACGCCAGTTTAGAACAAGTACTCCCCTCGGTAGATAATGGAAATAACCCATTTTCGAGTTGTGGGTACCCCACACTTCTACCATAACATTTTTCTCAAGCAATATTAGGTAGCCAGCCCGAAACTGTCTCCCAAAAAGAGAAATTAGTGATTATGATCTTATCAAAGTGAATATAAACCACTGATCGATTTCTCATTTCGGTATATTTTTAGGGTTCGCTTTTCGTGCTACCTAGCATTATGGTAACAGTTAGTACTATCTTCTTTGCTTCTCTATGTAGTGAATCTGGTTATGTTACATGAAATGTGAAGAGAAAATAGCTAGGGATCCAAATTCCAAACCTTTCAAAAATAAAGTAAAATGTACTGGTGATCGATTCTCTCTACTATAAGTGCTTGTCAAAATTTCTGGCAATGAAGCTACTGCTGGGTGCAACCCAACACACACAGTTGCACGAAGAATAAATAAATTGATAACACAAAGAAACGGCACCGAGTTTTGTCTATCGTTTTCCAATTTGTGTAATTAACTTTGTCATTCATGGCCTATGCGAAATTTTTTCAAGTATAGATTACAACGGATGGATATAGCATGGATTTTCACGCTTGAGTTTACACTACCAGTTACCGTCATACGACTCATACCCCTATTTAGGGTTCTAAAACGCTTCCTCCAAGTCCCCACAACGTGACTGGGCAGAAGCAACCCAGATTCGTTAGTGCTACTATACTCAACTAGTATGTGAGTTTGTTTTAGTAGGAGCTTTAATTTTTTAGTATTTTGAAGAAGTTAAACCATTTTATTTTTGAGAGTTAAACTAAAAAAGGAATTGTCTTATATTTACTATTTATTAGATTTTTTTCGATAACGCTTGTTGAGGTTGTCAAATAGATCGACGTACACCATAAATCTAGCAACAAAAGGACTCAGAATTGTGGGATACCCTTGTGCTGTTCCTCTTGAAGTGTATCTCCATGAATATTGTCTTGTGAGAAATACATATAAGAGAGAGAGAGAGAGAGAGAGAGTTTAGAAGCAAGTACTTATTTCATATTTTCAAATCCAAAAATAATGTAAATAAAGAATTTCTTTTTTATTTTTTTTTTGCACCATATAAAAGATCTCGATAAGATCTATCAAACAAAATTCATATTGTTAGAAAAATTATTATTTGGTTCTCTAATTATGATTTGAGCATTGCACGTGGCTCAATGCACAATAGCGATTAATGAAGGGATCGAAATATAATTCTTATAGCCGGTTTCAATTGATCGCAAGACTTAAATTTGGTCCGATTGGATTTCGTTCGGAATGTTTTTCCGTAGGCGCCTAGTTAATTAATTGAGACAACATCTAATGCATTTAGGTCTTGTTTATCCCGGTGTGATGATCCAAGTAATGACTACTTAGTTTTTTTTTTTTCTCGGCAAACGAAACATTTTATATAGCTCGAAAGGATATATCGACAAAAGAGCATCTAAGCATAAAGAGCTTTGAAACTCTAGAAAATATAGTCATTCCTCACCAACCAATCATTCCTCACCAACCGATGGTTGGTGAGGAATGACTATATTTTCTACAACTCAACAAAACAGGCCTGCGAAGTGGGAGATGTAGTTAAAACAAGGGTCGCAATGTGGATGAAAGCAAAGTTCAACATCAATGTCTACACTGTGGAGGAGTTTAAGGTCTTTTTAGATGGTATCCGAAAACTAAGATTGTAAGGTAGTTTTTTGGGTGTGTCATCCAACTATTGGTTGGATGCGTGTGCAGCTTATGGTGTATCAAAGCTCTGTGAGCTTGGTGTTTTCCCTCGATGTAACCCCTTCGAGTATTTTATAAAAGTTCCATTTTGCCGAGCAAAAAAAAAAAAAAACTTCAGAAAAGAAAAGAGAAAGTTGGATAAAACACCTTAGACTACATTACAATTTTAATTTCTAGATACCATCTAGAAAAACCTTAAAATCCCCCACGGTATAAACTTTGATGTTGAATTTTGCCTTCATCTACATCGCAACCATAGTTATTCCCTTCAAACTTGGAAATCTAATAATATTTGTCACTCCGATCCCAGGCAGCCATATCTCTCTCTCTCTCTCTCTCTCTCTCTCTCTCTCACTCATAGGATTGAACTACTTTCCCCGCATGTTTACGGAAGAGAATTGATTTTTGAGCTTTTTTATCATAAAATTCCTAAAGGGCTACAAAAACCCAAAATTCGGAACATACCTACGTCGGAAAGAATGATCTTCAACTTTTAGATTATTCATATGAGTTGGACAGAATCTCACCGAGTACGATAAAAACAATACCACGAAGGTCAGGGGAGTTCCCTACCTCACAGGGAACGGGAAATTTACTCGGCTTTCATTAGCTGCAAATGTGGTCCAAGTCCAACAACTGCGTACGTGATAATTCTTCGTCCTGCCATCCGTGTTTAGTGCTGCGCGTGGCTAAAGTTATTCTACCCGAACCGTACATGGCTGTAAACAGTAAACACCATCCTAGCATTCACCTAGTTATATGCAAATCCAACCTTTTGATTCAAGGCCGTAAACGAGTCGAGCCGAGTTTTGTTGTGTTCGCCAAAAACTTGAGCTCTAACCCGGCTCGAGTCTTAACAAGCCAATCAAGTTTCGTCATTTACTAAATGAGTTTCTTTAATCGAACCGAGCCTCCCTTAATGAGCTGAGCTTTTGTCAAATAAGCCGAGTGAGCATCACTCGGCTAGTTTAGCAAACGAACCAAAAACTTCGAACCAAGCTCCCGAGCTGCTCGGTTCGTTTACGACCTTACTTTTGAATCAAGATCCTCTGTTGTTATCCCCTGTATCTGATTTTTATTTTACTTATTACAATGGGACTTAGTATGGTCTCACTTGACAATTCGAGCTGCTCGTCTGGTATAATACGACGTGTTCATCATCTATATGAAAAACCAGTTTTATCGAACATCGGTGAAGACTCGTTCGAGTCACATCGATTGGTCATAAAGGAACTAGAAGATCAGACACAAATAGTCCAGTTCCCTTATGATAATTACGCAAAGTGAACAATGATCATTCTAAATTTTGCATGGGATAAACCTGTTGAGGCTTATAAATGAACGACTTGGAACGTCAAGTGAGACCGTAATGGGTCCTACTATATAACTTGAGAATGAACGAGAAGTTATCACATGAGAGAGGATTCACAGTACTCCATCCTTTCAAGACCAAAACTTTGCACTTTTTTCCAACTTCTGGTTATATATTAATCCGTCACTGGAATTGAACCAAGGAAAACCATGAGACTAGACTCAACTACAGTGTGGTGCATTCTTGTTGGGCCCAAAAATAACAGTGCAAAAAGCTTCACACTCATGAAAGGGAGCAGAAAAGGGGGCTGGACGCTTGATATTGATCCATTTGTGGTCTTTATTGGATTCACTCTGTTGAAGATTAAATCGTTTATTTATTAGAGCTCGTTTGATATGGGTGCATGCTCCATATTTATTTGCGGGATTCACGTGTAACGGGCGGTTTCACTCATTTATGTAATTGATCAGTGTATATTCATCTGCGTCCGTAAGGTTCCTCTTTTTACAATTACCTCCCATATTCGGAGGTGACTTCTAATTTCTCACAATATCCTTAACCTTATTGTCAAGTTTTTTAAACTTTTCCACGATCTTTTGGGAAAATTTTCTCTCTTCTCCCATTTTTCACAAGTTCCGGTCAGAGGCTAAAATCAAAAAATTAAATGTTAAGTACATTGAAGTCTACTCTTTTAGTTTCCTTATACATATTCCTTCTTAAATATTTTCTCTCTCTTCTCCCATTTTTCACGAGTTCCTGTCAGAGGCTAAAATGCCCACCACGCACAAGAAAGAGCTTTGCGCCTTAGGCCCACCATTGAGCCCAGTCCACTACAGGAAAAATGCCCAAAAGCTAGCCTTGAAGATTGTTCATTTGTGATGGTCATGCTTTGTTTTTTTTGATCTGCAATTACGCTTGGTTCAGATACATAATGGCTCCGTTCAGTTGTCGAGAAAGTTGTGTGAAAAATTAGTTTCCAGAAAAAGTGAAGTGAGGTGAAGTAAAAGAAAAAAAAATTATTTTCCTGTGAGTGTTCATTTGACAAAAGAATTTTGCAAGAAAAATTAAGGTTTAGTTGTTTATTTGTCAGGAAAAAGAAACTTTCGGGAAAATTTTGTGAGTGTTCACTCATTTTCCTTTTTCCGCGACGTAAAATCCTGTGTTTTTTGCAGGATTACTTTTGCAAGAAAGTAATCCCTGCAGGAAAACTTAAATTAGTAAGTCCTAGAATTTTCCTGCCAACTGAACACTAGGAAAATTATGAAAATTTTGATTTTCCCATCCTTTCCTGTACTTTCTTGGCAACTGAACAGGGCCAATAGGCTCGCATCATCGGGGACTTTGCAATGTGACCGGCTAGTATCTGGGCCAGGCCACCGCACGGGAAGAGCACAGCACGTAAAGCATTTTTCGCATGTTCGTGAAGCAATGTGGGTAGAATTTCCCTTCGACGAGCTGACTCATACGCTAAGTTGCATTACTACTACTCAAATATTTGCAGGGAGTTCCGGTTCAAAGATGGACAAGACATGAGAATGATACCCGTCCGACTGCTGCTTTTCCTCGATGAAGATTTCCAACGCCGTGTGAATTCAACTGGAAAAAGCCCGTTATGTCCTTCAACTGCAAATCCGTCCATTTCCCCTAGAGTGAATGTGACTGCGTTCAACATTGCAGTTGATTGCACCAAGCCATGCATGGGGGATGGGAGGCAACTGAATTCCCATATATACCTAGAACTGGGAGAGAGAACCATTGATCAAACTCTCACGAAAGAAGAAGAATCAGACGAGCTGGAATACAACCCCTTCTTCCGGTGCCACAAAATATGTCATCCGGGCCACATCTTGCTCCCAGAGCACATCAATGGATCACGGCCGATCACTTGTGTACCCGATATGCCAGCATTAGCCAGACAAGAAGCTGCTTCCAGAGGCATGGAAGATCTTCAGCTTCTTAGATCAATCAGATGTCAAAAAATTGACCTCTCAGGCTGTCCAATGGCGGCATCTCTTGAGGAAAAAAAGATGCTGCAAACATTACACTGGCAAGAACATGGTATCAGTTCTTGTTAGAGCATTTTGGCTCAGCCATTGATTTAAATGATGCGGTAAGTAGGAGCACTCATAACTCAGAAGGGAATCTGCTCGATGACGGGATTGTTCGTTGCAACTTACTTGAAACTCAAAGCTGATACTTCAGTATGCGCAAGCTTAATCAGTTTTTTCAACTAATCAAACACTCGTATCTGAAAAAGAATAAGAAGCAGCAGCTGCTAACTGCAGCTCTTGTAAACCTGCAACGCGTATATATGTATTGTAACTAGTTTGGTTATGCACTTTCTACCCTTTCTTTTTTAGACACGACTTCTCCTGTGCTCAGTTTGGTATAGATTATTACCCAAACATCACTTCAGGATAAATAGTGTGTACAATGCCCCATCTCTAACGATTAACACAAATTCACATTCAACTGTCTTAATTAAGAAATAGTTGAAGTCACTGCTCTACAACAGCTAATAATAGCCAATGATAACTTAGACGCTGCATTGTTCCCTCTTCATATGCATCACACAACCGCCATGATCGTATGATAATAATGTTTAAAGTTACAGTCCCGCCTATGAAAATAGTGATCAGAGGAGTACGAGTTCAACTCCCATAGGTACTTTCCCTTGAAACTGCCGGAAAGCGCGACTTCTTCCAGCAAGTTCCTTGCATTTAGTAGAGTCGGGTGAACGTATTGAATGAGAATATTGACAGCGTGGGTCAATAACAACTTTTTCCAGTGCAACAACATTCTCAATAAAATACATGGCAAGTTCGAAATCGCTTGTACCACCAAAGTATCCAGCCATTTCCACCACCTTGAGGTATTTATGAGAACATTTGACAGATCTCCTAGCTTCGCCTCCATTAATGGTAGGATGAGTTTCCCATTGTAACTGCAACAAGAAAAAGGCAAAGCAGTTAGTGAATTAATGTATCTCAACTCGAGAGTCTGTAAGACATATCAAGCAAATATGATGACTTCAACAGCCACTGAGATAAAATAATAATAATCCCATCTTGCAAATCAATTCTTTGGGTTCATAAATCATACAAAAATCAGCCATCAAAAATGAAATGGAATTAAAGATGAACCAAATTGTGAATGTCCTCAAATTTTAACAGAATCAAGAAAGGGTTCTTTGCCAACAAGCACAATCCAACTCAATGAAAGAACAATAAATACCACACGGCATTATCCAGAAAACAAACTCACGACTTCAACCATCCACTGCGATCATATCGCATTAGGGAAAAAAAAGTTCAACATGTACAACAAACCAACGACAGATGCAGCAGCAGTAAGTTTAAAACCATACAAGTTGAAAGTAAAAGAAAGTAGCAAAACCCGAGCCTTGTGTCCCAATCAAAGTACCAAGAAGCGATATTGAATGTTTTCCAGGCAAAATTGATTACTTTTGTAAATCATTTCTTTTTCACCGAACATCATGCCAATCCAACTCAACATAGTACACAATTGAAAATAGAACTCGCAGAATCAACGTTACAGTACACATTAAATCCTCAAGTTATAAACTACAAAGAAAGCGATAAAAGCTTCTACCTTCAGCACAAATCTCTCCAAGAGAGGACATGCCTCTATCAAGGAAACGTAACCAAGGAGACTTTCATCTCGTCCAATGAAAATATTAAGCACCAATTCATTAAGTTTCACTAATTTTGGATATGCTCCGAACTCTAAAATTCGCTGGAAAACCAAACCGAGAGTAAGACAGTTAGCCTACATAACCAACCATTAAACGAAAAAACACAAGTGGGATAGAATATCACAACTACGAACTAACCATGAGTGGAGCAGCGAAGGACCATGTAAGAGCTCGTAGTTGAGGAAGATAGCAGGAAACCTGGTTAAAAAATCATGCAAACACTCGGCAACGCCCCCTTTGTAAGATAACTCAACAAGATGTGGAACATTCACGACAAGCAACTTGATCTTTGGTCCAAAATAGCTGAACGAAATGAGGTTAGTGTTACAGATCTCAATGGCCTTGACGTTGAGACATGTTTTTATCTCCAAGTACTTCAAAGGAATGGTGAAGCCAACAACATGCAGACTCCCTAAACTTGCTGATCCATGCACGGATAATTGTTCAAGAACTGGACAGTGGTTTAAAAAGTAGTGGAGATCATCCCCGGTCACGTCTACAGAGCTCAAGTACAGAGTTTCGAGGAACTTGAAAGGGAGCACCCCACGCCTGTCTAAAGTACAGGGAAGAAGAAGCCTGGATGGAAAAGTATAGCGTTTATGAGGGAACCGAACATTATGTCCTCGCAGTGATGATAGATTCAGCTCTAGCTTGGGAACTCTCTTCGTTATAGCAACATCAATCCACTTGTCAATAGCCTGACTAAATTCCTTATCCAAACTAAAACAAATTCTTAATTCATCTAGAGCGAAGCACTTGTTCAGTCGTAAGACCTGAGTCACCCACTTGACATACTTGGACCTTTCAACTTGAACTTGACCATATTGTTGGGAAATCGGAGCCTCGCGCTCAGACTCACAACGAACAAAACACACAGGATCTTGGGATACTATCGTCACAGAAAACAAACCAGAGAAAAGGAAGAGAAAGAGGAACAGAAAAACAGAACACACAGATATACGAGGTTCGGCAACTTGCCTACGTCCTCGGGAGCCACACCAGTCCACTATGAACGAAAGAAAACGAAAGATTACAAATCTTCTCTTTCCTCTCTGAGAAAAGTTTTCTCTTGCACTCTCTCTCTCACTAGAAACCCTCTAGAAATTTTCTCTCTGTACAGTCGCTATAGCAAACTGCTCTCACTAAAATAATGAATACAGCAACTTATATTTATAGGCAAACCCTAAGTGATAGCTGGACCCGTCCAACCAACTTGGGCCGCGGCCCACGGCCCATCTCGGCCGCAGGCCTGTCTGTCGCGCGCTACTTGCCGCGAGCCTGACCGCGTGCCTGCCTATCGCGGAACTCTCCGCGCTGGTCACGGACCTTTGTTACTGAACTCTGTTGCTGAAAGTTGTCTGCATCCCCAACAATCTCCCACTTGAAGATAACTGAAGCAAACCAATATCAACAACCTCAATCAATAGCGGACGTAGTGAACTTCACCCCTCCTGGTGCGACTCCGGCCCTCCAACTCCTCACGCGCAAAGGCCAACTGAAGTTGAGCACAACTTCAGTTTCTCGATGGTGACCGACTTTGTCAACATATCTGCCGGATTTTGGCTCCCCAAAATCTTCTCCAGTAACAGTTCCCCTTCTTCCAAAAGCGAGCGAATGAAATGGTACCTCAAATCGATGTGCTTCGTTCTAGCATGAAACACTGGATTTTTCGCAAGGTGTATAGCACTCTGGCTGTCACTGAAAAGAACACTGTTCTCCTGCTTCAAACCCAACTCACCCAGAAAAGCCTTCAACCAAATCATCTCCTTAGCGGCCTCCGTGACAGCTACATACTCAGCTTCTGTCGTGGACAAAGTTACCAACTTCTGCAGACGCGAGACCCAACTCACCGCTGTTGATCCCAAAGTGTAGACATATCCTGTGGTGCTTCGCCTTGTATCGTGATCACCCGCGAAATCTGCATCCACATATCCTCTCACCACCAAATCTGCTCTCCCAAAACACAATGGCACATCCGCGGTCCCGCGGAGATATCTCAGTATCCACTTGACAGCTTCCCAATGCTGCTTTCCTGGATTGCTCGCAAACCTGCTCACAACTCCCACTGCATGAGCGATGTCCGGCCTCGTGCAGACCATCGCGTACATCAGACTACCGATGGCCGAGGCATACGGTACCTTGGCCATGTGCTCCTTCTCAGCATCTGTCTTTGGAGACTGCATGTCAGAAAGTCTAAACTGACTTCCCAGAGGCGCGCCAACTGCCTTGGCGTTCTGCATATTGAACCTTTCAAGAACCCGTTCAATATACTCAGCTTGACTCAACTTCAAGACCCCTTGAGTTCTGTCCCTGCTGATCCTCATCCCAAGTATCTGCTTCGCTGCACCCAGATCTTTCATAGCAAACTCTGCTGCCAACTGTTGCTTCAACCTGTTTATCTCCTGTAAACAGGACCCAGCCACAAGCATATCATCTACGTAAAGTAGTAAAATTATGTAGCTCGCCTTACATCGTTTAAGGTAGCAACAGTGATCCGCGTGGCACCTCGTGTAGCCGCTGCGCTGCATGAAACTGTCAAACTTCTTGTACCACTGTCTGGGAGCCTGTTTCAACCCATATAGACTCTTCTTGAGTCTACACACCATCTCTTCCTTGCCTTTCTCAATGAAGCCAACAGGTTGCTTCATGTAGATTTCTTCATCCAAGTCACCATGAAGAAACGCAGTTTTAACATCCAACTGCTCAAGGTAGAGATTTTCAGCAGCCACCAAACTCAATACCATTCTGATAGTGGTCAGCTTCACAACCGGGGAAAAAATCTCCGTGAAATCAACCCCTTCTTTCTGTTGAAAGCCCTTCACAACCAATCTGGCCTTAAACCTCTTGCTACCGTCGCTCTCTTGCTTGACGCGGTATACCCACTTGTTCTGTAGCGCCTTCTTCCCCGCAGGAAGCTTCGCCAACTTCCAAGTCACATTCGAGTGAAGAAAATCCATCTCCTCTTGCATAGCACGTTCCCACTTCACAGCGTCACTGACCTGTAAAGCCTCGTCATAGCAAGACGGTTCCCCGCTATCTGTCAAAAGCAAATAATACAGCGACGAAAGGTATTTTGGATTAGGTTTAGGTACCCTAGTTGATCTCCTTACCGCGGCAGCCGGTGAGCTAGACCCTGTCTCTGGAACTGCCCCAGACTCTGTCCGGTTAGATCCTGACTCATCCCCACTGCTTTCTGGAAGATCCTCCAAACTAAAGTACTCGGGTGCCTCGCGATCCTCTCGCGCGACCACCCCCGCGGGACCCTCGCGATCCTCAGTAGAACTCCCACTGCATTGTTTGCTATCCTTGTCCTTGTACAGCACCGACTCATTGAATATGACATCCCGGCTTCTGATTATCTTCCTGTTTTTCTCATCCCAGAAACGATAACCAAACTCATCGCCGCCGTACCCAATGAACGTGCACTTCAATGACTTAGCATCTAGCTTGTCTCTGACTTTGTCACTGAGGTGGACATAAGCAACACAACCGAAAACTTTCAAGTGTGAGAGATTTACCTCTTTACCGCTCCAAACCTCTTCCGGTATCCCAAAGTTCAACGGAACTGATGGCCCATGGTTGATCAAGTATGCTGCTGTACTGATCGCGTCTGCCCAAAACTCCTTGGGCAACCCCGCGTGTATCCGCATGCTCCGCGCACGTTCTGTCAGAGTCCTGTTCATCCGCTCCGCGATGCCATTCTGCTGCGGAGTTCCTGGAAGAGTCTTCTCTAAACGAATCCCGAATAGAGCACAGGCTCTCTTGTACTCTCCCAGTTCATACTCTCCCCCGTTGTCTGACCTCAGACACTTCACCTTCAAGTTTGTCTCGTTCTCTACTCTGGCTTTCCACTTCATGAAAATTTCGGATACCTCTGACTTGTGTTTCATGAAGTAGACCCATACTTTCCTCGAGTGATCATCGATGAAAGTAACAAAATACCTCGACCCGCCGAGAGAATGCACTGGCGCGGGACCCCATACGTCTGTATGAACAAGCTCCAGCTTGTTTAGCTTAGGAGGTCTGCCACTTTTCTGGAAACTAACCCGCCTCTGCTTGCCGAAGATACAGTCTTTGCACATGTCGAAATCCACTGACTCAACTGGCAGCTTCCCCTGTGTCTGCAGAATCTTCATCCCCTTCTCGCTCATATGTCCCAACCTGTCGTGCCACAAACTTGAATTCACTTGGCTCTCTGGCCGCGGACCTTCCGCAGGCCTACCCTCGCGCGGTACCACTCCCGCGAGACCTTCGCTATCCTCGCGCGGGACCATCCCCGCGAGTCCCTCCGCGATGGTAAGTGAATAACTCCTATGTGAAGTTAAATAGAGAGTACCGACCTTCTTTCCGCGCGCTACCACCATGGTACCGTTGGAGACCTTCCACGCGTCTCCTGTGAATGTTGAGGTATATCCCGCTGCTCCCAGTTGCCCAACTGAAACAAGATTCCTCTTCAACTGCGGGACGTGTCTGACATCTTTCAAACACCATTTAAACCCCTGCGTTTCAATCTGCACATCGCCCATTCCCACTATACTACATGGCTCATCATCGCCCAAGTATACTTGCCCGAAGTCGCCTGCTACATAGTTCTTCAGAACACCCTTGCTAGCAGTCGCGTGGAATGACGCGCCTGAGTCAATCACCCATGACTCCGCGATACTGTCCATCGAAAGAATAAGTGCATCTTGCATGATGTGGGCCTCCTGCTCACCATTATTCTTCTTTGGAGCCTTGCAGACTGAAGACATGTGACCCCGCCTGGCCACAGTTCCAACATTCACCTTTAATGCCGCGTACTTGACTTTTGCCGCGGGACTTCTTGCCGCGCGACTTCGACCGACTCTTGTTCTGGTTCTGACCACCCCTGGCCTGGCTTCTGCCCCTCTGCTCAAAACTTAGAGCGGAACCTGAACCGCTAGAGCCCGACGCTCCCTCGAGCGATTTCCTTCTAACTTCTTCAGTTAGAATCAAACTGACTATATCATTCAGTTTGAGTTTCTCCTTCCCAGCCGAATTACTAATCGCAGTAACCGTACCCTGCCAGGTCTCTGGCAACTGAGACAGGATCAACAAGGCTTGAACCTCGTCGTCGAACTCAATACCAACAGAGATCAACTGATCCACTATTGTATTGAACTCGCTAAGATGCTTCATAAACGAACCTCCTTCAGGCATCTCGAAGTTGAACAACTTCTTCATCAAGTGCACCTTGTTTGCCGCGGACGGCTGTTCATACATCTCCGCGAGCACGCCCATCAGATCGGACGCGGTTTTTTCTTTCAGTATATTGTGTGCGACAGACTTCGAGAGTGATAACCGGATCAGACCCATCGCCTTCCGGTCAAGAACATCCCATTCCGCGTTAGTCTCACCTTCTTTTTTCTTTACTTTTTCTTTACCCAGCAGCGGCCGATAAAGATCCTTCTGGTACAGATAGTCCTCCATCTGCATCTTCCAGAAAGCAAAGTCCGATCCATCGAACTTCTCGATCTTCGATTTCCCTTCTTCTGAACCCATAGCTCCCTCGGAATCCGGACTGTCCAAAAGCTTCAATCGGAAAACTGTTGAACACCCTTACCGCAACCGCGGCTCTGATACCAGTTGTTGGGAAATCGGAGCCTCGCGCTCAGACTCACAACGAACAAAACACACACAGGATCTTGGGATACTATCGTCACAGAAAACAAACCAGAGAAAAGGAAGAGAAAGAGGAACAGAAAAACAGAACACACAGATATACGAGGTTCGGCAACTTGCCTACGTCCTCGGAGCCACACCAGTCCACTATGAACGAAAGAAAACGAAAGATTACAAGTCTTCTCTTTCCTCTCTGAGAAAAGTTTTCTCTTGCACTCTCTCTCTCACTAGAAACCCTCTAGAAATTTTCTCTCTGTACAGTCGCTATAGCAAACTGCTCTCACTAAAATAATGAATACAGCAACTTATATTTATAGGCAAACCCTAAGTGATAGCTGGACCCGTCCAACCAACTTGGGCCGCGGCCCACGGCCCATCTCGGCCGCAGGCCTGTCTGTCGCGCGCTACTTGCCGCGAGCCTGACCGCGTGCCTGCCTATCGCGGAACTCTCTGCGCTGGTCACGGACCTTTGTTACTGAACTCTGTTGCTGAAAGTTGTCTGCATCCCCAACACATATGGCAGGTAAAATTTGGCTTTTGCTTTTGTACCATAAAAGTCAAGGCGGCTGACTGATTTCCACAACTGGTGCCAGCGAGTTGAAAGGATGCTAGTAGCTGCTGCTTCTTCAACTGTCAGGAAGGACAAGATAGATACAAGAATGTCGTCTGGTAACAGACTGATTCTATCCGCCAAACTAGAGCTCCCTCTTTTGTTATAGAACTGATTTACATGGTAAAAGGGCGAACAAATATTATATCAGTAGAGCCACCAATTTAATACTGGGTCGCTTACCGGCAGTGTTCTAAAACAAGGAATTAACCAGCCGATTAATCGCTGGCGAGGCCTATCCGATTAGGTCCGACTTATAATTAATCGCCGATTACTAATTAATATGCACCAATTAATCCGATTAAACGTTTGAAGGTGGCCGACCGCCCAACTAGCGCGTATTAGAACATTGCTTACCGGAAAAAAAACAAAAAACAAAAAACTGTCACAAAGTCTTTAGAACTGAACAAATTTGTTTTGCTCCGTAACTTGTGTTCCTCGCAATTCTCCTGCATGTTTCAATTTGTTCTAATAATTCTAGTGCCTAGAAGCAAGAACTGAACAAACTAATAACACATTCAACCCAGCATAGCACCCATCTGGGAAAGAGGGTTGGATAAGGGGTGCTGAACTCACCAGAGTTTTCATGTATTTAGGTTCACCATTGGCGTCGGCAAAGTTCGGAAGAAAATCTCGCGCTATATCTGCAGCAACAATTGAAAACAATTATAGTCGGTGGAGAAATTTAGCAATGTAGAGAGAGAGAGAGCAAATGCAATACCTTTGTCCCTGTTGAAGTCGAGATGTTTCGACATTCCGTCTTTCCCGTACAGACGCACAAACGCGGCGAGGCAGAGAGAGGGAGGAAGAGAAATCGAGGGAGATGAGATGAAAGAGATCGGGAGCAAGATAATTTGTTCCAGATGTGTTTCAAAATCACACCACGGATCCAATAAGAGATCCCGCACGGGCTTACCGCGCGGGACTTCCCTTTCTAGATCGAATTGCGACGATTCGAGCCGCTCAATGTGTTTAGAACGTGATTTTCGAGGTACATGCAAGGAATAAACAAAAAGATTGATCGGTAAGAGCTTGATCTGAGCAGTTTTTTATTGAACCGTTCAATAAAAAACTGTTCGGATCAAGCCGTTCCCAACCATTTTTTTTTGCTTATTTCTTGCAAGTATCCTTAAAATCACGTTCTGATCACTTTGAGCGACTCAGATCGTTGCAATTTGATCGGAAAAATGAGAGTCTGGCACGGTAAGCCCGTGCGAGATCCTTATGGGAACCGGACTATTCAAAATCATATCTAAATGTATAATAAATTTGAGGGGAAATTTAAAAACAGTACCTGATATTTTACATAATTCACGCATAAGTACCTGACCTTTTAATATTATTAAAAAAGCACCTAACCTATTTAAAAACTCATTAATTTTTCACCCGCCGTTAACTTCCATCCAAAAATAGACGGAAATGCTGAAATGGCCTACACCTGGTCATTTGGAGGTAAACCAATATATATTTTGGAAAAAAATACATTCGTCCCCGTTCCAGAACACCTTCTTAAAAAATAAGTACTCCCTCTGTCCCTTATTTATAGTCTAGTATTCCATTTTGTAAAGTTAGTGGATAAAAGTTGGTGAATTGTCTATTTTATCCCTAAAAGTAGATTCTATTTCAAAAATTAAGTGAGTAAAAGTGTAATGATGATGGGTAAGTAAGGAAAGTGGAGGAAAAAGTTGATGTGAAAGGTATAATGATGATATCTTTTTAATAAGTTGGAATTACGAAGCAGGACACTTAAAAATGGACGGAGGGAGTACTTATTTCACATTTTCAAACTAAAAAATTATGTAAATAAAAAATAAAATTTTTATTTTTTTGTACCATATAAAAGATCTCGATAAGATCTATCAAACAAATACTGATAGATCTCGATAAAAGATCTCGTTCCAAAACTGAAAATAAATACTTATTTTTTAAAAAGGCATTTTCAAACTCAAAAATAATGTGTTATGGGTATAATGCTTATACCACTTCATCTTGGTTATTGGTTACTAACTTACTATAACTGTTTGTACTTTTAACTGATTATTGCACATTTTGGAAATCAAATTTGTATGCCATTTTTTCCCGCAGAGCTTGAGATGGTGTGAGGCAAATGAAAGAGAAGTTCAGAGATGTTTGGGGATTTTGGGACATCCCCATTCCACGTAACTTTTTCTATAACTTTTAGTTTTGTTCTTATTTGAATTTTTTCCGTGTTGCTTGTTTTGCGCCTCACTTTTTTATTTTCTAATTCATTAGACGAATCAAAAAAGTAAAAAAAAAAATTATATATTTACCCAAATATTTTGAAAAATAGTCAATTACTTAAGAGTGGTTATTTCCTAAAATATTTGGATAAAAAGTAATATATATACACACACACACACACACACACTTTTCCGATTCGTCTAGTTGAGATGAATCAATAAGTCACAAAAGGTTGACGCAAAATTAACAAATGCGAAAAAAATAAAAGAACAACTAAACTAAAAGTTATAAAAAAAAAAGTAAAAATAGTTGTTATTGTAACTCTATGGCCCCACAGGTGGATTTTGGCCGGAGAAATCAGTAGAGTAATATGTTTCTCCCTCAAAATGTATATTGGTTTCCCTCAAAATGGCCAGATGTAGACCATTTCAGTATTTCCGTATGTTTTTGGATGAAAAGTTAACGGCATCTGAAAAATTGATGAGTTTTTAAATAGATCAGGTGTTTTTTTGATAATATTAAAAAATCAGGCGCCTATGCGTAATTTGTTTGAAAGATCGGGTGTTTTATGCAAAACGAAGTAGAAATTTATTAATTTATCAAGCAAGAGACTGATAAGGTCATTAACAGAATATCTCTAAGCCTGGTTTTTCCAAGAAACCTGTATGGTTAACAGTTGAACTAGTATTTGAGTTAGATCCATAAATGATCCTACATTTTGTAAAATGCATGATTTCCAAAGAGACTACATCCAACTGTGGCGCTCAACATGTGAGAGAAGAGGCTCTGAATACAGTGTCCAACTGTCCATGGTTTTGGACACTGTATAGTCTGTATTAGATGTGGAACGCCTAAATTTAAGTGCTCGCACTTGATTCCTAGAACAGTTGAGTGTAGAACATAAATGAAAATCTTCCAGGAATTGGAATGTCAAACAACTAATCTGGTATCTCTTTCAAGGACACCTCACTAATTGGCCAATTCTCAAGTACAGACTGAAAAGGATTGTGAAACTCAAAATGTCACCAAGTGAAATCATTGAAGAAAGACAATGGCCCCGTTTCTTATCACTTATAAGTTAGATTATTCGATAATGCTTATTTCGATTATTCACTTAAAAAACTTAAAATAAGTTGGAGATATGTTAAATAAGTCGTAGAATAGCTTATTATCAAGTGAATGTCTAGATTAACCTTAATCATCATATAGAACGACTCATGAATTAAGTGTTTATCCGTA
This sequence comes from Rhododendron mucronatum var. ripense, assembly GCA_019656295.1. Lineage (NCBI taxonomy): Eukaryota > Viridiplantae > Streptophyta > Magnoliopsida > Ericales > Ericaceae > Rhododendron > Rhododendron mucronatum. Next base: position 504,290 of record BPLT01000224.1, on the reverse strand, counting down.
AAAGGTACTTTTACAACTTCAAATAAGCAGAAAAAAGCGACAAATTGAAGCTTAAAATAATCTCACTTATTTGGGTCAAATAAGTTAGAAAAGGTAAATAAGTGATTACTCATAATTGATACCAACACCGTTCATTAACTTGTTTTAAGCGAATAAGCTAAATAAGTTAACTTATAAGTACTAGCAAACAGGGCCAATGATTTGCAAAACTAGAGTATCCATTTTAACTACTTGACTTACAAAAGAAAGGAGGGAATGATTTCAGTAATCATAAAGAGATGAAAAAATAGATGTATTGATGTGGAAGAGCTAATTCTAAGTAAAATTCAAAGTAATGATGTTTCACATGATGGGAGCACACACCAAAAAGAATTGTGGACATGGCCTAATGAGCACAGAATCACAGAAAGATCTAAAGAAAACTTATTGCATTTGTCATAAACAACTTCGGAATAAACTAGTTTCCCGAATAGCCCACCACATACTGACTAAACACAAACCTGACAATCAATTTGAGAATTTTGGAACTCGAGAACTAGCATACATACAAGGTGCAAAAACTTCTCACCAGCTGACCGAATATTCGACAAATTTCTGCAGGAACGAAGGCAGGACCATATTAATTCATAGCCTCGAGCACCACCACCAGAAAAAAGAGGCAGCTATTTCCTGACAAATTGAAGATGAAAGTTCAAAGTAGGCTCCTCAGGCTATTAAGAGGACAATAATACTTGTACTGTTGTACATAAAACTTATTACTCCTACTAAACAACATGATTTGAAACATTAACAAGCTTCAATTCTCACCTCAGGAATTCTTGGGATGGCACTTTGTTCAATGAAAACAGAAAGTTGAGCTAGCACAAGAAGCCCAGGTATAATTTTGTCCTTCCATGCTCCCTCTGTCAAAACTTGATCTTGACCAGTTGAATTGGTCTTTACAGAAAGCAAGAGATAGGTAGTGATTGTCGAGTTTTCTGAAAAATTCCTGAAATCCTTCCTGCACCCAGTCATTAATTTAAAACTCTCAACTTCACCAACAGTCCTACGTCGTCATCAAGAAGTTGGCGGAAATCCTGCGATACAAATATAACAAAAGGTTAAAAGGTGGAAAGAGGTAGCATGACAATAAGAAATATACAAAGGTGAGCTCCGCCTTCTTACACGACTGGTCTGTCAAAACTCGAAAGAAGCTTGTTTATAATTAGAACATTACTACGACATGTCATCCGAATTTCTTCAACAAAATGATTTGGTTCAAGTCAACAGGAATAGGATAACATTGATGATGCATCGCTCCATAGAGCACACACTTTCAACATCAATATTGATTAGGCTTACTCCCCCAGTCTTTAAGACCCCATTCGTTTTGAGATTTTGAAATTTGATTTGTACGTAATAAATGTAGAGATAAATAGATATAATAATTAAAGAGAGTTAGAGAGAAAAATAAGAGTAATAATTAAAAAAAATAGCCTAATAATTAAAATCTAAAATTCAAAATCCTTAAACGAACGGGGCTCTGTTTGGTACGTAGAAAAAGAAATGAAAATTTAAAAAAAAAAAATCCTTATATTGTTTGGTTGAAAGGTTAGAAAAGGAGGAGGGAAGAAAACAAAATTTTCAAGTTTTCAGTGAATAGTAAAAATTTTCATCCATTTTCTTTTCTTTTTTTCACCCATTTTCTTTTTCTTTCGTTTCTTTTCTTTTCCTTAGTTTCCGAACAGATTATGCATTGCGGTTATGCTTGGTTCGGATACAAAACATACGATTAACCTGATTTTTTATGAATGACCACGGACAGTTTGCGATCTCCTTCTTCTATTTGACCCGATTCAAAATTAGGTCTGGTTCATCAATCAATACATCTATATTATGTACAAATGTAGTTAGGCTTATAAGTTTTAGAACCAGTCTACTGGCACAGCAAATCTATGCACAAATTGTGCATAGATTTCTATGTGGGGCCCACTACGGGTCCTACACAAGTATTCGAGCCGTTCATTATGTTTAAAATATTTTTTCAAGGGCCTCCGCGAAAAATAAGTTCAATCCGATACCTATAAATGCTTGATTTAATCATCTAACTTTTCATTTTAAGTTTTTAGAGAATGAAAAGTTAGACGATTAGAACAAGTACTTATAGGTATCGGATTGTGCTGATTTATAGCAAGGGACCCTTGAAAAAATGTTTTAAACATAATGAACGGCTCGAATCACTTGTGTGGGACCCTTAGTGGGCCCCACATAGAAATCTGTGCACAGATTTGTTGTGCGAGTAGACTTTCTATAAGTTTTAGGCCTAGTTTTCTTGAAAAAGTATTTTTGAAAACGAAGGTAATTTCAAGCTCAAAAATTATGTGTTTACGCAAATAATTTTTCTACCAATATGGATTTTATTTGATAGATTTCATTGAGATCTTTTAAACAATAAAAAAATCAAAAATCATTTTCTATTTTCATTTTATTTGAACTTGAAACTACTTTTTTTTTGAAAAAAAAAAAATTTAAAAAGATGGCGAAAACGGTCCCTTAACCGTCAATCCAAATTTCTCACAATATTCTTTTTTCATTTTTTAAATTGTGAGAATGGGGAGAAAAAACAGGGAGGGAGGGAGAGAAGTGGGAGGGGGAATTGGAAGTGAGCATGGTAAGGAAAAGTTTATTGGATGTTCTTAAGGGACCCTAAGAATTACTGTTTCTCGTTGTCATATCTACTGATGCGTTGTGGTGGTGTTTGGTGGGCCTGATGGTGGCTGTTGTGCCGGTTCAACTGGTGGAGGTGGGGGCTGTGGCAGATCGTGTGGTGGTGGTGGGGCTTCTGTGGCGGCGGCGATGCTTGATCCGATTGTGGTGACGGTGGTTGTTTCTTACGGAGTATCCATTTTAGGGTTAATGTTTTGGTTCTTGGCAGGCTTAGCCCATTGTTCGTGGGCGGAGCCTTTTTTTATCAGAGGCCAATGTGTAGTTTAAGAGATGTATTTTTGGGGACCTAGTCCGTTTGGGAGTATTTTAACGTTGTTCAAACAAAAGTTTTTTAGGAAAATGACGGCAATAACGTGTTTTTGATAATTAATACCAGTCAAGGTCATTTTATTCATTAACAAATGTTCTTATTATGTCATTACAAGGTATTAATTATCAAAACACGTCATGGGCCGTCATTTTCCTTTTTTTTTTTTTTCAATCCACCCTTAGTTGGATTTTCTTTTCCCCGTCCCATCTTGATATACTATGTTAAGATTTTTGAATAAAACTTTTTTTTCTGATAAAAAAGGGGCAGCCCGAGGAATGATTGGGTGGTTTTATTCTATTATTTTCCACAATTGTGAATTTATTTAAGTTACACTTAAAAATTAATCCGGCGAAAATTAGAACAACGCTTTGTTCCAACTTGCAAGAATTACCCTTTGCTGTAAAAAATTATTCATAGCAAAAAAATTATTATTAACCGCAAAAGAATTACTCTTAACCGTGAAGAATTACAATTGGTCGCATAAAATTATTCATGGCCACGAATAATTACAATTGACCGTGAATAATTATTACTGGCCGCCAAGAATTACCATTGGCCATGAAGAATTATTGTTGACCGCAAAAAATTACTCCTGACTACCAAGAATTACTTACGACTGCTAAAAATTATTGTTGATCACATAGAATTACCCATGGCCGCATATAATTTACTATTGACCACGAAAAATTACTCTGACCGCCAATATTTACCGTTAGGCACCAAGAATTATTGTTGGCCGCATAAAATTAATCTTGGCGGCCATTGGCTGCAAAAAAATTTCTCCCGGCCGCCCAAATATTACCGTTGGCCGCGGAAAATTACCTAGTTGTAAAGAGAGAAAAAAACCCGTGAGCGAAAATAGAAATCAGAGAGAGGGAGAGCGAGAGTAATGGAAGAAGAGAGGAGCAACAGCAGTAGAAGAAGTACAAACAATGGCAGCATACGGGCAGAGCTGAGTGGCTCCGACGAAATGCCCACTGGTCGTTTCAAAAGTTACGGAAACTATTAGGTAGCTCCCCTCCGTCTACTATGTCTGCTTGTTTAATTTTGAATGTTACGTTATGGTTTAAATCTCCTATACGGTGCTGGTCGATACGTAGTTTGTTGATTGTTTTTTAACGGGTATCATAAACTGTGTGTTGAGGATACTCTCGTTTGCTTACTCAGTATGATTGGAGCTTTGAGTTAGCTGGTACGGATTGCTTTTTCATCGTTGTAGGTTGATTGAATTATTGTTCTAGTGTCATTTGAAACACGATTAGAGGAGCTGGCGAGTGTTGTTTTGTTGCTCAATCTCAATTGTGTTATGGGCCTTGCTTGTGTTCAATTCACATAACTATGTTCCATGCAATTTGTATTGATTCCGGGAGCTTTGTGTTATGATAACTTCGTCTTACTTTGTGGTTTACTGGTTTTGGTCGACATAATGTGAATATTTCCCATTGCAATCTTCGTACGCCTGATTTGGTGGTGTTTTTTCCCATTGCAGTCTTGTGTGAAATTTTTGTGGTGATTTGTCCACCCTTCCCTTTTTCAAAAGGATTCAATGCGTATTTTGGGCTGTTATTTCTGTTGGTTGTAACTTTCAAGTGTGGAGAGTTCATGCACAAATTGAGCCAATGCAAAAAAAGTCTGTTAGTTGATTGTAAGGACCGTTGCTACATCTCCTTTTATGTATCTATTTCCCAATCCGTCTATTGAAAAACCCACAAATGGTTTGTAATGCTGATGGTTCGTAGGCAGTCAATTTCAATAGTTAAGGTTATTATTGCTGATTCTGATATGTATATTGAAGCTATCAGTTAAAGCGCAAGTATGTGGTTTCTTTGTTATCTTGGTATGTTCATGGTGAAAATTTACTTTGTTCTTACACTGTTGATTGATCTGGAATGACGATCAGTTCACCATGGAGATGGCTGGAAATGGCATTGGGAACATGGAAAAAGTGACTCATTGAACATGGAAAAAAGTGACTCATTGAACATGTTTAAAGACTTGTTCCAATGTGTGTTTTCTCTGATACGAAGAGGATTCTCAACAATTTTTTCTGAAATTTGCCTTATTGGGTTTTTCTTTTTCTTTTTATCATTTGGAAATTTGTTAGAGTTTGTCCCACATTGGTTAATTATCTCCTCCAAAACTAGTACATAAACTTGGGCAACCTCTCCACTCATTGCCAATTGGTTTTGAGTTGGATGTTTTAACATGGTATTAGAGCTAGGGTTTCGGAGAATTTGTTCCACTTGTTCGTTTGTTTACTCCTCCGCGTGTGAGTCAGGAATCGCACATGCGGGGGAGTGTTTGAGTTTGTTCCACATTGGCTATTTATCTACTTGAAAACTAGTATATAAACTTGGGCGGCCTCTCCACTCATCGTCAATTGGTTTTGAGTTGGATGCTTTAACAAAAATCATGATAGATGCTATATTTGCTTGATACCTGCTATAACAGACATGGCATTGGAGTTCGTGCCATTCTGTACATCCTATGAAATGAAAGGACAAAAGTATACTTGTTGAAACTGTTTAACTGAAACGGATTGGATGCACAGCCTAGTTCAATGGCTATGTGAGATGTTACTTAGCCATTATACTATCTGACAGCATGGCATTGGTAATTATTTACTTGAAACGTGTTCAGCCTGAGAGGTTGTGCGTGCACTTGCTAAAAAATTTGTTGAGCAGAAGGAATTGGAAGTGGCGCCTTACCTTTACCGGGTATTTGACATGCTATGATAACTGTTATATTTTCACAAATAAATGGGTATCAGGGGGTTGAAGTTGTCGAGTACTCTGTTAAAATGTTTACACTTTCTAAGAGGTTGATATTGTTGTACTTCAATAGCTACCTTTTGGGGTTGAAGTTTACCCAAGACCGTGTAACAAATATATACATTCCATAAGGAGGGCTTGAGAACGTCAATCTGCATGTGCCCTGATGAAGAAGTATTATTGACTGTGTCAGGGATGCAGGAAAAACTACAACCCAAACCAAGCAAAACTTAGCCATAAGGTCATAAACATTTGAGACCAATCCTTCTCCCCATCCCACTGCGTCAAGGGTAATTTGCTTGCTCGTTAAAAGTAATTCAACAGCAAATTTTAGACTGAGATATGGAAGTATATTGCAAGTAATGTCATATGGGAAAAGTATCTTCCTTGACTTTGAAGAGGGGTTACTAAACTCCAGCTAGTGGTCATTGACGCAGAGAGGGGTCTCCTAGTTTGCTTTGAGATTTTTAGAATATTGGATGGCTGAAGACCGGAATCTTCTTAAATTTATCCATGTGAATATTATTTATTACTTTGTCCCTCAGTAGATCGAGGTATAGGTCCTTCCATTAAGCACGCTTCTATATTTTTCTGTTGCTTTTCGAATGACATGTTGTTGCACACTTTCAACTTTTCTTTCTTGGTGCTGTAAGGGAACCACCTAACATGTCCCAGAAGGATAGTAGTTGGCATCCTAGTTAGATATGGTTCAAGCTTTCAGTAGGTCGTATGAGTCCTAAATTTTTTGTTAGTATGTTCATGGGCTGTGGATTAACAAACTTTTGCCATCGACATCTGCATGCAGGACAGAGAAGAAAACAACCCCTGTTAAAGAACCAGGTGTGAAAAGAAATGAAGGGATCGTGGGGAACTAGAGGATACCATACTATATTTAAGGTTTTTGAAAGACAAGCTAATTTGGCCTTGAAGCAGCTAGTCCAAGAGACAGAGAAACCTGCTGTACGTTTTAGCTACTTATATTTCACATTTTAATGTGTTTAGCTCGGTCCTCTTTTACTGGAATGCCACACCCTCTGAGATTGAATTTTCATGCACTTAGTTGCAAATAGAAGTGTAAGATACCGCATACTTCGATGGCCACGATGGTCCTAGCAGTAGCATTGTCTGCTGTTGTATATGAAATACTCTAATAAGAATGCAACATATTGACTTTTGGTGGACAGGTACATGAATATAGCTCTGATGATTGTACGGGTAAATAATGTACATGCCATCGTGGCTTTGCATATGTTCTTAAACTGTTGGATGGATCTTAACTTGTTTAGAACTTTTTCGTCTTTTACCTTTTTCTGCTGCAATTACTGGAGGACATTCTTAACGAGCTTTGTTCTCTAACCAGAGGAGAACAAACTAACGAACTTGCGAGCTTAAGCCAGCATAAAAGTAATCTGTTGATGTTGACAGGTGCTCAATAAGTTTGTTTTTTATCTGACCTTGTATGTCTGTGTACGTTAGGATTTAGCTTAGGGAAGAAAAATGAAGGTTTCTGCATTGGAAGTACATCAGTTCCCTATAGAATTCAGATTGTCTAGTCCTAAACAAATCTTGTTTAATTGACCTATTGAAGGTTGGAGACAGATAAAAGATGCATACACTTCAATACACGCGGTTATCAACTCTATTCCTCTTATTTTGGGTTTTACTATGTTGTTTAGCTTGCATATATATTAGGTTTTTTGCTAAATGTAGATGTGATTCCTCTACCTCGTTACATCTCCATGAATGGGCACAGGACTAAGTACTGTTTCAGTGCTGTGACAATGAGACCAAATCAAGTAAAACACTATAAACTACATATGCCGGTACAAAAAGGGGGAAGACTAGGAGCTAGGATGAAGAGGGCAATGAAGAACAGGAAGATCCCAAAAAGCTTTCTGCCTTTTGTTTATTACGTACTTCATGCGGGTGGTTCAAGTTTGGTAGCTTCCTTATTAGCTCATGGTCATGTGCTGGCCAAAAGAGTTTCATTTAAAGGTTGTTGTGTCAAGTTGTCACCGGAAGGTTTTTAGGTCATAGCTAGACAACCAGGATACGTCATCCTTCCCCTTGGTCGGAGTAGGTATCCTTGGATGAAATTGTGTAAGCTTGGGTAACTGCTGCTATTGGATTCAAAAGGACAACATCTGAAAACTACAACGACCCATTTTCTTTACGAATTCGAGTTATGCTCGATATTTTCACCACGTACCATGCCTTCCAAAGTGTGTGATCTATGTTTAGGGGTGTATTTGACTCAAGCTGGCATGAAAGAAGATCTTCTAGTTTAATCAAGCAATCGTTGAATTGTGATTGTCTGGATGTGCATTTTTGCTTGACCCAAGCCTAGACAGTTGTATGCTAGCTCATCTTTGTTTGGCCTACTTTTGTGCCTTGTCATGTTGTATAAGTAGTTAACTAACCAAATGAGACTTTGGCGCCAATAGCTTATAGACCAATGCTAATTAGAGAATGGTCATACCCCACAATCATAGGATTTTTTTTCTCATGTGATGCCGCCTTCCTCAAGTTGTTGCTAATAGTTAGATACTATGTAGCACGGATATGGACATGGGCACGGGACGAGGGATATCTAAAAAAATGGGGATACAAACACGGCAACACAACTAAAATAAATAAATAAATTATATTTATTAATAGCAGTGAAAATATAGTTATATGTAGAAGCATGAAGCATCAATAAATATAAACAAGCATCAAATATGCATCATATTACACTTTTAACCCAGAATATTTGAAGTAATACACATTTACCCCAAACAAAGTTTAAAAAGTTGCATGTTTAACCCCTGCCATGTCCCTATACGTGTCCCTGCCGTGTCCCTCCTGTATCCCCACTATGTCCCCCTAAAAATGTTAATTAAATTTAATGGATACGCCAAGTGACGCGTCCCGTACGTTTTTTGCCCTTTCCCTGGCGTATCCCGTGTTGTACACGGGGACATGCCGGCCTCTAGGAGTGTCGGTCCTTCATAAGTAATGTATGTCCTATCCTAAGCTGTCCAGCCATTTATGTTTTGAGCTGTTTTGAGTCAAAATGTTGATTTGGCTAAATCCGAGTATTTCTGTTGGAGGAGTTCCAAATATTGGAGAGTTGACCTCCTCTCTTGGACTATAATAGGTACCTTTCCAATCATGTATCTTGGTTCACCATTGGGATCATTTTTCCTCATTCGACAGCGGCATGGATGGGGCAGTTGAAGGATTCCGAAAGCAGTTGGTAGAGTGAAAGAGGCAATACATGCCAAAGGGTGGAGTGTTAACTGTTATTTTGAGTGCTTACAAGTGTACTTGGAGCCCTTTTATGGTGGCTAGGAGATGCGAGGAGTTGTGAGGATCTTTTATGGGGTGGTAGTATGTTCAGTTATCATTTAGTATAATGGGACACGATTTGTTTATAACACCAAACTGACTGATGAAAAAGTTGGAGGGATATGTTCAGCTATTGTTTGACACAAAAATGCATATGGCCCGACTCGACGACAGAAAACTTAAATTGGTATTCTGTTGACCCACGTAACACGAATTGCGTCTCTAGCCGCATGTATTGTCACTGGTGATGCCTTCTTAAGCCTCTTAACAGAAACTTAAATTACTTAGGAACTGTGTGATGGTTCAACTACTTGGTTTATTATTTCTTTTCCTGAAATTGGATTTGCATACAGGCATACAGCTAGTCGACTGAACGTTTTTGCAAGTTGTTATGCTAGCACTCACAATTCCATACTGGTCCAATCCAAGAATGGTGCACTAGGCCATTCTATCATAGGGCCCATTATAGGTGGAGAATTAACCTCAAATATATTGCTGGTTACAAGGTTGTATCACCATTCATAGACTTGAAAATTTGCCCTTTCAAAATAAGATTCATATGTGGAAATTGAGTTTATTGTTACAAGGTTTAGGAATCCTCATGCCTTGAACCCCTTCCCAAAGATACAGAATGTGTCACAGTTGATTAAGGGTTTAATCTAGGGTGATTGACATAGAGATAGACAATACATAGAGATAGCCAGTTGATCCTGTACATCCATTGTTCTAAAACTTCTGACGACTCTGTTGTTCTTTTCTCTAAAAAAATTAAGCACATTGTATGTTGGTGCAGCGTTCATGTCATGTCATGCAAATTGCCCTAGTCAGTATTCTATTATGCGTTGGTATCTCCAATCAAGTCAAACGTGGCAATTGAGAGAAGTAGAATATAATATTGAACCAACTGACGGAGAAACTTGAAGCCCAGACCTTCTAGAATCAAAACCTTAACAGCATGTTAATTGTATTCACCAAATGTCCCAAAAGCTTAAGTTATTAGGAAATGGGCCTAACAATGAAAACCAAGGTAGTTGATAGAGACTGTTATAGACATAAATAAGACATTGTTGGAACTATTTGCAAAAAAAGAATACTTTCTACAATTTTCTTGAAATTACTATTCTTAGTGAAAGTGAATCTTCCTGTTCGATTTGGTGATGAGTGATGGCAAAATACCAGCTCGGCCATTTAATCAGCATTGCATTTTAGTTTTGTCCTTTCATTGCTGTTGTACATATAACATATACTTGTATCCTACACTATGTAGCACGGACACTTCGTCAGAGCTCATGTACCGGTGTCGGACACTTTTCGGACACCGACACTCCCGGACACTCCCCAGACACCTGTCCGACACTTCTCCCGGAGTGTCCTATGTTTTTTTCCAATATTTGGGGTCCGACACTTTATGGACACTTTCAGGACACTTTAGGGACACTTTGGGGGAAAAAAAGCAATTAGAAGGACTTTGAAAAATGGATCAAAGTGTACACTTTAGGGACACTTTCTTTGTTTGAATGTGTTTCTCTCTTTCTTTCTCTCTCTGTGATCAGATTTAGGACTATCTCGTTATAATATTATTAAACTTTTATCTAATTTGAATATATTTTTTAATTTATATATATGTATATATAACGTGTCCCCCAACGTGTCGTGTCCCCCATTTTTTTGAAAATTTGCGTGTCGAGGTGTCGGTGTCGTGTCGTGTCGGTGTCCCGTGTCCGTGTCTGTGCTACATAGATCCTACATAGGGAGAGAGATCCTATACCAAGTCTAACGTCATCTTTATGCAAGAGAACAAAATCTGTCTACAGTGACATTTACGTACCTATATGCATATACTAGTTCGTCTATATAGAGGATGAGGGGTTTTAAGCTATTCAGTATTCACCTATGATGAGATGTGGAGTAGAAGAGATAGTTGAGCAGTTGAGTAGGGCTAAATAGCTTATATCTGATGTGGGCTTTTGATGTCAATGTTATTTTATGACAAAATCATTTTGCTTGAAATGCTACTACAGTAGCAATTTTATGCATGCGCCCATACCGAAAAATTTTCATTCTAAAAAATGATATATTGAGCGACCCAAAAGATTGTTCTTGTTTATATCCTTTAATGGTTCTATTAGAGTGCACTGAAAGTTAGGGAAAATAGAGTCTGATGGGAAAGTGCAGGGAAGAGGGGGGGGGGGGGGGGGGGGGGGGGGTGGGGGGGGGGGGGGGGGGGGGGGGTGGCGGCTAGAATGCTCATATAAATGTGTTTTTACATGTTTGAGTCACAAACCTAGAATACATGACATTGAATGTCTATTTGTCACGAGAAATAGCTCTTGAAGTACCTTAAATTTTATTAGAATAATCTCAAGTCCATCCCGATAGTACCATATTTTAGAGCATGCAACATGCGATCTTCTTGTTCCACATACCAGAATGCTTTCAGTTTGAACTTCTAGTTAGCATTTAGTTTTCAAAGCATATTATTGCCTTGTGGATTGTATGTTGAATGAATGAGTTCACTGTTCAGAATGAGCTCTAGCTGAGTGTGAAAGGCCATCAACGCGTGGACCGCTGTTTATTTCGTAAAAAAAACACACAAATGATGATGACGTTCTTGAAAATGATGGACTAGTATCTTCTTTGTCGTCTTTCAAAGATTTTTTTGAGGCGTCCTTTACCAAGAGGCTCCTATACTTACTTCTCTGATGAACCACTGGACAAAGATCAACTTGACCATGTGGTAGTGCGTCTAGGAAGGTAGAAGTCGATGTGTCAAGGACACGTGTTAGGTTCTAATTGACCTCAATAGGAAGAATTTGCTTCTTTGGCAGTGATTTGATCTATTATCTGCTTTCTCTTTTGTATCTGAAGCCACAATATTTTTGTTTTCCTTTGATTGTTTTTCTTGTTTGTATTTTTGTAGTTGTTCAGAGAATTATTCTGGTGCATTGAATAACTACTTTCCTAGTAATTTTGCTTATGGTGCCTAACTGAGGTTTGTGCCGGATTGTATAAAGCGTGTAGAATGAGAGACTTATGCTTTGTTTGGATTGGGATTTGAAAAGTGTTTTTGAAAAATAGTAGGGGTAATGAGTGGAGAGAGATAGAGAGAAAAATGTGAAAAGTAGGGGGAATCTAGGGGGAATTTTTTGAAAAATTCTTTTTGAATCGCGAAGGGAACAAGGCATTAAGTGCACATGGTCTTGTCTATAGCTGAAAGAAGGTGCATGGGAACTCATTTGAGACGATGTTAGTGCGTTTAGACATGATGAGAAGTTTCACTACCTTGATGGCTGGAGAGCCTTGTGGACATGGAATCAACAACTTAACCTCAGAATTTGAGTGCCACAGGACCAGAAATCTAATGGATATTGAGTGTTGTCAGATAAACATAGTTGTCGATGTGAAATGGTTGATTCTTGACACCTCAACTAAACTCTCTGGTGGAAATGTGGAATGTCTCCAAGATCACCCTTGCTAGAAGGTTGTTTATTTTTGTTGAACTTTGGCTGCTAGGTTTGATTTACCTTGTACTTGTAAGTGAGGATGTTAAGAGTGGCAGAAGTGGCACACCCCCATAGACACGGAGTTCATGGAAAGACAATACGATTGAACCTCCTATGTATCTAGAGGGATGTACAGACCCCCATAAAACATCTATGAAAGGAAAGGAAATCATCTTATGCCCACTATATACATGCCAGCACCATTCTTTTTAAGGTTACTGTTGAGGAATGCTTTCCATCTGAAGTCCTCTATCCTCTCTATCCATCCACGTGATACACCATTTTAGACGTGAAGTACAGCCATACTGCTGTTGTTTTCCCTGGGGCATCCCTTATACTATCATGCAAAAGTGTCCTTGCACGCTTAGAGATGAATGCCTCTCCAATCCTTTGGGCATCTTATAATTTTCCATACTTAATATCCAGTTAAAAAACCATTATAGATTGGGTTGAAAGCGAGAAATATTGGGGTTCTGTATATGTCAATTAAGAGAACTACTAAATTTCAGGAAATTACAAAAGAATATTTAACTTTTAAACTCAAATGAAAAATGCATCGTCCAAATATTTAGTGCATTTCACAAAAACTTGTAAAGTAAACCATGTATATCACTAAAGTAGTAGCTGTTCCATAAACCATATAAAACTAGCACATATCCTCTAACTCAACACTTTTAAAAGGGAAAAAAACCGAAATGGTCCTTGTAGTTTAGTGTTTGTCAATTTGATCCCTGCAGTTTGAATTGGCTCGATTTACACTCTGTAGTTTTCATTTGTTCCAATTTGGTCCAATTACTAACTGTCGTTAGATTCCGTTAACCCTAGACACGAATGGGCCTCTTTTCTAGGGTTAAAATCGGTCCATTCTCCTCTTACCCTAATATACCTCTAAACCAAAACACAGAGCCTCATTGTTCCATTCTCCATTTTTTTTTCACAGCTTCCATTCTCCATTTGTCATGCCCATGATTTTACCTTCGACCGAAAAGTGTCTCGTTCACCTTCGGGGGGGGAAGGACGTGAATGGGATTAGGGCCTGAATAAATGATCCGATTCCTATGGATTGCGACGTGGTTCTTGAAAAAAAAGGAATAATGAAGAGTTTTGTGTTCTATAAAAGGGGTTCGAATATTTTGAAAAATGTTTGAATTTTAGAAAATGAAGTGGGTTTTATTTTAAAAAGGACCGAGTTTTCATCAAGCTGCCTACATATGTCCGGGTAAAGGAGAATCAGGTCCGGCCATAGTTCGGGTCACAAAAGGGGTTTAGAAAGAAAGTTAAGAGTCTCCGCCGGACATAGAGTTTAGATGTGCCTGTCACCTCTTGAATATCATAAGAATAATTTAAGTATTTTAGAAAAAAGAACACGGCCAGAGAACCCGATTTTAGAAAAAAGTGACTCCGTTTTGCTTTTTTAGAAAAAGGCTTTAGGTATGTGAGGTTAGAGAAGAAAGAGTTTGGTAATTCACTAGAAAAGGACCCATTTGTGTCTGGGATTAATGAAGGCTACCGACAGTTAGTAATTGGACCAAATTGGGACAAAACAGAAACTGCAAAGTGTGAATCGAGTCAATTCAAACTGCAGGGACCAAGTTGACACAAACACTAAACTACAAGGATCATTTCGGTTTTTTTCCCCTTTTAAAATTAACAAGACCTACATGGTTCTTAATCACAAGTTATTTTGTCGAACTAGTAATGGGTATCTAGATATTGAATTACTAGTAATGTGTATCATGAGTACCAAGGATCCGAAGAGTGTCCAATTCAAAAGAAAAAAAGAAGACTAAATCATAATTAGGCACACATTTGGACGAGTGTCCGACCAGGAGTGTCTGACGAGTTCGTTGTCTAGCAGGCATGCCACCTTCTTAGAAGTGTCCATGCTGTTTAGATGGATATTAAATCATGCCTTCGAAGGTTAGATTCATTCGAGGACATTGATGCTAGTTTCAACTGAGTGTGATTGCAAATTTAATGTGACCATGAGATGTTTCAGCGTTTTGTGATCCTCTTGCCTTGTACCCTTTCAAGATATACATTATGTGTCATTCTGACTAGGTAATGAATCTGGTTGATTGAAATTCCAGAGACAGCCACTTGACCAACATATTCACTCCCTATTCTAAAGCTTATGATGCCACTGCTGTCCATTTCTTACATATCATCATTTTGCGCACTCCACGTTAGTGCGTCGTGTACGTCAGCCGAATTGCTTGATTATTCCAGGTCGTTCTATTATGCTATATTCTGCCTTGGAATCTCAGAACAGGAATTTCCCCATGGATAAATCTTGGGTGCTGCTACTTGTCTTGTGTAGTCCAATCAGCATGCGTATGAGGTCTAACTTGTTACTTGACGCAAGGGAAAAAATGGAGAATGCTGAAACCACGCGTGGCTTTGACGTTCTGAGAGGCATATTTTGAGCATTCTTGACTGTATAATGAACTAGAGACCTTAATTGCAGACATTTACCCGACAAGTGTTGTATCCATTGGCAAGGGGTTTGCTCCCACCCTGGCAGTGTGAATTCGATTCTCACGAGTAGGCCAACCAGTTGGGAGGTGAAAGTCCATGTGAATAGCCTCATGGGCGAGTCTAGTGCAGCCCAAACTAACAAACCCACCCCCCCCCCCCCCCCCCCCCCCCCCCCGCTACCTACTTTCCGTGGGTGTTGGTTCCCTGCGGCTGGCCCTAGATGGATTGGTCTCATCCCGTTTGTGGGGATACCCCTATGTGTCAAAAAAAATTGCAGACTTTTAGCTTTGGAGAGATACATGCTTGAAACTCTTACAGTGATCTCTTTGTTTCTCCAAAATGTGATGGTATTTGACCCTATTTTTCTGGGCAAAAGGACAATTTTGATATCTGATTCAAATAGCATTTGCCTCAACGTGAAAGCAGTGATCTTTCTTATTTTTTAGTTATTGCCTTAGCAAGAGGAGACTACTTTGTGAAGAAGAAGGTTCTAATTGCAACATGCTTCATTATTTTATTTCGAAATAAAAAAGCAACATGCTTCTTTATAGATTTGGTTTGTCTCCCCCTTCAGATGCTCTGCAGCCTGCACGCATGCTCAAAATGTTTGTTTCTTAGAGCACTCTGCCACAATAGTTAAGATCCACTTTGAGATTATAGAAAAGCCTATAACAGTGTTATGTGAATATGGCCTTGATGCATGATTTATTTTTATATTTGCTTTGATTTAAAGCCTAATAACAATATAACATGATTTATCTCTATATTGCCTTTGATGTCCCACCTTTTTTCTTGATGGGACTAATAAAATTCTAACTGCTTCAAGTTCTAATTGATAATTTTAACGTGTCTTTATAACCATATTGGGAATGCGCCTCAGTTGTGTAGAAGTTGAACACAGGCCCAGAATGAGCTCTTGTTGATAACAAGAGGCCACCATTGTGTCACCCACTATTCCTATTATTAGATGCACGCGAATGGCGATGAGGATTTTGAAAATGACCATCGAGGAATCTTTTCTGTCGGTTTGGAAGATTTTGAAGGCATCTTTTTCCAAGAGATTCCAGCACTATCTTCAAAACTGAGCCATTGGGAAATAGATCAATTTGACTCGAACTTTATTTGTAAGTGTGGCCTGGGTACCCCAGTTATGGGACCCTTCTCTCTGTGTAGTGCTTGTTATAGGGGGTGATAGTGGAGACTATGTCACCCATGGACATGGATGTCAAATTTGGCTTCCCAATAAATGAAGGGAGAGAAAATTTGTCAAGATTGTACTGATGAACGAGGGAATTATACTACCCATGTCTGGCATAAGGTTATCCCTGGATCAAACATATATTCATTTCTAGGATGATTTTTACTAAATGTGGTGAATTTCTGCTACATAATCAAGAATGCAGATATGTTGTCGTATATATTAGATTCCTTGCTTTATTTATTGTCGCGCTATACTCTCTTGTACATGATTTCCGCATGCTGGTATCGTAGTATTGAGCCGTATGGGGATTCTTTGCATATGCGAGTTCTTAATAATTACTGCTGGTGTGCCATTAATCAGAAGAATTTTGAAATGATTGCAATTTGACTGCTTACCACTATCTGCAAATATCTTTTAAGGTAGGTTCATATGTAACTTTATGTCAGCATCTGTAGGGACTTAAACACGTTCACAACTGAATCATATTAGACCTCTGTCATCTTGGAATCAGTTTGATATAATGGAAAGAAATGGACTGGATGACCTGATATTTCACTTAGAACAACTCCTTATTAACAAGGAGTTCTATAGGCATGAGAATTATACATGAACTGCAAATTTGAAGCTATTTTTACACCATTAATGTCCTAATATGGAAATTTTGTAGTTGTAAATGAGATCGTGTAAAGAAGATGGATGCTGGAATTAAGCAAAGCAAGTGCTATCCGTCTCCGGTACTGTGGTGCTGGTCCAGGTCACGTGAATTAGTCTCTTCACAAAAAGGTACACGTAAAACTGCCCGCCTACTACTCTCGTACCCGCTGTATTCGGCATTGTGCACATAGTATTTGACTCGGTCGAACTCTGATAACTACCGGTAGGAAAATCCTGAATAACAGTTCCAGTCAAAAAAGAGGAAAACAGATTAGCATTGGTGGGTCGAGATAGCTGATCATAATCATGACTTGATCAATCCTTTAACGTTGCGATAATTTCACACGCTACGCAACTTGTTCCAGATTTTGAATTGTAGACCACATGAACCTATCTAATCGGGTTTGGACCTCTTAAAAGAACGTACATGGGACTGTTTTCACCAGATATCTATGGACTTGATCTCTCAGTCTCTTCTTCTACTATAGTGTGTGGGGTGGGGTGGGGTGGGGTGGGGTGGGGTGGGGGGGTGGAATCCACTTTATTGGCCAAAAGATCCAAGACCAAAAAAAAAAAAAGCAGTAAAGAATAGCTAGTTGCGTTTCTCCACTAGCTGTTGGAGGAGGAAAAGAAGCCAAAACACATAAAGCTAGGAGGATCTTCCCAAAGGAGGATGCTTGTGTATGTCAAAGAAAAAATCTTTGAAGTACCATTTTCATTTATGTCAAAGCTGTAAATGGGGCTTTCAAAATGAGATACAAATGAAAGAAGGAATCACCATGAACCCGTTA
Source organism: Rhododendron mucronatum var. ripense (assembly GCA_019656295.1). Lineage (NCBI taxonomy): Eukaryota > Viridiplantae > Streptophyta > Magnoliopsida > Ericales > Ericaceae > Rhododendron > Rhododendron mucronatum. The sequence goes on along the minus strand of BPLT01000224.1, from coordinate 486,546 downwards.
GGGAAGTGAAACTGCATGAAATTGGGCATTAGGGATTCTTCCCCTAGTGATGCCCTTTTGATTTTGTTGCACTATTCTCATATATGACTTGACTCTGGGATATTCAATACTATGTACATACAAAGGAGTGTGAACCTTATACACTGTCATGAGTCGAAGTTGTCTTGCTTATGAAATAAAGTGGATTGTCTTGGTTATGCCCTTCCCAAACACCAATTAATGCTAGTCAACCGGCCATATATATTTTTTTATTTTTTTATTGTGGGGGGGGGGGGGGGGGGGGGGGGGGGGATAGAAATGAATATTATAGATACGAAGAATTGCTCCTCAGCACCATACACAACCATCCACATGGGACCCCACCAGGGCCGGCCCTGAGTATTTGGAGGCCTAAAGTGAATTTTAGAATGAGATCTTGATTCTTTTTTTTAAAAAAATTCAATATAGGTGGACTAATATAAAGTAAAAGATTAAACATGATATTTTAGTTTCATAAAATAAATTTTAAATTTTTTCATAGCATTAGAAGGAGTAACTCAAACCTAAGGAAGTACCGCTCAATATTTTCTTTAGCTAATCGTGTTATTAATTTTAATTGTACAAATTCTATTTTTAACAACTTTATGACATTTTTTTTGTCAATGTTTGTTGAGTAAAAATAACTTATTTTTGTTTATTTTTATTCAATTGTGTTTTATTTGTGAATTTGATATGAAATTTCAAGGGAAATTAAAATAAACAACTGCTAAAGCATAACTAAATTTCAATACAAGAGATTCAAGATTTAATATCCAGCATGCAAATAAGGAAAAAAAATTACTCCAGTTTGCAAAAAACCACTTGCTCCTGGGAATTGAACCAGGGAGCTAGGGAACTAAACCCCTTGCATGAACCAACTCTGCCAAAGCACAACATATACCAGAATATGGAACAATCTACATATATTATAAATGGATAACGAGGCCCTAGTTTTTGCTTAAATTCCGGAGGCCTAAAGCGGCTGCACCTCCGGCACCACCCCAGGGCCGGCCCTGGACCCCACTGCTTTTATGTGGGGACAGAAGCGGCTAAGGAGATTTGAACTTAAGCATTAAGTGAGAACTCGAAGTACTTACCCATCAAAGCAATCACCCAATGGTGGTATGACATATTAAAAAAAACACTCCGTGGTACTCTTTCTCTATATTATTGTTGTCTAAGTGAAATGTTCTAAAAGTAGTCCTAGGCAGCACTAGGCGGACCCCCAACACGTAGATTTTAGGGTTCAGGCGGTAATTAGGCATTTTTACACTAGTCGACGGGATAATAGTAAATGAAACTGATTTTCGCGCTCCACTTTTTACTGATGACACTTCAATTTTAACGTAAAGTTCCTAGTAATTTCATGAATCAAGTGGAGCGCCATCAGTAAAAAGTGGAGCGCGAATATCAATTTCCAATAATAAAAAGTATAACAGTATTTTAGGTTCAAATGTGTAATAGTAAGAAGTATAGGACGTTAAGTGTACTAGTAAAAAGCATGTGTAATAGTAAGAAGTATAGGACGTTAAGTGTTACTTTAACAAAATATATACCATATGTACGTAAAAAATAACGTAGCTCTAAATCGGCTAACAGAATATATACATAATACATAACAAACTTTGGGGGAGGGAGAGTTTTTTTAAACGACAAAAAAACTGATTAATCTTTAGGCACTGAGTAGTCGGCGACTAATCGGCCTAGGTGCTAGGCACCTTCTTCCCCTGGACTAGGGCCTAGCTATTTTTGAATACATTGTCTTGGAGTGCGGTTATGACTTGTGTGTTGTTTAGGTTTGAGGTAAAGGCGCGGGTTTCTTTTTGGAATGAAAAACTAGTCTTGGTAACGAGACAATGTGGTTAAAGTTACGAGTCTTGTTACAATTACCACCCAGGGATAAATCCAAAACAGTTTTATTTATGGGTGCATACAGTACACAATTTTAAAGGATATATATATATATATATATATATGTGTGTGTGTGTGTGTGTGTAACTTTCTAACCATGTTCGTGTAGGGTAACTTCCATGCGATTTTGGTGGGAGGAAACATGGTGCCGAGGCTGGGTATGGTTTACACGTCATATCAGCCCAAAAATATTAACCTCTTGATATGCTGCACAAAAGTGCCCTTAGTGAATTATGCACTAGGGTTGGTTCTCTCTATGTTGGGAGGGACCATGCATTATTGTAAAACAAAACCAATAGACGAAAGACGAAATTATTGTTATGCGCACCTACTCATGATCAGTTTAGCAAAGCACAATTCGTATTACTGATTTGGGGAGGTAAACTTGGCTATTGAGGTTATGACTTGAACCTTGACAGCAGCCACTTTGTGTATCAAGGACCGCATTGGTGGTAAGCGAGTGGCAAAGCAGCTGGACTTAAGTGTCCGCTCATTGTCACACGATCGCAGCATCCAACCCACTTGCAGAGTTGCGGGTAGTAGTCTTGTGATCCATTTGTCGTGTGAGAGAGAGAGAGAGACTTTGTTTTGCTCAGCCCTTGGTGGGCAGTAGAAGCCTTTGGGCGACTCATCCCTTTTGAACCATAGCGGTTCTAGAGACACTAATGGTCATGCCCGGTGAAAGTAGCTATGCTGGTTGCACCCTCAGCCACCCTTTTTTCTTAGCAAAAAGAAAATGTCAAATTTTAAAATTTGTTTCCCGATCTGCCCTTCAAAAAACCATCAAACTAATGGAGTTTGGCGTATTCGTTCGTTTGTTTTGTTTGTTACTCATGATGGCCGACGCACCAAGACAAGAAGAGAGTCATACCCTCCAACTACGGCGGAAAGCTCAATAAATAAACGCAGAAGCTACGAAGATACGAGGCAGTGAGTGTTACGTTACCTTTAAAGTTCATTGAATAGTTCCAAGCTTTTTTCCAGAAGTCCATTTTCATTTGGAGAACTCCAGGCTCCAGCACTGAAAATGACTGATCTGGGGGCAGCCAATGTGATCCAACCCAGTATTTGTCTCCCCAAATTTGCGGGTTGGAAACATAAAGCTTCATTTCATGTTTGTCCAGATCGAGTCTCTTATGTAGAAACTTTATATCCATCTCAAAACCAATTGGCAATGAGTGGAAAGGTCCCAAATGTTATTAAGTGATCACCCATTCCACACCCAAGCAATGTGGGACTCTATTCTCTTAACATCCCCCCTCACGTGCAGCCGCGTTTGAGGTCTGTCACGTGTGGCCACTTTTGGGTCCTATCATCGTGCAGCCTTTTTGCTGATCTGTCATCGTGGAGTGTGGATTGTAAATTTTTAAAATGTGGGGTGAAATGGGCTCCGCTCTGATACCATATAGAAACTTTATATCCATCTCAAAACCAATTGGCAATGAGTGGAGAGGTCCCAAATGTTATTAAGTGATCACCCATTCCACACCCAAGCAATGTGGGACTCTATTCTCTTAACATCTTATGCTGTTTTTGTCAAAACGACAATGCCGAAACGTAGCTCTGGGAATTGAGAATTCCTGCTTGATCTTAAGACTTTATATCATGTTGTGGTGAATTTTGTAGTCCTTGGTAAATGTGCAAGTTAACTCCGCAATATACCATGTTTTGTATTTTATCTTTCAGGAGTCTCAAGTTCGGAGAAAAGAGGAGGGTTGGGGGTTGCGTTAGTTTCAAGCCGATTTATTTGAACAAATTCCGACCGACCATTAGTCCCTCAAGTCACTACAAACGCCTCCGTACAATGTTGTCCGCCTGTGCATCTATCTCTTGACTCGTGATGGGATGAACGTACAGTCAAAGGATAGGAACCACAACATGGTCGAGTTAATCAGAAAATTTATTGGAGAGTAATGAGTGGAGATAGATAGATAAAGAAAATTTATTGTAAACCGTGTTCAGGAGTTTTAGACTCCAAAACGAACAAGGCCGAGGTGTCCTGCTTAGTCTTATTAGCGATTTTTATTTTTTATTATATGGGATTTTGTAACCGTTGTATTGAAATGAAAAATGAAAGATTCGTCTATTTCTTAAGCTTCAAATACCATGACTTCTGATAAACAGTCATACCAGAGAACACAATCGGTAAACGTCGATCACAGCCAAGTTAGTAGGATTTATGAAGGAAAAGGAGCATACTAAAATTTCATCAAATGAGCAAATCAATACTTCTTGCCTTTAAGATTGCCTATGGTGAAATAACAGATTGATTTCTGAAAAATCCTAACTCGCCTAGGATTTAAATATTTGCTATGTTTTAATCTCAATCAACAATTCACCATGCGATAAACAAAGTCAATCTCACAAACAAAAAGCAAACAAATAACGAACACCAAGATATACGTGGAAAAACCCTAAACGGGAAAAAACCACGGGAAGAAATCAAGCACTACTAAACACGAGGTTACAAGAACTCTTACGATAAGTTTGAACTCCACAAACCTAAACCTAGATGCTCTTGCCGAATCCACGCACACCTCTCTGAATGCTTGACCGCTGCTGCCTCGAATCCACGAGCCTTCCAAAGATGACTTTCGAACTCCACGAAAGGGCTTAGATTAAGGACCGATTGTAGATGTAGATGAAAACCCCTTGAAATTAATCTTGTAGAGCATGACGTTATTATTTTCCGAGGTGCACCAGAAAGAAAACCCCCGAGCTGATCGTCTTTTATATATTCAGATGATATGGGTTCTTAAAAACATTGATGGCAGCTCTCTCTCCCTATCTTTATTTTCTAACCCATCGTCCTTAAATAAAAATTACATCCACGGCAATCAAAAAAATCTCGTGTCTTAATAGATTGCTTAGATTAATTACCGCACCTTGCAATTTCCGAATGATCGTTTCCATGTGAACCAAATCCTTACCAAGTCCAGCAGGTCTTTCCATGAGCACCGATTCCTTTCCTCACGAGAACAATTCTTTCCTTTTCTACCTGTACGAAACACTCACTCTCAATTACATAATATTGATTTTCTTCCACTTCCTAAACAGACACTCTAGAAATAAAAGAAAATAAAATACAACTCGATAAATGGGGAAACAAATAAATGTATTTTTGTCATGGAATTTGCCAACACAGAGAGATCGTGACCCGTGGTCCTAACAATCTCCCCCTTTGGCACTTCCATGACAAAACACACTCGACACAGAAAAAACTATCCCCTAACAGATTGAGGTCACGTCCTGTAAAGCTGCAGAAACACTAAAGAAGCACAATCTGTTAATCAACAAATTACTCCCCCTTTTTGTCACGGAATGACAAAGGTAGAGTAGGAAAATAAAAAATCCATTAGAAGCAATGATGTTCATAACCAATAATAAAATAAAACTTAGAGAGTAAGAGTAAGAGCAATCTATCAACATTGAGCAAGTATTATGCCATAAGAATCCATGAAAATGAACATCAAGACTATCGAATAACATGCACAATGATGAAACCACTAGTAAGGCATTAAGAATGCAACACACCATGATCTTTGACAAACGAAATTGTGTGTGTGTGTCTCAATGACCAAAATATCAAGTTAACTCAATTTAGGACCTATATTCTCATAAACAATAGGCATATCAAGATGACTCCCCCTCAAGAAGTCAAACCAAGCTAGGTCCTCAATGTGGTTCCATGAAAGGGAGAGAATACAAAACTCCCCCTCAACAGCACATTTCCCTTTCTTTAGTACTTAATAAGTTCTCCTTTTTCTTTTCGTTTCGTTTCTTTTCTTTTTCTTTCTTTCTTTCTTACCCCACTGCTGTTTGACGCGAACGTTCAGAGGGAGAATACTTCACTCCAACTGCCCGGTTACTAAGCAAGTGGTCCAACAAGCATACCTTCATAAGGTCTATCCACCTTTTGACACGAACGCTTAGAGGGAGAATACCTCACTCCAATTGCCCGGCTACTAAGTGAATGCCCGAATAGGTTGAGAATAAACGAATAGGTGCTTTCAGAGCGAGAAGAGCAAATAAAAATGATATCATAACAAAAGGAATGGTAGCCGTAGGTCAATCTCAAAAGGTAGGTCACAAGATATACGCCAAGTTCATGAGAACTAAGACACTAAATCAAGAAACCATCCATCATAGTTATGAGCAAGTGTGCATCACAATGTCAAAAATCATGCCATATAACCTTCAAAACTTCTCACGTTGTGGAGGGATCATAGAGTATGCACAATAAAAGTCAAAATGTTCATACTCATAAAAACTCATGACAATCAACTATGCCGCAACAGAGACTATCATGCCCCAGCTTACACTCGAAAAAAAAAATGAAAATATTTTTCAGTTTTTTCTATCATATAACAAAAACAAAATCTTTTTGTATTTTTTTTTAAGATAATAAGGCAGAAAGATAATCCAAAAATTTAAAAAAAAAATTCAACCGAGACTTTGAATGCAATTAATTAAGAGCAAGCCTTCAAAAGGCAAAGTCAACATCTCCGGATGAACCAATGTCATCTAGAGCGTTGATAAAATTCGTGTAAGGTCTCAAGTCCGACTTCCTCATCCATATATATCTAGTCTTAACCTTCTTAGCTTTTTCAACAGTTTTACACAAATGATTAGGATTCACATACATATTCTTTTCATGTGAAGTCATCCTATGTCTAGGCCATTGCGTTCTATCAAAACCATAACCAAAACGATGATACTTACCCCCATTTTTACTAACATGTTGATATTGGAGAAGAGTATTGGGGTGCCCATGAAGTTGAAAGCAATTAGGTCTAATGTGACCCTTTACACCACAAAAATGACATGTCGGAATAAATTTAGGGGTGTTAGGTTTCTTCATGTCATGAGGTTTTTCAGCACTATGCTGAGCAATATTTATAGTTTGAGATTTTTTTGTTACCTCTTTAGGTTGCACCGCATTCACTGTACCTTCAAATTGTTTTGAGGATGAAGCTCCATAAAAACCAATCCCTGTTTTATCACTCGTTGGTCTTTGAACTTCAAGAATTTCTTCTAATTTCTTTGAACCTGCATTCATTCTTTTAAAAGTAGCATTGGCCTTATCAAGCTCAACTTGTAAATTAGCTACCTTTAATTCAAGTAATTTGTTAGATTCAAAAGAAGCATGCAAATCAATACCAAGTTTAACATTCATGCTTTTAATCTCCACAAGTTCATTAACCAATGAATCCCTATTATTCTCAACTTGACTCACCCGAGCTTGAGCTTCCAAAAGCTCTTGCTTGAGTTTTACATAAGACTCATCACTATTCTTCACTTCACTAGATAACTTAATGTTATTTTTAGTCAACCTCAGACTTTCTATGTAAAGTTCATTGAAAGCTTTCTCCAAACTCTCTTCCTCCTCACTCTCACTATTGATCAAATCCTCACCATTCACACTCTCATCTTCTAATTTAAACTTACTCACATGAGGATGCACAGAAGCTCCTAAAGCCATGACTTTACTATTTCCCCCACAATTTTCTTCTTCATCGGAGTCACTATCATCCCAAGTCCTGACATTATAGGATTTGTTTTTCTGTTTGTTAGCACAATCTTGCGCAATATGACCAAACCCCATGCACTCGTAACATTGGGGACCCAATGATTTGCTCTCTTTCCTCTCTTTACCCTTGGAGGACCCTCTGTCACCACCATTCTTATCTTTCAAACTAGGACCAAAGGTTTTATTCTTTTTAAAAAACTTTCCAAATTTTTTAACAAATAAAGCCATTTCCTCGTGGTCCAATTCATCATTATCACTATCCGAGACTTTAAAACTAGAAAAAGCCAAAGATTTTTCCTCGTTTTTGTTATTCTCTTTTTGAGATCCATATTGCGACAATTTGGTTTCAAAAGTTAAGAAATGACCTACAATTTCTTCAACCTTCATGGAATCAAAATTAGGCAAACATTCAAGGACTTCAACTTTAGTAATAAACCTCTTCGGTAAAGAACGCATGATTTTCTTAACTATCTTCTCCTGAGAAATAGGCTCACCTAAGTTAAAGCTTGAATTCACAATTTCACTTAACCTCGCATAAAAATCACCAAAGGTCTCATTGTCACTCATCCGTATCATCTCAAAATCAGTGATAATACTTTGAAGTTTTTGTTGTCTCACTTGACTATTTCCCTCATGAGTGATGGATAAAATATCCCAAGCATCCTTAGCTATTTCACAAGTTGAAATACGTTGAAACTCAGATATAGACACACAACCAAAAATAGCATTAAGGGCACATGAATTATGAGTAGCTTTCAAGTGATCAGTGTTATCCCAAGACTCATCAGGCTTCCGGACAATTTTACCTTCCACAGTTGTGGTAGGCTCAGTATAGCCATTAACCAGACACGATTGTTCTGAGATTTCAAATAAGCCTTCATCCTAGCTTTCCAATATGCATAATTAGATCCATCTAAAAGAGGAGGTTTTGCAACAGCAGAGTTATTTGGGGTTTCCATGATAGCAAATAAAATAAATAGGATCCACTCAAGGAATAAACCCTAATATTACGAGCGACCCGCTCTGATACCAATTGAAAAATCCTAACTCGCCTAGGATTTAAATATTTGCTATGTTTTAATCTCAATCAACAATTCACCATGCGATAAACAAAGTCAATCTCACAAACAAAAAGCAAACAAATAACGAACACCAAGATATACGTGGAAAAACCCTAAACGGGAAAAAACCACGGGAAGAAATCAAGCACTACTAAACACGAGGTTACAAGAACTCTTACGATAAGTTTGAACTCCACAAACCTAAACCTAGATGCTCTTGCCGAATCCACGCACACCTCTCTGAATGCTTGACCGCTGCTGCCTCGAATCCACGAGCCTTCCAAAGATGACTTTCGAACTCCACGAAAGGGCTTAGATTAAGGACCGATTGTAGATGTAGATGAAAACCCCTTGAAATTAATCTTGTAGAGCATGACGTTATTATTTTCCGAGGTGCACCAGAAAGAAAACCCCCGAGCTGATCGTCTTTTATATATTCAGATGATATGGGTTCTTAAAAACATTGATGGCAGCTCTCTCTCCCTATCTTTATTTTCTAACCCATCGTCCTTAAATAAAAATTAGATCCACGGCGATCAAAAAAATCTCGTGTCTTAATAGATTGCTTAGATTAATTACCGCACCTTGCAATTTCCGAATGATCGTTTCCATGTGAACCAAATCCTTACCAAGTCCAGCAGGTCTTTCCATGAGCACCGATTCCTTTCCTCACGAGAACAATTCTTTCCTTTTCTACCTGTACGAAACACTCACTCTCAATTACATAATATTGATTTTCTTCCACTTCCTAAACAGACACTCTAGAAATAAAAGAAAATAAAATACAACTCGATAAATGGGGAAACAAATAAATGTATTTTTGTCATGGAATTTGCCAACATAGAGAGATCGTGACCCGTGGTCCTAACAATTTCCACCGGAAAATGCTTGCATCGGGTCTTAATTTTAGTCACACAATCCTTCAAAATGGCATTCGTTCATATTCTTAATTTTCGTTCTGCGCTCGCTCTCATTCCTCGCACTCACAGATTTTTAGTCGTTCGAAAGACGCTTTCACGTTCGCGCTTACACCCTACCCATGATGCATTACGAGTTGGGTCTTAATTCAGCTGTTGGTAGACATCTTCTATGCACATGTCGTGTTGGTGACGCATTCCATACATAATATATAATCTGAGATTTTACTCACAAAATACAGAGAGAGAGAGAGAGAGAGAGAGAGAGAGAGAGAGAGAGAGAGGGGTACACAAGCTAAATAGTACTCACTATTTCTCTGAATTTTATAGGCAAGGTACTTGATTCGATCCTACTCAATGGAATCCCTTTTGCTTTACATGTATATTTTGTAGACACTTGCATGCCCAACGGAGTATTTTCAATGATATAGGGACCTCTTCTTTCCGCTCCAAAATCCAAATAAAAGTCTGAAAAGTTGACGGAAAAGAAACAATTGTTGTTTGCTTATCTTTATCTCCTCTTTTCTTTATTTTATGCTTGGAAAGTTTATCTCCACTGGGTAATGGGCTCGACTCTTACTAGTTTCCTCTTAAACTGCTCTCCAGCTAAAAAGTAACGGCTCGTTTGGCTGGGTATAAGGTTCTTGGTGGATAAGAAAAAAGAGATGAGATGTGGATATGGTATACGAGGGGATTAGTTGAGGGGGGACTAGGTATACTTGATTTTGAGTGGTAGTAGATATGAGTGGATCGATAAGAGGGGATAATGTAAAAAAAAATTACTTGCTCTCATTAAATTAGCGCATTGAGATTACAAAAAGAGATTTGAGGGGTAATTCAGTCTTCTTTCTCCCACTCCCATCCCTCTCCTACTCCCTCCCTCCTCCCCTTAACAATACTAACAAGCCCAACAATTATCAAATACTACGACTTTAGGTTAAGAATTGTTTTGGAAAAAAATTTAAAAATAAGAAGACTTTAAGTTAGAACTGAAGGGCAAAAACGAAATACAACTAAAATTACCTTGATTTTGGGTGGGAAAATAATCGGACTCTCGGTCTTTGGCATGGACAAATCCTCGGTCTTCTAATAAGGATGTGCACATATTGTCAATTGAGCTAGCTTAGTTGATTGGGCAGCTTGGCTTACTCACAAAACCGATGAAATGAAATATATCGATGCCCGTTGAGAAGCCGATGAAGATCAAGAATAAGTTTTTTATTTTATTTTTTATTATCAAGATATCATCATCTAATGGCACCCTGAAAGTTAACAACAGTTCGAAATTTGGTAGTATAGCAATGGATTCGGAAATTCTATAGTGCAAGCGTGCACTACAGGGCTTGTAGAGCACATCCCAACCGTTCATGAGCATTTTCAATGGTTTGGAGTCCCTTGAGAAGAGTTTATTTTAAATTTAGACCATTGAAAGCATGTTTGAACGGATGGGATGTGCCCTACAGGGTGCCCCTCCGGCAGGATCCACGGAGCCGCGTAGCAATAGAGCATGCCAAAAATCTCCATAATGGCAGAGCAATGAGCTGGGTGGGTCAAACTTGGTCAAGTGAGTCGGATCTGAATTGGGGTCTGGTTCCATGAGAAAAATAAGATTCTCCCGTGGGAAACCAAATCTAATTTTAGCTGTCAGGAGTGTACTTATTGTGACCAAAAAGAGGATAACTCTTGGCAGTTGGTAATCAAATGCTTACGCCGTACTAACCCTTATTACACACCCTGTCTTGGTCTGGGTGGTGCCCGACCGGTTCATGAATGCTGGCCGGGTTCGGCCAGTCTCTGTTCCATTCAATCTTCTTCCATCTGGGTTCATCCTGACCGGATCGGCCGCTCTACATGTATAATGCGAGGGTGCACTACAGCATCTCCGATTCGGTTTTGGAGGTTGTGAAAAGAAAGAGAGAGAGAGAAAAAGTGATTGATTATTAGGAGGGAAATTTGGGAGGATTTTTTTAGATTTTGGAATGGGAACCCAACGTGATGAGGAAAGAAAATTTATAATTGTTCACTCCAACCATAAATCTCTATATCTCTATTTTTCATCTTCATTAATTCAAATTTTATGTCACTTTGAATCCACTAATTGTATGCTTCAATGTCAACTTCAATTATTTCTCTAGTTTTATATTCAAAAAGTGGTTTTGAAGGATCCTTCATTTTCTTTCCTTATACTCCAAATATAGAGGATGAAAATCAATCCTTCAAAATGGAGGCAAATATGAAAGATGGGTTGGAGTGCCTAATTCCTCCAAAATGGAGGAATGAAGAGAGATTTGGAGTTATGGAATATGCATTGGAGATGCTCTAAGGTGAACAAATCAGATCGTTGAAAGGAGACCTGGGTGAGCCTCATGAGCCTGCATAGTTAGGTACAATTGGACGAAATGGGTGTCGGCCCCATTCGGGGCCGTCCATGCTTAGCAATAAACCGCTCAGATTTCATCTCGACCGAACAGATATCAGCCGTCTAGCCGAGGGAAAATCTAAGTCGTCGATCGCGGTCTCATTTCCTTTAATTAGAGCTTTTATTTCTCACAAAAAGCATGGCAGTCAGATAGAAGTACTTGTGGAGATCTAAATTAAGGCTAAAATAAATATTCTCCCTGTGCAGGCTTTGGGCAGAAAAAAGTTTTAGTAATTTTCTTACCTCGAAAGTTTTTCAAAAATATTTTGGAAATGATTGTGGTCTCTGTTAAATGGGGGACAACTTGTCTCCTAAAGCAAAGGAATCTGTTATCAGTATTCAGACAATGGGGAAAGTTTGGGAGTGGGAACCTTAGTGGGAACACTTCATTAGGTATGCTTAAGAAAAAAGATTAGTACAATCTTGTTAAAGTGAGGAAATGGACCAATTACTACAACCAATTGATTAAGGTTTATCTGATGATGTAGTTAAGCTGTTTTTCATACTTCTAGATTTTGTAAGATCTTCATGTTGGATGCTTACTTTTTAGTAGTATATTTACACTATCGTCCTGCACCAATTAAGTTGGTGTACAATTTTCTCTAACTTTTTCTTAATTTTACTGTTTGTTGTGATCATTTATATAATATCTTTCGAATGATCTTTACGCATGTGTTCGTTTTTTAGATAATTGGGTGTCCAGATTCGATCTGACATCTCGATCAATTGATTCTGAGACTCCGAATTACTTTATTTTATTTTAATGCGTTGGGAGGCCGTAACCCAAGGGATGACGTTGCAAAAGTTAAACAACCCTTAACTCTTAACGAGTTACAAAGATTTGCTTTTTGGCTTATTGCGTTTCTTTTAATTTGCATTGTAGTATTAATTAAAATATTTCTAATGATCTAGTTAATTACCCGACTAATCCCTTTGGGAATCATGTTTTGCTTCAATATAGTACTATGCTATGCCCACCAATAATTTAGCAATAGGAATGGTTGGGACTCTTTGTGAATATGTGGTACCTGTACGGCCTTCATAAACTAAATTATCTGCATTCTATAGTCCTTAATTTACAACATAGGTTTCAGTGTTCTATTCTTAACGTCACACCGGAAGAAAGTAATTTCTTATTATGAAAAGTCGCCTTTGACCAAAACTAGGAGGAGATTAGTTGAAATATGCATAAGTTGACCCAAACACTCCTCACCGTACGTCGAACCAAAAAAAATAAAATATTTATTAGGTCTTAACCAAATGCCTATTGTATGATTACTAGTTTATTACTATAATTTTTCTAGAGTTTATGTGTAATAAAATACAAGAAGTGTAAAGGCTAGCAAGTGTGTGAGGTGGTGGGCTTAGCAAAGTGGTTGAGAACGCATGGGAGCGACCCACCACCCCTCGTGCGCTCTATCTATCGATGGCGACACAGCAGCCAGTCACCACCACCATCTCTCTCCATCTCTCTCTCTCTCTCTCTCTCTCTCTCTCTCTCTCTCTCTCTCATCAATTATAATCATTAATGGCATGCTTCCAAAACAGAACCCGTTAACAAGACACACACCATGTTTTGGGTATAGGGTTGGACTTTTTTGATTTGTTTTGGACTTTTGTTGACCTTTGGGTGTTCCGATCTTTGCCCTAGAGATGTATTGTCCAACTCTTTGTTGGATTCTCTTCCCCTTTTCTCCGTTTTTTAATAAATTTTATTTTTGCCGATCAAAAAAACAAGACACACACCATGTAGTGCACCCTTCTCTCTCTCTAGCTTTCTCTCTCTTGTTTTTTTCCTCATTAGTGCGATGGCAGGGGTCGTCTTGTCAGCTAAGAGCGGGTTGGAAAAGAGAAGAATGTGGGAGACAAGCTAAAAACATTTTAAAGGAAACTATAATAGTTTGACAATTGATTTAACCTCTTTTTAGGGCCACCGGGCCACCTGTGGGACATGAGGGGGTATTTGGTATCTATCCCGGCCGTCCTCAAACGATGCCGTTTGCATTATGAGAGGAGAAGGATATATACCCGTTACATGGGAGACTTTCACGTGGGGCATACCCTCCAAGCCCTAATTCCACTTTGTTTTCTATGGCTAAAATAGTGTACGTTGATCATAATAGTTAGGATCATCCATTAACAAGAAATTTTATATTGCATTGCCAAAAAATACATGTTTGAATCGTTACGACCGGAGAAATCTTGTTTATCAAGTCATGTGTCTTATTAATCTTAAAAAAAGTTTTGGTAATGAAATGGTTAATTTTTTAATCGTGAATTTAGCTATTAACTATGGTGATCGATAAACTTAATTGTATTCTTTGATTATTTTCGAGCATAGTAAAAAAAAATAATAATAACTTCTTGCCTATTGGGAACCAACCGAACAAGTTTTAATGGGCAAGAAATTAAATGGGCCTATTAAAAATGACCAAACAAGTTTTAATGGCCACAACACTTGTTATTTATTTTTTATTTTTGTGTGGCTCAGTACGTGTTCTACAAAAATAATTCAAACCGCAAGTTATTCTTAAAATAATTTTTAGGTGTTTCTGAAAAAAAATTAGCACAATCTGATATCGATAAGGGCTGTTTCAGAATTTTATAGGGCGCCCTACAAATTCTGAAACAATCCTTACTGGTATCTGATTGAGCTAATTTTTTTCAAGAACCCATAAAAAAATTAAAAATAAATTGCAATTTAAATCATTTTTATAGGATCCATAATGAGCCCCACAAAAATAAAAAATAACATGTGTTAAGGCAAACCAAACAAGGAATAAAACCAACACATCAGCAGCCCCTAGCGTCCCTTTAGCATAGTCAAACGGTGCCGTTTGGCCGCTTGGTAAGGGACGCTTGTTAGTGTATAGATGTTAGGATTCATATCAGGACACAAATGTATTTATGGTCGCCTAGTGTGTATGAATTCTACGTTCATTGTATGGGATTCACGTGCATTGAACGAATCCAGAGATATTTGTATGTCCGAACATATGTGTCCATAGCACTGTTGATCTAATATCCCTCGCCCCTCAGTCCTCCCACTCTCTCAACTGTATTTATACCTCCCCAACTCTTCCCTCATCACTCCACAACCCACTTCACTTTCCCTTCACCTCTCCTTCTTCTCCATCCCCACATCTCTTTCCTATTACACTCTCCCTTAAAACCTTAGCTTAAATCTCTACTTCATCAATGGCGGATCCTGCCACCGGAAGAATGTGGTGTTCGATCCCGGAAAGGTTTCAGCTTCACATAGCCATGTTGGCCTTGCAATTTGGCTATGCTGGTTTCCATGTGGTTTCCAGAGCCGCCCTTAACATGGGCATTAGCAAGATTGTTTTCCCTGTCTACAGAAACATTCTTGCTCTGCTTCTCCTCCTGCCTTTTGCCTATTTCCTCGAAAAGTAAGTCCAAAAATGCAATAAATCAGAGGACACTCTGCTCCAAAACAGCCATATTCAGTTTTCTTCTGTTTTTAAGTGAACTACCCACATTGGTTGAGCTGTAGAAAGTACTCAATTCTATCAGAAATTAGGCACATAGAATTAATCCTCTGTTTCTTGATCCAAACATCTAATAATCTCATTCTGTTGTCTCTCGTTCTTATTTGATCAGGAAGGAGAGGCCACCGCTCACGCTCTCTCTTGTTGTCCAGTTCTTCCTCCTTGCTGTTGTTGGGTATGTTCTCATCTATATTTGTATGTATGTATTATCATATGGGTAATGATGCGGCAATATCGGGGGCATATTGGCCGATATATTGACAAATAACAGTATCAGAAGTTCAAAATCCCGGTCATGCAGTGATACCGGGGGGGAGTATTGGCCGATACAGTGACAAGGAAAAATCGGGCGTAATTTCATCTCTCACTATATAGGAACGAATAATTGATTTCCTTTTGGTTAATTTTGGTTTTATGGGAATTAACTACAGAATAACTGCAAATCAAGGATTCTACTTGCTGGGATTAGACAACACATCCCCAACCTTTGCTTCAGCTATACAGAACTCTGTTCCGGCTATCACTTTTCTCATGGCAGCAGTACTCAGGCAAGCCCTATTCCTCATGACAAATAATCCGAAAACGCATGCAGAATGAAAACGCGTAACGTTTTTTTGGAAATTATAATTTACAATGGCTCAATTGGTACGGTGAGATAGTCCTCCGAGCAATCGGTTTATTTGGTCGGATACTGAGTTATCAAAAAAAATACTAATTCGCAATCGGTTTGAAACAAAAAGATCACTAAAGACCTTATTATTCCGTACAAAAATACCTTAGGACTAAATTTTTTGATATGGACAGTTACTCGAAATTAGAATCATGTGGTTAGCTAGGTTGTCAGCCCCTTGCTTTTTATTATAAAAAAATTTGCCAAGATATTTTAATTACAGAAATACTACCTCCACGTTACTCTATTGAATGGTTCTTTATAATAAAAATAAAAAAAATTATTATGAAATAAGGATATTTTTATGAAAGATATATGTTTAAAGTCAGAATATTTCTACCGAATTTTCACAGGGAATAATGTAGCCGTTTGATTAGTCTTTGTTTCTAACTAAAACATCACTATTTAATAAACAGCTCGGATCGTTTGTGTGGACAACAACAAATTAAAGCACTGATACTTTAATATGTACCTGGATGATTATTTTGATTTACACCCTTCGTTGTACATTATTTGTTCATTTTTTTGTTCCGTCCATCTTAACAACTTGTCTATATTTTCCATTCTATTCGTTTTCGAGATGATTTCAAAATTTTTCATATTCAAAAACTAATTGGCATCTTTTAATTGATATAAAAAACATTAAAAGCTATTCATGAAGAAAAATTGTCTGTTGATTCGATAAGTCAAAAATAGACAAAAGAATTACTAAAACGGAAGGGATAATTTTCGATAATTATATTTCGTTTTACAAATCATTTTCCATTCCCAAAAAATTGACACTTACTAGTATTTGTGAACTTACCATTTTTCAGGATTGAGCAAGTTCGACTAAATAGAAAAGATGGGATTTCCAAAGTACTGGGAACGATCCTGTGCGTCGTAGGAGCATCAGTGATCACCCTCTACAAGGGTCCCACCATATACAGCCCGACCCCGCCGTCTCAGCGAGTCAACTCACCGATCCCGCTCTCATTCGGAGACGCAAGTGGGAAGAACTGGACCCTGGGCTGCATCTTCTTGATCGGGCACTGCTTGTCGTGGGCCGGGTGGCTCGTTTTGCAGTCCCCGATCCTGAAGAAGTACCCGGCCCGGCTCTCTTTCACCTCTTACCAGTGCTTCTTCGGTGTCCTACAGTTCCTGGTTATAGCTGCGTTCCTCGAGAGGGACCCTCAGGCTTGGCTTATTCACTCTGGTGGTGAGCTCTTGAGTGTCTTCTACGCGGTGAGTGGACTCAGTATTAAATCGTTCTTCCGTGTTAAATTATTGAGGGCCCGTTCCAAAAAACTTCTTATTTTATAATTACTTATTTTAGAGTTTTGTTCTACAAAATCCAAATAAGCAGCTTATTTTCACATTTTCAAACTCAAAAATAATGTAAATGAAAATAATTTTTCAATTTTTTTGCACCGTATTAAAGATTTCAATGAGATCTATCAAACAAGATCCATAGTGATAAGAAAATTATTTGCGTAAGCACGTGATTTTTGAGCTTGAAATTACCTATTTAAAAAATAAGTACTTATTCATCCTTTTGTGGAACACACCTTATTATTAGACAAAAAAATAAGTTCTTATTCCAGTTCTGGAACGGGCTCTGATTCACCCTTAAAACTGAGTGCAATTTTGTTAATATGTGATTGGTTAATACAATACGTGAGTCTGCTGATTTTAAAATCACGGACCCCATTTTAAAAACTTGAATTTTGGCCAATCCTAAGTGAAGTGAAGGTAAAAGTCACTGCAAGTAGAGTACAGCGCAGTTGGTACCTCCCTTATACTCCCATGCACATAGGCAGCGTTCGATTCCCCTAGACATCCATTCCCCTTCTCAAGTCTCCTAGGATGGAGTAGATTAGATTTAATGAATGACAAAAAAAAAAAAAAGAAGGTAAAAGTCACTCGAACAATAAGCAGGGGAACCAAATTGCACTCTTTAAAATTTGTCACGACTAGTTATTTCACAAGTGACATTAGCAAAGTGTATGACTAATCCGAACCATTCGTACCATGATGAACAGCCGAATCGACCGCTTAACACTACTTTGCAGGGATGCCGCTCGACAGCATCCTCTGTCTGACTAATACGGGGATCAGTTGTAAAAATATATATATATATGGAAATTTGAAAGGAAGTCGGAATATACGGAAAGAAGTTCGGCAAGTAACCAATGTGTAGTGCAGGAGTATTTAAACAACAAAAATGCTCCTAATATGTAAGTGGTGGCCGGGGGTTGAACTCTGGTAGGGTAATCTTTTGTCCAAGGTGACATGATAAGTCACACGTCTAGCCCAAATTAACAATAGACTACTACTTTCCAAGGGTATTCTTGTCCGGAATGGACAACCACCTTTGAAAGCCCTCTCAATCCAGTGGACTTGATCTAAGTGCCAGATTGGAGAGAGAGAGAGAGAGAGAGAGAGAGAGAGTTCATGCCAGTTCATTAATCATGTGATTCATAGTGGTGTTTCCAAAGTTTTTTTGGGTAGTTCTAGATTTTGAGGTCTCAAAATTGTGTCTTTTGCTTTACAGTAAAAAGGATTTTAAAACTGCTTAAAAGCTCCATTAAAATCAAAATACAGGAGCACAAATATACATCTCTATAATTGAAAGGGAAAAAAACAATAGACCTGATTTATATCCATCCAAAAGGGGCAGTGGGACTACTAACATAATAATAGAGTCGAGTCGCCTCTTAAATTCTTTTGAGCAATGATAGATATACAAACCTATGTGCATACGTTATTCAACAGTCTAATGTACATAAGTCTTTCGTTATTTGGTACCGTTCTATTTACATCAGACTATGTTAGACACATCTGTGTTCGGATCTACCAACACAAATCTATGCACATCATAACTCCTATATGTGTGTATAATGAATTGATGTTACTTAATAGTAATGGAGAATTATTTTTATATGTTTGGGGAAGGAACATAATTATAATGCATTAATGCATTTTTATAAAATTGAAATAAATGAAATGGCAGGGAGTGGTGGCATCAGGGATAGCATTTGCTGTACAGATATGGTGCATTGACAGGGGTGGCCCTGTGTTCGTGGCTGTTTATCAACCTGTTCAGACCCTTGTTGTTGCCATCATGGCTTCCCTTGCTTTGGGTGAAGAGTTCTACTTGGGAGGGTATATACTCTCTCTCTCTCTCTCTCTCTCTCTCTCTCTCTCTCATCAATCTTGAGTTTCTGCATGTAGTCACAATAGCTACAACGTTACCTGTAAAAATGCTTTACCAATATTTTGTCATGGACCTCATCCAAATAACTCACTTTGCAAAGGGTAGCAACAGAGTTAGTTTTGGAAGAGTTCCTTCAGTAGGGTGGGAATGGGAAAATCTGCAGCTTCTGAATCAAATGCGTGCCGACGCCCACTCTCTCCCGTTTTAATTCCATAATCCCCCTATTGCCTATTCCGACCTCGGGAGGGGCGGCGCAGTACTTGTGGGTATCGGCCTTTCGGGGAGTCTTCGCTGCGCATCGAAAGTCCCTGTGGTTATGCCAAGAGGAGGGTTGCTACGGCCTACGCCTAGTCGCCCCCTTCTTCGCCCTTTTACTTGGCAAAACACAAATAGATGTGTGTAGTTTGAATGGATTATTTGCGGATCGAAAAGAAAAATAAAAGATTATTGAATCATCGTTTGGTGTTGCGATGCACAGGATCATTGGCGCGGTGTTGATCATAACTGGGTTGTACTTCGTCCTCTGGGGCAAAAACGAAGAGAGAAAGTTTGCGGCAGCAACACAGAAGGCTGCGATTCCGTCCCCCGCGGACCACAGCAACAACCATGCACCAAGCCACATCAAGTCGTCCCTTGCTCAGCCTCTCCTCCCTCAGTCAACGGAAAATGTTTGACCACCAAATCCTTTGAAATTTCACTTTTAACTATAAGTGCTTGCTGGCATACCAAAAGACTATAAGTGCTTGTTTGTATCAAGTTCATCTTCTAGGTTCATTTTTTAGGTTTTCTTAATGGCTTTCTCTCACTAGGAAATGGGCGTTATGAGAGAGAGAGGGGGGGAGGGATGAATGAGATGGTGATGATATTTGCTATCTTTTGATTTGAGTGGTGGGGAATGGATGTTGCTTATGGTTTTAAATTTTCTTATATGGTAATTTGATGGGTTTTTTCACAAAAAAATGTGTATTATTATCAAGCTGATGTGATTATAATTGTGAAAATGTGACTAATCTATAGAAAACGTGAATGTATTTACAGTGAAAATTAACCTCAAAATATCATGTAGAAGTCCGACTACTACATGTAGAAGTTCGACTGCTACATAGAGAAGATTCGTAGACATGAGCGAAAGCGTCATAAGCGAAAACAAAGCTCGATCAACCCCACAAAGAATAATCATATTGCATTGCACGGAGTACGTTGATGTCTTTGCGAACTTTTTGGATATGCCCGATCGAGCCTTGTTGAAAATCAAATTTTGAATTGTTTAGAGAATTCAAAATCTTGCAGCAAAAGCATTAAAAAAGTTCAAAATTAATCTTCAAGCTGTCTTTCGCGCCCTAGCTCTAGGTATATTTCGAACATCTGTTGATAGAAACTTTTTACAAATAACAAACTAATGTACGTAACAATTCTTTTCCAGATTTTCAATCTTGATCAGTCCGATCAGAACAGTTCGTCTGGTAAGACTTAAATCACCTAACATAAATGTACATTCGATAAAATCTCGATAACTACAAAAACTATTCATTGATGGAGCTACGAAAAACCAATTGAGTTGATTTTTATTTAGATGACCTCCTTTGCGAGGTAGATAAGATAAATGGTTCCGATTATTGTTGGGTGTACCGGTGCTCTAGAAGGGACTAAATCTTAGCAATTGGATGTTGATAATCATGATTTCATTTGATATTTATAAAAGCACATTTAAGGGACGCGGGGCCTCTGCTGCCCGGAGGGGGCAGTAGCGCCTACCAAGGCCCCAGAAACGGCGCCGTTTCATTTAAAAACAAAATTCAACCAACCAATTTGCAATCCTATGGAGCAGAAACGTGATTATGAAAGCCCTAAAGACAAAATTTGATTATGTCTCTTTAGAATAATATGATCAAAATAATAAGATCTTCACACCCGTTCAAACGGATTAAAAATTGGGACACTTAATTTTTTAACTATATTTTTTAATAAAAAATGGTCTAAAAAAATTAAGTGCTCCAATTTTTAATCCGTTTGAATGGGTGTGAAGATCTTATTATTTTGATCGTATTATTCTAAAGAGACATAATCAAATTTTGTCTTTAGAGCTCTCATAATCACGTTTCTGCTCCATAGAATTGCAAATTGGTTGGTTGAATTTTGTTTTTAAATGAAACGGCGCCGTTTCTGGGCCTTGGTAGGCGCTACTGCCCCCTCCGGGCAGCAGAGGCCCCGCGTCCACATTTAAGCATATATGAAAAGTAAAAGGGTGTACATGAGATATCCGAAATGCGGGAACGCTTGCAGAATTAGGTAAGTTTTAAAATAGGGTACTGATTTTCGGACTTGCGTGCTGTCCCGGCCGAGGGGGCCCCATTCCGGTCTTAGTCCAACAATCGAAAACGTTCACTTCATAGAGCTCGTCGATTTGAACAAGTATGCAAAAAATCAGTTTGATCGGATATTTTTAAGTGCCTGATCGGAACACATATATTTTGCCAATAATGGGTTCTAATAGATTTGATCCAGTGTTTCGGATCCATTCTTTTCAAGACAAAAAGGTTTCGATTAGGCATTTAATGATATCCGATAGAGCTGATTTTTTTACATATAAGTTCAACTCGACGAGCTCTACGAAGTGAACGTTTCCGATCGTCTGACCAAGACCGGAGTGGGGCCCCCTCGGCCGGGACAGCACGCTGCTGTCCCTTGAAGAAACATCAGCCCCCCAAGTCAGTGATTTTTGCACTCTTCTTTTTACCATTAGCACTCCTCTTGCTGTTTTTATTCACTTAAAATTACCATCTTACCCTATCATCAATTCACTTTTTCACATATCAAGGGATAATGTAATAATTCACATGAATAAAAACGAAAAAAAAAAGTGTTAAATTATACTGCAAAACAGAAGTGCAAAAATCAATTTTCTTAAAATAATTATAGCGGATCCCGAAATGCCATAGTTGAATATTAGCATCAATCATTCAGGATCCATAAATATCGACATGATCGATCATTAACAACTACACTTTCTGTAAAGCCCTTTCCTTTATAAATTGCTTTTTTTTTTCCCTTTTTTTTTTACTTTTTTTAATGATGTGAATGGTTATGGAACCCACAATGTGACACTTTCTTTCAATTTTTCCACTAGCAGTAATAAAAACGTGAATAATCCTATTTGCACGGGCACTCAAAGCATAGATCCAGATACCAATAGGTTTTAAATTATTCAGTGTAGCTAGGAGCCTAGGACCACAACAAGTGTTAGAACTATGGTGAAAACTTCGCTTCGGGTTTGATATAGATACAATTAAGGCTGCAAACGAATCAAGTTGCTCACGAGTATTAAGCTCGTTTGTACAGGTTCAGCTAGTTAAGGACTCGGCTCGTTTACACATGAGCCGAGCTCGAACACTACAAAGCCGCCTTGACTCGTTCATACTCCTAGGTATAGTGGATTCATTTGCAAATGGCTATGTCTTGTTGAGAACGATACTCCCAACAGAATATGCACAGTAATCTATCGGCATATTCATTTTAGGCTCGTTTGTATAGACTCGACATAGCCAGTTGCTCATGAGTTTTAGGCTAATTTGTATAGACTCGGCTCGTTTACAAAGGAGCCGAGCTCGAACTCTACAAAGCCGTTTTGGCTCGTTCACGCTCCTAGGTACAGGGGATTCATCTGCAAATGGCTATGTCATGCTGAGAATGATTTCCGACAGAATATATATGTACAGTACAGTCTATCTGCATAATCATTTTGGGTGTCCAAATTCTGTCCAAGGTTCGACATCTAACTATCAACTAACTCTGCTCACATAGAAAACATGGAGTTGACTCTGGTTAGTGGACCATTGGTTACTAGGGCAAATAGATGACAGTCAGTCAGTCACATGCATACTCAATTATACGGCATAGTACTGGAGCACATTTATGCACCATCTAGTTTTTCATCGTACACATTTATGCACTTACTGTGTTTTCTTTTACAGTATTATATATGGGATGATCTTGTTCGTCAAAAAAATATATGGAGCATATAAATAGGATGATCTTGTTCATCAAAAAATAGTAATAATAGGAAAGTGCTTTCGTATTTGATAATGCAAGTCTTTTGTGGACCAAAAGTTGGAAAAGGTCAGTTTAAACACACGAGAAAACTCCTATATATAGGCGTCCACCGCACTATGGTTGGTTTCTAAGAATGAGATTGTGGATATCAAGAATGCCCCGAAAATAGGCGGGGCAAGATAAGACCCTGTGACTGTACATATGAGATACCCGGCCTTAATGACTCAGTAATCATTGGAAGCTTGTTCGCTTAGTCGGACAGCTTTGCTATGCACGGTTGTGTGGCTCGGACAAAGGACCTGGGTTGGGCAAGTCTGCCTTGCTTTTGAGCAAGCTTGGTGCAAGGACACTGACATATAGTCATGCGATGCCGGGAAGCTTTGCTATGCACGGTTGTGTGGCTTGGACAAAGGACCTGGGTTGGGCAAGTCTGCCTTGCTTTTGAGCAAGCTTGGTGCAAGGACACTGACGTATAGTCATGCGATGCGATGGATAGACTTGGGAGGTGTCAAGTACTATTTGAATGGCATCCGCATGTGATGCGGGACTCTCTTAGCAGGACTCGTCTCATCCCCGCTTGACAAAGCGCCGGGCCAGCCATAAACTAAAAGATTAAGACCGGTGGATGTTAAACACTCTCCAAAGGTTGAATTGGGCGGGTTTGGAGTTGGTGGAGTTCCAAACGGGAGAAACGTTCTGCTGTGACAAAAAAGAGTCGAGATGTTGCGATTATCAACCACCAAAACTGAGAACGTTAATTTGAACAGAAACATAAAAATAATCGAACTTAACGTCATTTCTTATACTACTACTACTACTACTACTAATAAAAGTGCACACCCACCGTCTCCGATGCTGCAGCCGGCCGCTACTACACTCAAACAAAGCGTCGATGAACGAAGAAATCAGATGACAATGTTCTATCTCACACACATGCACATACACTTGCTAGGCTTCCCGATTGGGGAGAGAGATTTGCTGAGAAAATCTTTTTAACGGATGGTTCCATTGAAAAGTTGTTTACGGAAGTGTATCGCAACCATCCAAGTGTGTTTTGAACGGTCCGAATGTTATTGAAACTTTTCTGGGGAAGAGTTTCCTGAAAAGCTTCATGTAAATCCGAACCGTCTAAAGCCAAAATGAACAAGCAATTTTGCGCGGCTCAGTGAATAATGTATTCACGGAGGCTCCGTGAATAAGCCATGCTCGATTTTAGCTTCCAACTCACTCTCTTTATTGCCGGGTTGACTTATATATCCAAAAGAAGGAAGGATGGGGACCATTTTCCCAAACATCCAAATGTTAGATGTGGGCAGTGAAGTCTGTCGCTATCTCCAGAATTTCATGGCATGCGCCGTAACAGTGTGAGACGTTTCCATACTGGACTTAAGTTGCATTCCCAGCGAGACTTTTTTCTCTCTCTCTAGAACCTTATCCTCTCCTTTTCTCCCTCTAGCTTCTGAGAGCAGTTTTCAGCTGGGGAGGGGTGCCCCCCTTCCCCCCTCTCGTCCCTCTCTCATCCTCCTTTCCTTCCCACCTTGGTCTTGCTTCCAGCCTCCAATTGGTCAAAGCAAGGGTTTGATTGAGCTCCGGCGAAGGCAGCTTCCAGCGGCGGCGGTGCTCGCAGTCGGCGTTTGTAGGGCTTGCTCTTTTCCGTCTCTCCGCCTTGTTTCCGCCAGATCTGGTTCGCTAGGGTGGCAGCATGGTTCAATAAGGTGAGGTATGAGGGCAGAGGTTTTTTTTTTTTTGGTTAGTTTTTTGGGCCTGTTGTGGCCTTTTCCCCCGGCTGGGTCTCCCCTAGTTCGGGTTTGTACCGGTCTGATCTTCTAGATCCGGTGGGTGTTGATGGTGGACAAATAATGCTAAGTTTGCTTTCTTAGATCTGGTTTAGTTTTGCCTCCTAAGGGCCGGGGCTTGGCTCTGGAGCCGGTGTTCCAGCTTTCAGCTTTGGGGAGTACACTTGCATAGGAGATTCTCAGTCATCGGCGCCGTGGGCCGGCGTTTCGGAGTTTTAGCCCAGGCGGATTTCTTCTTCGTTTCCCTGTGCCCGGAGCCTGCTCGTGTCAGCGGGGGCTTGCCGGAGATGTCTCTCCACTGCTCTGGTTCAGGATCCAGTCGGTGCCTCCATCTATGGCAGCGGGTGGTTTTTTCCTCAGCCGGAGTTTGGCCGGCGTGCATCAGTGATGGTTATCCATGGTGGCTATGTTTTTTCCTTGTTAACGGTTATCCATGGTGGCTGTGTTTTTCCTTGTTAACTGTGTATTCCTGTTTCCATTGTTTGATATTGTTTGTCTTTGATTGGGTTCGTGCCTCAGGCCGAGGCGGCTAGAGGATACGCTGAGGGCCACTCGTGACCTGACCCTCTGAGGTGGTGAGACGTGCTAATGCCTATCCTCTAGTTTGCTCGATAAAACCGGTGTCCCTCTGTTCTATTTTCATAGCTTTTCTTTTGTGATGGCTTGTTGTACGTTTAGCCCTTTCTCTGCCTTGGATGGATTCGCTGTAATTTGCCATTTTTGGCTTTAATG
This sequence comes from Rhododendron mucronatum var. ripense, assembly GCA_019656295.1. NCBI lineage: Eukaryota > Viridiplantae > Streptophyta > Magnoliopsida > Ericales > Ericaceae > Rhododendron > Rhododendron mucronatum. Next base: position 460,737 of record BPLT01000224.1, on the reverse strand, counting down.
AAATGTGTTTCGGATTAAAAAAAAAAAAAAGGTTGCATTCCCTTTTACGTTTTTTTGTGTTTCGTTCGATTTTTCTGAATTTTTGTTAAATTCGTGTCTTACGTTTTGGATTAATTATTTGTCTCATTGACAGGAGTATAAAAAATAAAAAAATATTACCAAAAGCAACTAAAGATGAAAATAATAGTACCAAAGAGCTGTCTTTTTTGCCAAAATTGTTGTCGAAATGTTGCCTTATATGAACTTTTTTTAACATCGTCCCACGTTTTTATTCTTTTCTGATTCCTAGAAAAATGATTATAATCCCAAAAATTACGACAAAAAACCAAAAAAAAGTCGTGAAATGTAAATAATACCGGGAAAAAAAATCTTTATTTAGACAAAAAAGTTTAGAAGAACGCAACCTTGCTCTGATTTCAATCGGGCCCGCCATGGGGAATCGGAAAATATCAATCATATGCACTCTAGGTTAATTAGGCTCCGTTCCAGAACACTTTCTTAAAAAATAAGTACTTATTTCACATTTTCAAACTCAAAAATAATGTAAATGAAAAATAATTTTTTGATTTTTTTTGCACTGTATTAAAGATCACATCGAGATCTTTCAAACAAGATCCATATTGCATATTTTTAAATTTTATTAAGCCTATTATTTTTTAGCTTGAAATTGTCTTATTAAAAAATAAGTACTTGTAACCCATTCTGGAACGGGGCCTTAGTTCGAATTTCATACCAATGTTCTAAAAGTCACTCGGCACTAGTCGGACGGTCGGCCACTTTCGAGCGATTAATAGGATTAATCGGCGATTAATCGGCGCATATTAATTAATAATCGGCAATTAATCGAATAGGCCCCGCCAGCTATTAATCAATGATTAATCGCCAATAAATTTCTTGTTTTAGAACACTGTTTCATACTAAGAGGAGAAAAATTGAAAGAAAAAAAAACAACTAGCAGTAGCACACCAAATTGAAACAAAAGCCACAACAGAAGTCCAGAAAGAACCCACCTCCGTTTGTGGCCAAAACCCACATATTTATACACTTTCACAAAGGCTATAGGGATTAAATTTTTTACACCGCCGGTGTAATGAATTGTTTTCTTCGAATCAATTATATTACGTCACGTCATCATGTTTCATGGATCGAGACCACTGTTTTGCAACATGGCACAATTTAATTGATTTGAAGGAAACAAATATTTACACCGGCGGTGTAAAGAATTTATTCTCTAGGCTATATAGTATCATCTCTGCTCCTACTCTCTTTTTTCCTATTTTTCCCTACTCTCTAATTCTATATGCATCCATATATATATATGTATTATTCACAACACATATATATACACAATACACATATATACCTTTTCCATTTACTGACATGATGGGAAGCTTCAGTAGCACCAAGGGTCCTGCATGGCTTCCAACCCCTTGCCGTCCTCGCAATTACCGGCGAAGATCCCGGGGTCCACCGCCTGAAAATCCATCGTCGCCATTGCCTCCGCCCAGAGAGAGGAATCGTCGAACTCCGGCAGATTCGCATTCAGGTTCCCCCACAACCCCTCCATTATTCCCACGTCATTCTCCCCGACTCTCTCCAAGCGGGATTCGTCGGAAAACCCCAGTAAAGGGTCGTTGCTGGGGTTCTCCGGCGAGTCCCCTTCCGATTCTTTCTTCACGTGGCTGACGGGGAAATTTGCAGAAGGGATCGAGAACTGGGGATGGTTCCCGCACAGCTCCGGCAGGTTGAGCTTCGCGTCGGTGCCGTACAGCTTGCGCGCGGCCGCGTCGTAGGCCACGGCGGCCTCTTGGGCCGTGTCGAAGGTGCCGAGCCAGAGGCGGGCTCCCCGGTTCGGCTCGCGGATCTCGGCCACCCACTTCCCCCACGTCCGCTGCCGGACGCCCTTGAAAGTGCACGCGGCGTTCTCCGGCCCCCCCTTCCCCCTCATGCACCCTTTCCTTGACGTTGCCTGCGCTGGTTTCTTCATAGATTTCAACATTTCTGTTTCTGCTTTTTTCTTTTTCTTTTATGGGTTTTTCAGGGGAAGAGATATTGGAATGGTTAAAATAGTGATAAGCCCCAGGAAATATGAACAGTTTTTGAGTTTTATAGACATGAGGATTGAGGAGGAGAAAGGGGTTTTATTTAGCAAATTCAGCAGAGGGGGGAGGGGGGGTTGTGATACGTGTCCGTTGGGGAGTTTGGTTCAAATCTGCTTGGCAAAGCCACCCCGTTAATCGTGTCAAAGGGGTAAGGCTTTTATGTTGTCTTCTCCCCATGCACACTTGGCCAAGGCCGCCTTTTGTTTTCTTGTTTATTTTTTAAGCGAAGCTCAGAGGGAAGAAAGGACAAGTTCAAACTTGCTGGTCACATAATCCGTTAATCCTTAGCCGCATTCTCGGCTCCCGTTCTCAATCTTCGCTTTGCCTTCGTACTTTTTAATCCTCGCTCTTGCGCATTACAATAGTTTGGAATGTTTTTGAAACGCTTTTGAGATTGCACATGCACTCTCATGCATTACAATAATTTGGAATCTTCGCTTTGCCTTCATACTTTTCAATTCTCGCTCTTGCGCATTACAATAGTTTGGAATGTTTTTGAAACGCTTTTGAGATTGCACATGCACTCTCATGCATTACAATAATTTGGAATGTTTTTGAAGACGCTTTTTGAGATTGCACATGCACGGATACGAATCCAAATATGCAGGGCCAGCCCTTAAGCAAGGGCCAAGAGGCCCGGGCCTAGGCCCCCAAAAAGGGCCCGTTAGGAGTAGGCATATTTATTAGTATTTCACAATACTAGTGCAAATAATATAGTTGGTTTAGTGGACAAGGAACCTTCGGTCCATATTGTGTGGCTGAGTTCAGTTCCTCCCGCCAACATATTTTTTGAGAGTATATTTTGTCAAAAAGTGATGCCTTGGTGGAAATTTGGAGTTGTCAAGTATGAACTTGGGTAACACATAAACATAACAAAACCATTAAACTAAAGCAAGTTCTTTGTTCAATGTGGACTAAAATTTAAATATGAACAAACTATCTATTATTTAATTAAGCCATAGGGCCTCACTTAATGATTTGGCCTAGGGCCCTAAATATATTGAGCCAGCCCGTGAATAGAGCCCCAAATACATTGGGCCAGCCCTGCGAATAGAGCCTCCAAATACATTAGGCCAGTCCTTTGAATATGACACGACCTAACAACACAAGTTAAATGAGATTGAATACAAGTTAAACTCGCGTAATTCGAGACAGACAAGGACAACTGTTTGATTCTCCATGTCGACCAGTTAGTCCAAAACGAGACGACTCGAACACGACATGATGGGGTGACTCCAACCCGTGGCCCGGTTGCACAAACTTAGATGGCAAGAAATGAAAGTTAGAGCAGTACCCCAGGGGGAATGAACGATTTCTCTCCTGATTTTTGGACTACCTGACAGATTTTTTGAATGTGTGATGTCATAGTGTGGGGGCAGAGAGAAATCTGGATAAGCGTTCACACTGGGGACTTCCCAGAAGTCCGCACTTTCACAGATTGCAAGGCTCCCTCCTTGGTACGTGGAATTCCCAAGTCCGTTGATTTGAGTTTGGTTAGGATACCTGGAATTTAGTAACGTCCAGACAGAACGGTTTTGCATGCTAGCTACCACAATTCACAGAGAGAGAGAGAGAGAGAGAGAGAGAGCGCGCGCGCACAGAATAGACCAAACCAGAACACAACGGAACTGTGGTTTCCACTGTGTGAGTGTGTGGGAGAGAGGGAAAAACTTATTGGGTGCTCCTGAGGCACTGTCATAAGGGTGTCCCAACACTCTTTTTGACCACCCATTATCGGGAGCCCAGAACAAATTACACGGACCCCCACATGAATATTGTAGTGGCCCTGAAAATGGGGCTCGGACCATTCACCAAGGTGCAAGCCACCAGGCGCGATCCAGCAGGCCCCCCGAGCCCGTGATGAGATTGAAGCCTGCGGACGTCCCGAGGCCTCCTCTGTGAATCGCTCAGTGAGCATAATCAAGCTAGGTTCCATCCTGTCAGAGGAGGGGTCGGGAGCAGCCCTGTCCGTAACTGCCTTGTTCCTTACGTAACGTTTGACGTCACCCAATGTGGTTACCTGACGTACCCTCCACGCGCCTACTTGGGAACAAAGTAAAACAAGGTCTATAAAAGCAAAGGGACTCTAACCTAAAGAGGTATCATTCTATTCTAACCCTAAACCTACATTATCTTCCCTAGATCTAACTTGATCATCGGAGGGTCACTGGACTTCCTCGAGCCCTAGTTACTTGTTGCAGGTCAGGCAAACGGAGCTAGGAACTACGGAGGAAGGAACCAGAGCCCCACTACCGTCCGGATCCCAACTAACCGAACCCCTACAAATGTGTGGTGAAAAGGGGATGGAACACCATATGGCAGTGCACCAAGACTACTGAATAATTGAGAGAGAGAGAGAGAGAGAGAGAGAGAGAGAGAGAGAGAGAGAGAGCAACAGAACAGAATAGACCAGAAAAGAACAGAACAGAACAGTGAGCTCACGATTTCAGCCCAGTCGGGGTGTGGCAACTCACGAGTCAGAGCCAGAAATTGTCTCATTCTCGCTACAGGCTACCAATTAAAGCCCAAATTAACTTGCCATTACTTTTCTGGGCCTGGGTTGACCATTGCAGCCCAAACCATGAAAAATCTAACCTGTTCAATTTGTGTGTGTAACTCGAACTTGACCCAACACTGTAACTCATTAGACAATGCCCAGATTCGAGTTCTCATAGTCGGCTAAACATATTCCTAAGTCCTAACACCATCGACGCATGGTGGGACATTAGCTTCAGTCCGACGAATGTGTGGTGGGGTCCCTACAAATAGTGACGCGGTACGATGGGCAAAAGAAAAATACTTACCAAAAGAAAAATACTGTAACTAATTCCCTGCATTTCTATTTTGCAGAGGCAACAAGTACCATACTGTAACTAACACGTGGCAGAGGCAATGAGTACCATACCTGCACACCAAAAGAAAAACACTGTAACTAATTCCCTCCCTTCAATCCATCCATGTTCATCTTAGATTTAAGCTCTCTTTCCTAAAATTAGCTCAACTAGAAAATATACATACTCTATCTGTGATGATAGCCTTTCCTTACCTTTGTCCATTTGGTAAGTACTTTGTTAATTCTAAGCCGCCCTCTACTTTGTCATAAAGCAATTGGCAAAGTTAACTGAGATTTTATGTAGGCATTGGGTACCCACCTGCTTGTAAATTAACAAAGTCCTAACACGCGAAAAGGACCCCACTTATGCTTATGTGTTCACTTCCAAGACACACAATAGGAGTCTATTTAGAGAGGCCATTGGAAATGACTCAGGGAAAAGAGTCGATATGCGGCCAAATATGCTTATCGTTGGACAAAAAACTAGCACAGAGGTATGCCGTCATGGGTGGATCAGGAAAAAAAAATGCACGTATGTAGACTTTGGACTTATGGACATGCAGTCACAAGAAAATAAACAAACCTTCATTATCAAACAAAACAGCTTTACACATGGCTGCCAAATCACACTTTCAATGGAGCCAACTGGTAAATTAAAGATCAAATTAGCAAGGAGCCAAGATAAGATGGAGAAGGGAACCTGTCGACAACTCGAACATGGTGTTTAGCTCAGCCGTCCGGCAACTCTGGAGTGGCAAGTGAGTTGACACTACTGTCGCAGCAAATTGTTGAAGCGATGCTTCCAAAATCATGACATGGTAAGTTCAGTTTTGTACGGTCTTGCTATTTTGATTCAGTAGAGGTATTTTAATCACCACGACTGTTGAAAATTCTCAAGGTACTACTCATTCATTGGAATCTCGACACTTTCTTAAGGCTGCCCGTATTTCCTCCAACATCCCTTTTGTTCCAATCCCCTTCCTGCAAGAAACGTCATAATAGAACTCTCACTTATTGGTTGGATAAACAACCATTGTTTCCAGAAAAAAAATGTGCAACTGTTGTGGAAATTGGCTAAATGTGCCAAGATATGTTCACTAAGTTGAGAGGAAAAGAAGCAAATCAGATATTTTGAGAATTGTAGCAGGTGGGAATTGGATTTGGTTAGACATAGTGCTGTCGCTAAAGAAGGATGTATGGATTCTGGCTAAGAAAACATCAAAAAATCACCGTATTAAACTAAGCGGAATTTGGGTTCCGAAACCAGAACCTAAATATAATTAACTCGGACATTCATTTGACCACATACTCAATGTAGTAAAACTGTAAAACCAATTGCGGAACGGGTAGACCTTAAAGTTGAGAAGGGTTGTCTGAACAAGCGGCTGATAATTAGAAACAAGCTCTAGCTTTTTACTCCAAATAATTAAATCGGTGGTTTAGGACACGAAGGACACATGTCCATTTTGGATAGTAAGAGCATCTGCATCTCTCTCGGTACTTCCTCCATCACACTATAATAAAGAGCAAAACCCCCAAAACTCTCTTGCATCAGGCTCACTACTTCCCTCTCCACTTTGCAATTGGTGTAGCTTTGCTACAGTACCTCGTTTCTTCTCACGAGGTACTGTTCATAAGTTATCCTTTATTTTATTAATTACCTACTCGGAGCAGGCTGCTCCCATGGCCGCTTGTGCTCGAAGGCTCTGCTATGTCGCAGATCCACTGCCTCCTGGCGCTCGATCAACCCAGCCGCCGTTGCCGGCAGTTAGGGTTTGTTGGGGGTGGGTTCTTCTGCGTCTTTGTGCTCTGGATCGGCCATTTGAAGGGTGGGAGGAAGTAGAGAGAGAGAGAGAGAGGGAGGGAGGGAGAGAGATTACCAGAGAAAGATTACCAGAGAGAGAGTGAGAGGTGCGGCTGTTGTGGTGGCGATGGCGTCGAGGTGGTATGTAGTCTGGGGTTTGGTAGGATTGATGCGGGAGTAAAGGGGCTGGTGTGGGGAGAGTTTAAGAAGGCACTGGCTACAATAAAAAAAGTGCACATTTCTCGTTAATTTACCCCAGAAAATAAAGAGTTTGGTGTGGATGCCCTAAGAGCAATCAATCGAGAAAAAATAAAAATAAATATCTCATAGGAATTTAACACCATCCAGGTTTTATAAAGTTGAATTCAAGAAGACACAAATGCCAAAGCGTAAATGAGGACCACGAGGAATAAAAAGATAGTAGGGAACTTACAAAACACTGGCACCCACAACAGCAAAGGGGCGTGGATAGTCCTCAATTTCTTTTACCTTCCTATCCTCCTCGGAGAATCCTGAACCATCTGCATGATCCCCATCAGCTGATAGTGCTTGAACTGCATCTCCAGAGCTTGTCTCGTCTGTTCCAATTCTCAATATTTCTTGAATCAAAGATGGAAGCCTATCTGTTGCCTACAACCATGATTACCATGAAAACACAGAACGAACACCATTCTAGATAGGTTTGAGTACATTAACACAAATCCGAAACATTTGACTCGAAAAGAAATTAAAACCTCACCTCAGGAATGTCAATCTTATTTAGCACTACTATGTATGGTCGTTCTAGATATTCAGGATTATACATTCTCAATTCCTGCAACATCAAAATTCATACACCTTGAGAGATGAAATCTAAAGGGTAGCAAAGAAAAATCTGCATGCAATTAAACCAAAAAAATAAAAAATAAAAACTAGAAGAAGTTTTTTGTTGATTATAGAAGGTAACGGCGGGATCCAAAATTTTATATCAATTAGACATAATGGGGCAAAAATGCTTCAAAAGTTCAAACACATTAACAATGATAAAAAGAGTTTGTACAACTAGAGTTCACATTCGGAAAATACCAGGCATGCATACAATAAGACAGTGTAACTGAAGACCTACATCCATTCAGCACTGGTCCTAACTTTTGTCTTAATCTAATTCGATAGCATAAAGGACATGAACAACCCAATGTGGCCAATTATGCAAGGGACCAATAAGTTGCCTCTCTTTCCTTTTTTCTTTTTCTTTCTTTTTTCTGATAAGAAAGTACATATTTGTGTATACCATGAATTAAGTTTTGTGGCCAGGAGAAAACATACTTCTCTTACTGTTCTGTAGTCACCAATAGGATTCTCAGCAGCCGCATCAACAACATGCACCAGCAAGCGAGTCCTCCTCAAGTGCCGCAAAAAATTGCGACCAAGACCCTGTAGATGACAAAGTTAGGCATCAGATACTTAAAATAAGCACCAGAGCATAATGCAAAATCTGCAATACCTTCCCCAGATGAGCACCTTCAATAAGACCAGGTAAATCTGCCAATGTTGCTTCAGAAAAATACTTCCCTGCCCCTAAACTAGGGTCACCATCAAGACGTCCAAGGTTTGGCATTAATGTTGTGAAGGGATAATCAGCAATATCAGGCTTTGCAAGTGTTATTGCTGCCAATAACGTAGATTTCCCAGCATTTGGGAGTCCCTGGGAAAACAGTACATAAAGGTCCAGAACTCTCGAGTAGTCAAACTTGTGTAATAGTTTTCCAGTCTATCAAAACATGGTAACTTCTACTTGAATGACAACACAAGTATCACAGGAAGAGTTTTTGCTCATTGAGAAAGAAAAAACATCAGACTATCCCTGGCATTTTAGGGATTCTAACGAGTCCATTAAAGGGGCCTGACCACGAGGTTTTGCAAGCTATAAGGCTAAAACATCCAACTTTTTGGCCCAAATCAAATCCAGGGCTTTACATCCAAAAGTAAAGGTTGACTGATAGGTTCACTTTAAGCAGGTTGGCATCAAGTGAAATTTGGACTGCTCATAGGTACGAAAGCATAACTACTATTAGAGACCGTCTAATTCAAAAGAAGGCAACTTAAGTGATGGTAATATACCTCCACCACAAAATGCAATTGAGCAATTCAATATAAAGGAAAATGAAGATTCTTTACAAGACCAATTACTAATAGAACACATTTGGATAATACTTACCCACATGTGCAAAGGAAAAGGAGAACAGGGAATAAACACTTACAATTAGACCAACATCAGCAACAACTCTTAGGATTAACTCCAAATTAACCTCCTCCCCTTGCTGGCCAAAAGTTAGAACCTGCAATGAATCACCATCTTATCTGACATTCAATTGCTAACATGCATGGGTAAACTGTTATATCAGTGACAATCTTCCTTGTATATAAATGCACAAATATTTATCACTAAATATACTTCTATACGGAGGTTGAACAGGAGTACAAGAGCATTTTAAACATTTTTAGTGAGAATGTGAACTGTTCCACTAGCAAGCTGTGCGTGAAACATATTGGAAGTGCATTGCTAACTCATGAAATACAGATAGTAAATCCTATAACACCACTCAAACGATAAAAATACTGCGAATTGCAAAAAAACCTCTATCAGACCACCTTAATTAGACACGCTGCCATCGCCTCGTGCAGTGGTGAAAGGCATAGGACACCTTGCGAAAATTATTGAAAAGACTGGTCCATATCCAGTTTACTTTCCCCAGTAACTGGCACAGAACAGCATCGGTCGTTTCTAAGGCTATATAGCGAAAATTTTCCAACCCATTCTTCGTTTCCCAGGAATATACAGTTCTTCATGATTTGATTATTGAAAATGTACAATCTTTTTTGTTCTCACTATAATCTGCGTTTGAGAGCCCCAAGTCGTCGTTTCAAGAACACTTGAAAATGAAGTAAATAGAAGAATTATTATGCCATAGTAGATGACTTCATCATTTGATTTCAGGTGTGGGCATTATATTGCATGCCGCGCACAATCAATAACAACTTGCAGAATATTTTTCGGATCCACGACAGGAATCCAAGTTCTATTTGTCAATAATAAATCGAACAAAATCAACAAATGAAAATGAAACTTGAATTGCAAAATCCCACCATGCGCTGGAAACAATCATCTAACTTACCTTGTCACTTTCATCTCTCATCACATTTGTGGTTAAGTCCGTTACTTGTTTCCTTCCATGCACTGGCATTTCTATCAAGCTAATCTGCAACATGCAAAAGATTAACCTAATAAAAGCTCAACGTTGAGTATGCAGGTCCAACCACAAGCAGTAACTGTAATACTGATCCTGCCAAAGTTTATAGTGAATAGCACCTCTTAATCAAGCAAAAATAACCTTGTAAACGAATAATCGACCTTTTCTTGAGAAAAAAAAAAACACTAATACACCCTCGACCTCTTCATCTAACACCACTCATTAGGTAAAAGTGCAGATAGTTGATACATGTAGAGCATTCACTACTTTCAAGAAGACAGATGTCTTACCCCTCCTTGTCCACCTCTCGCAACAAGAATCTCGTCGCCTGGGCGTGCCAAGTCAGCCATAAAGCTTCCACGCTTACGTTTTACAACTGTACCTGCCAATCTATCCAAACTTGAGTTTGATCATCCGATAATGTTCTTTCTATCAGTAGATCTTTAAAACATGTCGACCACTAAACTCTATGAAATTATAACTTTATAGGTCGTTTGTAGTTCATTTGAAAATTTTGCCTCACTTGGAACTTTTAAAAAATATACTCACCTCTGATGTTCAAAACTCCTCCTAATTTGCCCGAGAAAAATCTTAGCAAAGGTCCTATTTCTATCTATAGTCTAACTCTTAAAACATAATTATATCCTAAATTTTTAACATTTGCCTCTCCCAATTCTACATTGTCTGTTAATAGAGTCACTCAGTGCATATATGTTTTGCATATTTTCGATATTATCTGACCTTTTACAAATAAGAACGCATGGAAAAAAAAAAATAAAGAGGGACAAAATAGAGAAAATAAAGAGACGCGGAAGAGTCAAACAACAGTTACTTTGACCCTACTGAGCCAACATATTGGCTCCGCCCCAATCTTTAAAAAACACCCATCCATAAATATTTTCAGTACTCAATCTATTAGTTTGCTTGCAAAATGGATCAGAATCCTGGAAGATGCATCTATATAACTCACGTATGTAACATACAAACCTAGAGGCACTGGAATACGCAGTGTCGAAGCAGCAAGCCCATTTTTTAATTGGGATGTTAAAACTCCCATTGCACTAACGTTTCCCCCACGCTTTGCATTATAGCGGCTGTTCTTGTGAAACTCCAACAATGTATCTTTCCCCTCATCTGCATAAATTAAAACATCCCCCCCATGCCCACCCATAGGAAGGATAAGAGACCCATCAAAATCCCTTTTGAACAAACTTTTCCTCCTTGCTTTTTCTTTTTCAAGCTTTCCTCGGGGTTTTGAAGTTGTTTTTTGGTTAGGCAAACTAAGAACGGTGCCATGACCTCCATCTCCAGAACGAACTGTGATAGTGACTTGATCAAAATACTTATGAGGTTCCCTTATCACTGTATCTAGGCTGGGGGAAGGAGGTTCTTTGACCCTGGCAAATTTGCACTTGAGTGTATAGAGTTGGAAACGTCCGGAACTGCCTCTTTGTCGATCAAACCTGTAAGGAAGAAGGCCGACTGTTAATGCAAATGCAATCACAGGAGTCAAACAACAATGCCATATAACATTAGCTATTGTTTCAAAGTTAAATTACTACAAATATGAATACAAAATACACCACACAAACAAAATAGTCGAGGACAGATGTCTGAAAGTAAAAGATTATCCTTCTTTCGATGGACTATGAAAACAAGAACATAAACGTTATGAATTACCCTGAAACAATGAGATGTCCCAAAGTAGGATTATCCTTCTTTCGATTGACCATATAAAGCAAGAACATAAACATCACAATTACCGTGAAAACAATGTGGCATAAAACACAAGGGCTTCTTTAAGAATTAAGAATTAACCACAGCGTTCTACTTCCACCACATTAAAAGTTCATAAGAGGGTTTCAATTTTACGTGTGGAGTTTAGATGAAGGAATTAGGCATCATTATTTTTTGGGAAATTGCAAATTTATATATATGCATACGTTATATACATTAGGAGTAATTTGAAATACTACATGTTGCGGATGTAGTAACAGAAGTTTCTCAAAAAAAAAACGAAAAAGGATGTAGTTACAAAAGCATTCCTGTAAAATTCTAAACCGTTCTTCTAAAAAAGCTACAATTATCGGCACTAGCCCTTTTCAGCAAACAAATTTCCATCTTCAAATGCTAAATAGGAGAACATAATAAGGCCCGGCTTCTCTCCAATCCCACTGCAGAGAAGTCTCTGTTCAATCACGATCATTAATCTTGGCAATCAATGGTCTTGATCTACGGAAGTACCCTACAGGTAAGATAAGTATCCTACTTGTCTATCACCTGTAGGATACTTCTAGCAAATATGGTCCATTGAAAACATTTTTTGGTTGTTGGGGTCACGCGACCTTTGGACTGCAAACAAGCTGTTCCCAACATAACATTCTTCTCAACATTATTTCAATTAGAAGTATAAGGCTCCATTTGAATAGTTGTGGATTTCAAATAAGGGATTTGACACTATTATCCAATGAGAACAGCTTAATTTTAGATTTGATAGCTTACATACGAATTTCGACATTGAATTCAGTAGTATTATCATGATGGAGCTGAAACCATAATAACTATCTAATAATAGTGACTTGAAATCCTATACAAGGTCCTAAAAAAATACATCTCTTCCACCGGAACTGGCTGCAGCATGGCTAGAGGCAGTCCAAGCAAACCCTTGGGTTCAAAAAATGCAGTAACGTTATGTGTTTTTTTAATTACCTATGATTTAATTTTACTTTAACATTGTCGGCACTGAATTATTCATACTTAGCAAGAGAAAATGAAAAGTCGCTTAAATAGTTAAATTTGTGGAATAAAATAAACCATACCCAATAAATGTTCAACCAAAATAAATATGTTCATTTTACATATAGCTCTGTACATAAAAAAAATCTCTTCGCATTTTTGCCACAGCTGAATTAAAATTCTGGAGCAACCCCTGTCTTCTACCTCGAATTCATCTTCCACTCTAAACATATCTATTTGCTGAAATTGAAAACATAGAGACTGACAAACCATGTATATCCAAACAGAGGCTAGAATAATTCACTAGCGAATAGAAAGAAACAAGGGGTAGTGAATTCAGAAGAAATTAACAGGATAGAAAACTGGTACCTTTGGGGAAGAAGACAGTTGGGTAATTGATATGAGACCGACGCTAAGGACTCGTTTTGGAGGTTGAAATTGAGATGCGTGCAAGTTGACTGTGGAAATGCCGCAGCGAGCATTTTTAGTATCATATCAGAGAGAGAGAGAGAGAGAGAGAGAGAGAGCGCGCGCGAGCCGAGTGGAGGGGAAAGAGGCGGGGGCTTTAGCTTTACGGGCTTCAGAAAACAAAACGATTTCAAACGCAAAAATTTGTTGGAGGCCTATCCACGGTAGGCATGGTCTGTTTAAAGCCCCACCGCTTTGAAACAAACAATTTTGAGCAATGCTAGTATGCTACAAACACACACACATACAAAAATGAGGAGTGCTAGGTACAAAGAAAATATGCAAAGAAACGACCCTTAAAGTATACATGAACAGTCCAGATTCACTGTGCAGTGTATCTGGACCGTTCATGTATACTTTAAGGACCGTTTCTTTGCATATTTTCTTTGTATGTAGCATTTCTCTACAAAAATTGGTCAATCGATAGAAGTGATCATTTTAACATCATGTATAAATTACAAAATACCAACCCGGGGCACTACATTAATTCTGAAAATCTACGAGATAAAGAATCCTAATAACTTAACTAATATAATAAATAAAGTTCATTATAGTGAAGAAACTAAGAAATAAAAGAAAAGAAAGTCCATCTAAAGGGAAAATATCCACCGGGAGGTGAGGAGATTCGAACTGTTGACTTATTGGTGAGATGCAAGAGTCATAGTTAACAGAGCTAACCCAATTAATTGCAAACACAACTTAAAATACAGTTTCGTGGAAGCAGTTGTGCCTAGAGCTGTGTCTTAAGTTGTGTGTTTGTAGAATTTGTGAACAATTTTGCACACCTTTGTTTTTTTTTTTTGTTAACTTAATTTTATACATCTTAAAACAACTTGTTTTGATAATTAGGTTTTTTTTTTTTTGGATTTAGTATTTTTATTTGCAATGAATAAATGCTAACAACTAATTAATTGGAAAGAATAGTCGAGATTTGCACGAATTTACTGAAATTATCAAAATAATAAATAATCAAACGTTGCAAACTAAATGGATCCTTTGTCCAAATTCTAACACATGCATCAGTCGAAATCCACATTAAAAAAAACAATTAAAAAATGCAAACTAAATGGAGCGTTAGTGAAATTCTAACACGTTTCTCGTTTGAGGACGTTTTCCAGGAAATGCCTTTGTAAATTATGTGCAACTAGACCATCTGGTCGTATCTTTTGACTTTCAAGAGGAAGGTTTGAGGTTCGAGTCTATACTCTATGAAGAGACTTTAACTCTTTTTGGTTGTTAACCCATTAACTTTCCCAATAATCCCTCGCTGATATATACCGTATAGCTAAAAAAAAAAGGCACAACTACATAAAGTTAGGTTTCATGGCCGCATTGTATCCCGGAATTCACATGTAGAAGTTTGCGGCCAAGAACAATAGTTTGCAGTCACGTGCAAAAATTTGCGGCCAAGAACAATAGCTTGCGGCCATATGCAAAAGATCGCAGCCAAGATTAATAGTTTGTGGCCACGTGTGCCATAGTTTGCAGACACATGCAAAAGTTCTTGGCCATATGCAAAAGTTCACGGCCAAGAACAATAGTTTGCAGCCATGTACCCTAGTTTGGGGCCACATTCAAAAGTTTGCGGCCGTATTGCACACGCTTTCATTACAGGAAAGATGACGTGACAAAATTTACTTTTAGTTAGAGTCGAACTGCTAATATTCATTTTTGCGTAAGACACGTACCTCCGCTAGTTCTCTTTACTCTTTAGGTTAGGTTCGTATAATTTTATTTGCTTTTAAAATCAAGAATAAACAAGATTATTTGGGTATTGAATTTGATTATTTGCTTACTGCTTCGAATATTGGCTGAAAAGGAATAAAGGCAAATGCATTTGGATTATGCTACCAATTTTGGTAAGCAATGAATTACTCCAAAAAGGCAACACTGCCTAAATAAATATGAAAAGAGATGATCATACAAAAAATTGGGTACAACAGTCATTTGTGACCTCCTCTCATATTTGACTGAGTTTTATGTAGGTGTTGGTCTCACATCATATGGTAGTATTGTCACAATAGTTGTACCTTCTTTTTTTTTTTTTTCAAAATTTGAGATGTTGCCCGGTATGGTCGTTTTAACACATGATCAAACAATATAAGAGTTCAAAAACCACTTCTAATGAAGTTGGTAACTCATCTCTCTCCCCTAATGGTGACCAAGGTTTAAGTCCCACAAGGGGCAGGGCTTTGAGGGCCAGAAATATGTATATTCTTTGAACTCTCCTATACTAACTCTAACACCCCTACTAACCATCCGCTAATGTATACAATATATATTGGGAAAAAAAATAATATAAGAGTTTTATTATATAAATTTATTTATTTGAAGGATTAATTATTAACAAATTTTTTAGTGAGAGAATAAATATAAAGGAATCAGATCCTCTCAAGTCTCTAATTTAGACTGAACAAGACAATTCGTATCTGAACTGTCCATTGCTGTGATAAATTGTCCGAATTTGTTTGTAGACTTTTATTGGTAAAAGCACTGAAGGTGACCGAGTAAAGTGACGGTCCAAATTCCAACGGGAGAGAATCCGATCCCAAAGCAAGAAAGTGCCAAACCGGAAATTCCATTTCCCAACCATTTGGCATATGCTAACCCATCGCACCGTATCCAAATTCCAAACCGCGTTATACGAAACCAAAGCAAAAACCACGTCCTCAAAAGTCAAAATGCCCTTATCCAAGCCGGTGCATTTGGGTAAACCGACGCGCCACGTTGGGGTATAAATACGGGGTTGGATTACGCTCCAAGCGTTCTTCTGTGATTGTAACTTTTCGGCTTTTGTAAATCTTGAAACGAAGGTTAAGAATATTTGCAAGAAATGGAATCAGCAGGGGGAGAGGTAATCAGTTGCCACACCGTCGCTGCGTGGGAAGAAGTGCTCCAGAAGGCAAACGAATCCAAGAAATTGGTAATTATTTATTTCTGAACATTTTCGTCAAAAAAAATTTCTGTATTTAATGGTCTTTTGTTTGCGATTTTCTGTTGTTCTTTCGTTAGTTTTTCTATGTGATAATAATGGGTTTCTTCATCTCTTTGTGGGTTTATCTCGATAATTTGTGTTTATATATGGTCTTATCAATCGGATTTCTAGTTCTGTCGCGTGTGTGATTTATTGGAATAATAGATGGTAATAATTCTAGAGTGGTGCTACTGGTACAGATTTTACATCTGTACCAGCGAGTACAAACGCTCTTTTGGTGAAGGCTTGAATTCTAAAGCAAAGTTGGATGTTTTGTAAACGTCCTTACCGGTACCGGATTAAGCTTATTTTTTGCGAGGACCATAAACAAAGTATTCTAAACAAAATGAGCGGTTCCGATCATTTTTTTTTAACCCAAAACCTGTCCAAAAGGGCGTTTGTACTCGCTGGTACAGATTTTAAATCTGTACCAGTATCATTTCTGATAATTCTATGGGTTTTAGAAATTTAGGTTTTGGGTTTGGTTGTGTTTGCACATATGGATCTGGGGATTTTGTACGCATAGGAGTAATTGGAACACCCATTTAGATTCCGCGGAGGCCAGCCGACCTTACTAGCAGAGCTCCTGTGTGCACTATGGCCTTACCTCCAATATGTTATCACTGAGTTCTTACAAATTAGACACCCCTATGGAATTACGCCCGGAATATTGTGAATTTGTTGAGTTAGGGGAAAACTCGTGGGTTCCTTGTCGATTTTGGAAAATATAGGAGTATAAGACTCGAACCTTTGTTTTTTGTTGTTGGCAAACGATGGTGATCCAGCCAGCTTGCGCACACCTTAACTGATATGTGGAGCCAATCAATAGTGGGGGCCGATTAAAGCTGGACAAAGTCTTGTATGGACATGGACATCATTTTAGTTTGATGGCAATGCAAATCTAGTTCCCTTGTATGGGTAAGCGTGATTTCACCTGTTTTAAGTTGGTTAGTTTTACCCCCAAGAGTGGTGGCTTAGCTTAGGGGGCTCACTAGTCTCTGTGGGATTGGCTAAAAAAGCGGTTTCCAGGTTCAAGAGCTTGTGGTGGTTCTAGTTCTAGTTTTGGTCCCAGCGGGTAGGGTGACTAGGTTCTCTTATGGTCCTTCTGAGGTAGGATTGTTGCGGCTGGCCATTCCCTCCTACAAGAACGGGTTACACTCTTGGGAAAATCTTCTCACACTTGTTTTTTCCTCCTCTTCTTAGTCATTTCGTCTATGACGAGTTTAATTTGAAATGGAGCAAGTTGTGGATTAAAGCATTTCGCGAAATCAAACATGATTTACTTAATGAACTTGCATCCTAGTGCAATTTGATTAGTATTCTGCGAACTTGCTACCTTATCTTGTAGACAATATGCAGCTATTCTGTTTTTGGATTTGGAGAAGTAACGTGGTTATCCTTTATTGATGCTTGATGTGGTTTTTGTGAACTTGAATGTGTTTATGCTCCATTTCGTTCATGTAATGTAGTTTCCAGATTACACATGCTGTGATGCTTTCATACTCGTATTTGGCTTTTCGCTAAGAAAATGCCAACTTCTTGATGACAGGTGGTGGTGGATTTCACAGCTTCATGGTGTGGACCATGCCGCTTCATAGCTCCAATTCTGGCTGAGATGGCAAGGCAGATGCCTGATGTCATGTTCGTCAAGATCGATGTTGATGAATTGAAGGTAATCAAATATAAGCTATTTCCTTCTCTCTGGGTTTCATTCCCATTGCAATGAGTAGTTTGACAAATGCATATCTTAATTTCTGACAAGAAACTGATCTTCTCTCTGTAGTCTGTTGCGGAGGATTGGGCGGTGGAGGCCATGCCGACTTTCGTGTTCCTGAAAGAAGGAAATATAATGGACAGGGTTGTGGGTGCGAAGAAAGATGAACTCCAGGCGGCTGTAGCCAAGCACGCTGCTCCGGCTGCCGTTACTGCTACTGCTACTGCTTAGATTTTGTTTATGCTTTTAGGGAAGAGATGAACCGCTGGTGTTACCTTATCTTAGTGGTGCTTATGAACCACTGGATGGTTTTAGTAGCAGGCTTTTAATAAAATGAAGGTTGAAGGCGTGTATGAAGATTGTTGTGTTGACTTTATCTTAGATGTTGGTTTATGAAATATGCTCAAGTGTGTTGTCTCTCTCTCTCTCTCTCTCTCTCTCTCTCTCTCTGCAGAAGGGAGAGCATCCTCTCCAATTCCTAAAAGGGTTTTGGATGCCGACAATGTCCATCATGTTACAAATCATGTCACTCGGATTTTGGTTACTACTATGACATTGGAACGCGTTTATTTGGGAAAATAATTTCTCACAATGGATTGATATTCATTTCACCCAAGAGAAATAGATAGCGATGATGTGTGTTTTGATGTTTGACATATCGACGTGATTAATGTATGTATCGACCGGTGGAGTTTGGTAGATGGATGCCTCTAATCCTAAATTTCGATAGCCGAGTTCCTCCTCCTCCTCCAGTCCCAATATAAATTTGAACGGATCACTTGAAATCCGTCCACCCTCGCATGAGCTCATGAAATCTGTATCGCCAACAAATTCAAGGCAATCGTATGAATGCAAGTAAGGCGTTGAAGAATGGGTCAAAGCCTCCTCAATGATCTTTTTTTGGAACACTTATTGCAAATTGAGGCCCTGTTCCGCAAGAATTTTTATTTTTTTGATTTATTTTTCGATTTACAACACAAATTATTATCTCATAATACATCACATTTACTTTTAAAAACAAGTACTTTAGGCCCCATTCTAGTTTTCCCCCTTAAAAAATAAGTACTTATTTACAATTTGCAAGCTTAAAAATAATAGGCTTATTGAAATCAAAAAATATACAATATGGACTTTGTAAGAAAAATTGAAAAATTATTTTCGTAAGCCAATTATTTATAAGCATAAAAATATGTTCTTATTTTTAAAATTCTTATTTGAAAATTGAAACAGGCTTATTCCCTTAGCGAAACAGGTCCGAGTAAAACTCTAGATGGGGACCATAGAGAAAGGAAAATGACTACAAATTAAATCTTAATTAAAATTAGGTGCGTTTATTCAAGGGGTGTTGACGTTGAAGATGGGGACCATGGAGAAAGGAGTATGGGATTATTCAAATTGACATGGATGCAGATAAAAAAAAAAAAAAAAAACCAGTAATTTGACATGGAAGGTCCCATGCTTGCAGTTATAATTCTATGAGTCAATGACCTTGACGAGCCATGCATCTCGCGTGAGGAAGAGGCGCCTCGCCTCAAATAGTCGAGCCACGAAGAGAGATTGTTTCTTCCTTCAATGATCTTGTCATGGCTTTCAAGCGTCTTGGAGTAGGAAAAATAATGATGGATGATTATTTGAAGTCACAATTTGCACTATGTCAGAATTCAATAAGGGGGGTAAGTGGTAACGCTTGCGAGCACATATGACAACAAATCTAGAATAGGCTAGTGAAAACACACATAGGCCTTGTTTGATAAATGAGTTGGATTAGATAGGATTAGTAAGGAGATGAGATTGAGATGGGATTAGTAAGGAGATGGGATTATGGTGTGGGATTCGTAAAGAGATGGAATTAGTAATATTATGTTTGTTTCCCACGCGTAGGATAGGATTGGAAGATTGATGTTCCAATATTACCCTTGTTCATCCGTAATTTCCAAAATTTTACCTAATTTATTTTTTCGGCAATAAACAATGGAATATTTATCCAAAAAAACATAGAATGATGAAATTGTTAATACCATGTTTGTTTAGGACACGATTAGATTGGATAAAAACAATAATTTTCTTTAATTTTTGCCCTCAATGAAGTAAAAGAGAAAATACAATTAAAATGTCCTATTTTTTTAGTCTTTCTTCTTCTTCTTCTTCTTCTTCTTTTTTAACTGTACTTACCATTTTGTGAAAATAAAATTAAAATGGTTAGAAAATACAACTAATGTACATTTTTATACTACATTTAGGTCCAACACAATTATGGCTACCCAACACTATGCACCGACGGTGCATAACTGGGTTTGTGAAATCCACTTTTGATTTCCACGTACACAAGTTCCACACAAATAATTCAAGTTGCTAATTAAATCTATTATGCATTTTTTTTTTCATTTCCGTTTGTCTTTTTGGGTTTTACAAGTTCCAAAAATATCACGAAGCAAAAAAAAAAAAAGAAGGAACAAAACAAAAAATTTACAAAACATGAAGAAAAAAAAAATGTTTTAAAATCATTGCGCAAAAAATGTAGGAAAATACTGGATGTTTTTAACTCACCCTTCAAAAATGGACTGATGCATTGATAATCTAATTTTTACACAACCAATATCATACCCATTATATCGGTGGTAATTTTCAGAGATTTTTTGGTGCATGGGTGAGATCCCAAGGGTAATTAGGTCAATGTAATTTAATTTCATGGGATAGGATTGTTAATACCTAATCTCCCAAGGTATTACTAATCCTCCCTAGTCAGGGGATTGCCCATCCCATGGGATTACTAATCCCCTCCCATTTTGTGCAATCAAACATAGAATTAGGAAACCCATAGGATTAGTAATTCTATCCCACCTTCTAACTCACTTATCAAACAAGGCCATAGTCTCTCTTTCTCTCTCTCCCCTAGAGGCTGGCTAGAGGTACTCGTACATTAGTCAAACACATGGGATTGGGTACAATTAATGACGGAATAAACAGTCCAACAGAATCAAATGAATGTACATGATTACCAGGATTGGTAATTCCGTGTATTTTAATCTGTGAATCAATTGACTACATAACTACAATTAGCCCGGGCCTTCCTGAGCTCTTTTGGCAATCAAACAGAGCATTGATTTATATGGAGTTCGGGTTGGTGCTGTGTATTACCGTGAAATGCATCTCTGAGTTGTCGGATCATGGATCCGACGGTTCAGATCTCATTTCGGTAACCAACGATTTCATTTCAATATGAGATTCAAGCCGTCGAATGTACGATCCGACGACTCGGAGGTATATAGGACGGTGCTACGCACACCACTGCATAACACTATTTCCCAATTGGATTTATATTATGGGTTACGTTATAGAGACCACAAGGGGGCTCCAGAATTTTTTCAGTTGCTCGTTCGAGAACTACGATCTTTGGTTCTGGAATTGAAGCTTAGTGACAATTGTTTTGAATACCATGTGATATGTCATTGTTATATTTATTTTTTTAATTAACGTCATCGTTACATTGGTAGTATGTGTTTAACTACATCACAAAATGTGGCTTATTCAATCAATGCATTTTGTGATACATTACATAGTACCCAACATAATCGCCAAAGTATTAGTGTTACATTATAGCGTTCTCTACAATTATTGTTAAGATTTGGAGCAAAATAGAAACAAAAATAAAAAACGAAAAAAGCCTCACTTGATTTTACTTTGGAGGGTGGCTTGCCCCTAGGCCCTGGGTTATTTTTTTTGTTAAAAAAGTTATTGGGCACCTTCTCTACTCAAATTTTTTTTTTCCCATTTATTATTAATTTTTTTATTGACTTCCATATACCTCAAAAAAAAAAAATCCCTAATTATTCATTAAAAGGAGTGCTATATGCTGTACACGTGGCCGCATATTGTAGCGTTGAACAACCTAGAAATTTCGCTCCGTGTCGCGATACCAGCGCCATCTCTCCACCACCAATCGAAGCAATAGAAACCGTCCGATCATTTCCTGCTTTGACAAAACGCAAGTATCTGGTTGGGGGAGTAATAAAGATTTGCCCCCATCCAATAAATAAAGAGTCCCTCTATGGGTACCCTATTTGCACACCGTATCGTGTGGAACTCACATCGGCATTCAAAAAAAAATTATCCGAGTCACTTAATATGATTAAAATTTTTTTTAATAAAAAATTAGCTAAGTCGGAAGCCGGAAACTTGTAAGAGAAAAAAATTGGGCAAAAGAATTTATGAAACCCTTAATATGTGACTCGGTTGATTTTTTACATAAATTTTTTAAACTACATTTCAAATAAATTTAATGAACAAGAAATTCTAATTATTCTACAATTATAAATACTTACGCAAATCTTTATACAAATTTATTCAAATTAGAATTCACACACATTATACCTCTAATATGTGTAAAAATGTGAGTATGTGTAAAACATGTATGTAAATATTTGTGATTGAATCATAATTGAGAATAAATTTTTTACTCCGCCAATATAAATATTTTTTTTACTCAAAATCAATTGCATTGCGCCACATTGTCATGTTTTATTAATTGGGACTACTGTTTTAACACATGTCGCTGTGCAATTGATTTGAAGGAAACAAATGTTTACATCGACGATGTAAAAAATTGATTCTTTAAAAATATGAAATTTGTATACAACCTCGGATGGGCCCCACACAAAGAGATGTACACTTGGTGTACGTCGCGTACCCATAGTTTTTTTTTTTGGGGGTAATTTTATCACCCTGTATTAAAGCCAGACAAACGCCGTCGGTGCTCTCTCAAACATCTCTCTCTCTCTCTCTCTCTCTCTCTCTCTCTCTCTCTCTCTGCCATGACCAGCTCCTCCGCTTCTTCTCGCAAGGTTCTTCTTCTTCTTCTTCTTCTCTCTCTTTCTCTCTCTCTCTCTCTCTCCATATATATATGTGTCTGCTTTATCTATGTGCATATCTCGATATTTGTTTGTGCACATACGAACGCGACGTCGTTTACAATCCCTAGATTCTGTGCAGGCACTGAGCAAGATCGCCTGCAATCGACTCCAGAAGGAGCTCGTGGAATGGCAGGTGAATCCACCCTCAGGTTTCAAACATAAAGTCACTGATAATCTACAAAGGTAGACTCTCAATTTGTCTTCTCGATTTTTTGATCTTTCGATTGAGTTGACCTTTCTTTTCAATTTAGGAGATTATTTTTGTCCGATTGGTGTTTATTCAATTCGATTTTGAGTGTAATAGATGGGTAATTGAAGTCAACGGTGCGCCGGGGACGTTGTATGCGGGTGAGACGTATCAGCTTCAGGTTGATTTTCCCGAGCATTACCCTATGGAAGCTCCACAGGTATTACTTTTGTGCTTTTTGGTTATTATTATTTGTCCTTGTGTTTGGTGCCTAAGTCACATAACGCGAGTGGGTGACGTGAGTGTGAAAGTGTCTTGTGAAAACATCCCAGACTACTAAAATTGACAAGAGTGATGACTGAGAGCACATCTCTCTCGCAGAGTGAGTATTGAGCGCGGAAATGGAGGGTCCTAGTGAAGGATTATGTGACTAAGTTAGGTGCTGTTAGTAAATGTGAGTGATTATATAGCCCTAGATGTTGCATAACAGTGAAAATGTATGTATGTGGCTGAGGTGCCGACCCAATTGGTTGCAACAGAGGCATAGTTTGGTTTGGCTTGGCTTCTGATGAGGAAAAAATTAAGGAAAGTTTCAGATTGTTGTGTTATTCCAAAAATAGTGGAAGACTGAATGCACTTATATGCTAAGGTATCTGGTTGCCATTGGGGTTCTGCATTACGAATATCGCAATACGTAAATTCTTTAGATTGCATTGTTGGTTTGCATTTTCTTGGCTATGATCATTAGTTTGTTGTTCGAAATTGTTTCCGAAATGTTGTGGTCTTAATTTTGGGATCTTTTGCAATTTTTGTGCAGGTTATTTTTGTTCCTCCGGCGCCGCTTCACCCGCACATTTATAGCAATGGACATATTTGTTTAGGTTTGTCTCAGTACCTAACACTCATTTCAAGTTACTTGGAAATCAAGTCGTGTGTATACTTTTTTGTTGATGAAAGTTACAAATTGTGGTTCTCGTATCAATTTAAGTTATTGATCGTTGACTTTCCTTTGGAGTATGTGAATTGAATGATATGTTGTGCTTAAAACTCTTTGGTCCAACTGTCCCAAGCCTCCTGTCTGTGTCAAAGGCATGACTATAGGCATGTAATTTGCTACTGATGGCTCTTCTCTTCTGAATGCCTTAAGCAATTATCACACGTCTATTAACTTGGTGGGAAATGGTTCAGTGTGCACGGTGTGGAAATCAATAGAGAGCACTACACTTACAAGTTGTGCACTGTTGTGTCTCAGCCTATTTTACTGCATAGGTCTGGATGGGCACCTTACACCCTTGAGGATTGAAGAGTACTCATGTATTTGTGAGGTGATGGGATTAAAGAATACTCTTGCCCTTATGAGGGGACAGAGAAGTTCAACATAGTACAACAAGTGTAACCATTTGTTTTAAGTTGAAAGCACAAAGAAGAAAAAAGGGAGGGAAAAAAGGAGGAGATATATAGTTGTGGTGGAAGTAGTTCCTACCTTTGTAGTTTGTGGTGAGCTTATATCATATAAGGGATGCCTATGGGATGTTGACCATTGCGTGTTAGGAATTCAAATAGCATAGATCTTCTTACATGCAAAAGTTGATCTAACAGTTAAAGTTTGGTTTCATGGCATGAAAAGCCTGCCTTAGCTGATGAGAGTGTAATCTCCAAGCTTTGCCGTCTACTTACTGTTACTTAGGTTGGACCTTTTCTAGGTTGGCATCGGCATAATAATTGATTATAATGATATCGAAAGTAAATTAAAATGGGTTGTGTTGGATGAGGTTTATGCTATCACCCTGTTATGTTGGATGAGTTATCTGCTTGTTGCCCTTATTCTCCATATCGTTATGGCTATGTTGAAGAAATTGAATTGTATTTTCTTTCTTATTTACTAACAGTTCTTTCACTGCTCTATAGTGTAGCATACTCTGTAATGGACCTTCAGAAAGAATCAAAACTTCTTTTTTCGTTGCCTTTGGACATACATACTCAAAACTGTTGTTTTAGACGGACTTAAAAAGCAGGATCCCAAAATGAATAGATAACCACACGAGGCATTCAAGATACACTGCATCCTTAAATTCTGCGATAGAGATACTCTAATGCCAAAATTCCGAACTATTCTCTCTTTTGAATATAGGAATCTAGGATATTGTAAGGTCTTCTTTTCTTCCCCGCAACTTACCTGATAGATCTATGATCCCGAAGAATAAGAATGCTTCTGTTTTCTTAAAAAAAAAGAAGACAACTTTTCTATGGAAAAAGGATAAACGTTATATACAGGAATAATTTTAGTATTAACTGATGTGTAGGACGTTTACAAGCCCACAAAAGTGCTAGCCCCTTGTGTATTTGTTCATTTGATTCACTTCATACTTTCCAATGCCTTCCATACTTGTTATTTGCTTTGGAATGTCTCATTTCCACGCCACAGGCCCACCGATGTCCAGATTTCCCGGCCAATTTTTGCTTCATGAACTCTTTCTCCATGCCCCAAACCAGAGCTCAACTTTATGGTAAAATCTCAGTTTATTAAAAATCTGGACAATGAAACCCCAACTAGAATTTATCTGCTTAGTTGCCAATATGTATCAATGGTGAGGAAGAGATTAGAGGGGAGAAAATGCTATTGCCTCATATTAAAGGTCAAAAGAAGTCATCAGTGAAACCTCAAAAGAAACATAATTTGGTTGGATGCTTGTACATATAAGGAGCAGGAAGAGAGGGGAGAAATACTAGCTTCAAGGGGGTACAAATGTCATATGAGGTAGTCAGCTTTTAAAAAAGTTTCATGTTGCAACCCATAAGGTATCTGCTTAGACTTTGTTGACAACCAACTACAATGGTACAACCACTAGTCACTGATAGAATTAACTTGGGAAGGATAAATTAATGGCACATAGCATCTCTTTTATTGATGAAAAAAAGGCTCAGTAGAATCCCTTGCTGGCTGCTGCTACTTGGCTAAAAGGCTGAATGTTTAGATTGAGATGGGTCTGTTGAGAGACTTCTTAATGTTATATTGATGGCAATGCATATCGGGAGCCTTTATTTGAATTAAGGCCTAGAAAGGACATTGCTATTATGCTCTCTCTCTGTCTTTGTTCCTCCTTTGTCGTTTCTTTGCTGTACTGTTCCATATTTTTTGTTGCGGCTAATTCATTAAGGAGAATAGCTACCATTCATCAAGTTTTTCTTTAGGTCCCTTCCATTTCTTTATTTGACGTGACATTTGCAGTGTTATGTTGGGTGCTCTTGCCATCTGTATACTATTTCAGATTTCCATTAACTGCTCTTCACTTTATTACCTGGGTTGCCGATATACTCAACCGTATCCATTCTTGTCGACTCTGTCTAGTATCCACTTCTTGAATCACCTACTAAATATATATGTTGAGCAAATTGTTTACCGATGTAATCTGATTAAACTCGGTTCAAAATAAAATAAAATAAAATATCTGATTAAACAATCCCCAAAATTGAGGTGATAGTGCAACATAAATGAGAGTCAACCTTTTAATTGCGAACAACTAGGGACTTTGTGGTTGAAGACACCCTTTTGCTTATATGAAGCTTGAACACCAGTTTCATCCGTTAACTCGTAGTCGATCTGTTAAATAAGTCATTGGTTGTAGATATTTGCATGTAGCATTAGGTTGTTTTGGATACCCATTTATCTGTGTATTTGTGGTAAGCGAACATGTTTTAAGATTATGCTATTTTTCTAGGGAACTGATAATGCCACGAGCATTTCTTTTCCTGCCACGGCCATTTAATGCACTCGAGGTCAAAGTGACTATTTTGTCCTCTTTGGTCAAAAGCTGGGCCTCAGAAATCCTAAACAGAACCCGTCCTTCTCCCTGTTCCATTTTTTTTTTTTTGCTTTACAGTGTTCTATCCTCTTAACTTTGTTTTTAAATTTTGTTTCTCTTTATTATAATGCTTTACTTTTGTTAATTTATTTGAAAATGAAAAATACAGCATGACACAAATTGAAAAAATAGGATCTAAAAATGCCGTCCATTTGGAATTATATTTGTCTTTAGTAAACTCTTTTAAGCGTTTGGTTATACTTTTTTACCCAACTATGGGTACGCGATTTAGTGTCATCCTCCAATTATACACCAGATTACATAAAATTCATTTTGGAGTCATACACTATAAATCAGAGTCGTTCAATTTGCTTGAAATAGTAAGTGTCGTTGGGCGTTTATCAATACAATTTTCTCATTTTTTACAAAAAAAAAAAAAAAATTGCTTGAAATATTATTCTAATGGCCCTTCCAAAAAACCAACTCAGTCACATATAGGTAAGGGCTTAATCAATTGATTCAATTTTCTCCCTACAAATGCTGGAAAAAAAATTGATTAAGCCCTTGCCCATAAACGAATCAGCTGATTTTTTTACAAAAACTCTTAGAACATGTTTAACAATTTGAACAAATTCGATTGTACCCTTAGTTTTGATTGCATTTGCTGTAGTGTACCCTTAGTTTTTACATTGTATACTCAGGTGACAATTCGGGAAAGTTAATTCATGAAAGGGGATTACTGGTAATTAATGATAGTATGGGCCGACTACTTTGGAAAAGAGGACAAAAAAGTCACTTTCACCATGAGTGCAATAAAGGGTTGTGGCAGGAAAAGAAATACTCGTGGCATTATCGGCTCCCTTTTTCTAAACAATAAGTAAACTTCTATTTGAAATGGAAAACAAAGATAGACTTGCGTAGTCCCATATGTATGAAGCTTGTCGCTAATTCAGGTTACAAGGGTTGTCTTTAACTTCTCTTCCATGCCCTTCTACTTAACTCCCATGTTGATTGCCTGATTATGGAGGAAAGGAGTTGTTGAAACTGATTATTTGTCATAAAAGTTAATAAAAAGGAAATGAAGAAGAAATAGAAACTTCAGGACCAGTGTTAGTTGAGACTTGAGTGCAATTTTTTGTCTTTCCATTGCCTAAGTAGAGCAAGGGTATCGGGCAATATAGACACTATTGCTCACGAAAAACTGACTTCACTGGCTGTTCTTTTGCAGATATCTTGTACGATTCGTGGTCCCCAGCCATGACTGTAAGTTCCATATGCATCAGCATTCTCTCCATGTTGTCAAGCTCCCCCGTTAAGGTATGTTTGTGTTACTGCAGTTTAATTTCATAAATGTGAATGCCTGGAGGCGGGGTACATGTATGTGGATTATCTTTAGTCACGGCTGTGTTTGGATTATGGATTTTGGGAGGGATTTACCGGGGAAAAGGAAGATGGTGGGAAACCAAATAATAAATTCTAGCCTTTTCTATTCATTATTTTCTCGTCTTCTGCTTTACGTTTTCCTTTTCCTCTTCGACCCCTCTACAAAACAATGATCTAAAACACAACCTAATTCTGGAAAAGTTGTTTTCTCAATGGCTTTTGGCATCTATCATTGTGCAGCAACGACCTGCGGACAATGACCGCTACGTGAAGAACTGCAAGAACGGCAGATCTCCCAAGGAGACAAGATGGTGGTTCCATGACGATAAAGTGTAGCTCTGAGAATGTATGATGGCCACAAGACCCTGAAACACCTCCTCTTGCCTTGGTTATCAACAAGGGTGTAACTTGCTTTTCATTTCCATAGAAATAGGACTTGAAGAGTAGGTTTCCATTTCAAATGGCCTAACTATTGTTGGTTAAAAAAAAAAAAAACAAACATTTTAAGAAATCCAGTGGCTGTCGTACGGTGGGAATGCCGGTGGCCGTGCTTTGTGTACTTGTAATTTGTAAATTTAGGAAATTATGTTTCCGAGGACATGTATGAGCACCAAATCAGGCTGGTCACTGGTGTACTGCTATTTATGTTAGTATGGTTAAGTTTGAGCCCTGGTGCCTTGTTTTCCCTCTCTTTCTCTTTTAATACCATTGGCATGGTGCATTTTCTATTTGAAGTCTCAGGTCATAAAATTATATGCCCCTCGGCCACTGTTGCGTTGCCACATGCTTCTTTTTCACCACTCATTCGCGTGACGCCTGGTACAAAGTGTGTAGTCACTAGCCTTTCTTCAATGTGGTGATGCCCCCTCTTTCACGTAACATTACATGACCCTTGCTCACTCATGTAACAACTGAAGCTTTTAGTTCATTCTCATTCACGTGCTATCAAATTCTGTGTTTTGTGTTTAATCCATCTAGAGTTTTTGCTTCGATTTTTAATGTTCACGGTCCAGATATTCCTTCATCCCTCGTTAAACACACAGGACAGTACTAGGATACCACCCCTATTTGGGTGTGTACGCCGGGCACCCATAGAATCCCTTTGAACGAACATTCGGTGAAAATTTTTTAACATCAAGATAAAAATCCATAACAAACCCATGGAAAGGAATGGAAAAGAAAGAGTGAAGAAAATAAAAATTTCAAGTGTAGCGAATAGTAAATTTTTCCTCTCATTTTCCTTTCCTTTCCATGGGTTTCAAACAGAGCCTGATATTATGAATTCGAAGTTGATATTACAAGTTTGTGCGTAAAACATGTACATCTATGCGAAAAGTGATGGATTGTGTACTGATAACATACGTGACAATGGTACATCTAATTGCTTTCTATCGCGAACACTGAGAAGTGAGAGTTCCTGGGATGCTACCGAGTGGATGCGGAGCGACCGATTCGGCTTTTCATCTGGGTACGGACAGTTCAGATTGAATTTGAGTGCAAACAAATTTGAACAATTTATTATTCAGTTGAGATCTGATCCGCCGCTCTGCAGCATCTGCAGCATCTG
Source organism: Rhododendron mucronatum var. ripense (assembly GCA_019656295.1). NCBI lineage: Eukaryota > Viridiplantae > Streptophyta > Magnoliopsida > Ericales > Ericaceae > Rhododendron > Rhododendron mucronatum. The sequence continues at coordinate 431,026 of BPLT01000224.1, read as the reverse complement.
CAGGGAGATGCTTTAGTTTACTATTGAAGTTTGAAGGACCAATCTCGAGAGGTGCTACTCCCCCCCCCCCCCCCCCCCCCCCCCAAAATCTGGCCCCCCTCCCCTCTTAAAACACTCACACTTTTTAATTTTTGTTTTTATTTAATTAATTTTATCTTATTTATTTAATTTCTACAAATACACTAGAACAAAAAATCGTATATTTTTTATCATTTTATTTTAAATGGCCATAATGAATTTTTTGTTCTAAAACCTTTCAACAAATATTGTAAAACTCATTATTTAGTTTCAAGATTCTCTTAGGGTGTCCATTAAAAGGGTTTGGAGGCAAAAATTTATTATGACCATTTAAAATGAAATGGTCAGAAAAATAACATCTTTACGCCGATTCAAACGGATTGAAAATTGAAACATTTTTTTTTGTAACAATATTTGTATTAGACTTAAATCTACAAAATAGACTTGAACCATGGAGCAAATATTGGGTGGGGGTGAGGGGCCAGCCATATGGGGTGGGGAGAGACCATTTGTCAAATCAAAAACTCATTATTTAGGGGGGGCCGGCCATATGGGTGGGGTGGGGAGAGACCATTTGTCAAGCCAAAAACTCATTATTTAGGGGGGGCCGGCCATATGGGTGGGGTGGGGAGAGACCATTTGTCAAGCCAAAAACTCATTATTTAGGGGGGGCCGGCCATATGGGGTGGGGAGAGAGGTCCTCATTTTCCTATAAATAGAACTATTTGTTAAGCCATTTAATTCACACCTTAAATCTCTCCAACTTTTCTCTCTAGAAACCTTGTGTTTGTTCTTTGTTCTTGATATTCTTAAGTTTCTTCTTGAGTTATTCAAGAAACGCAATCCAATGCCGCCACCAAACCACCACCCGACCAGCCTCTTGATCAAAAAAATTTAGTAGTTTAGTCAAGATTTATTTTCGAGAGAAAAAGAAAGTTTTTTCTTTTCTCTTTCGAAGTTACCGTAAGCTTACCGTAAGAAATCACTTCGTTCGATAGCCACATTCACCTTCCGTAAGCTACTCTAACCTTCTGTTTTTCTTTTTGTGTTTAAAAATGCATGCTAAGTTAAAGTACTAAAAATAGCTAGCAAATTTATTTTACTAAAATTATTGGTCTAAAGCATAAGTGATTTCAACTCCAAAGGTGTCCGTCCATGTGGCATTATGCTTTACGATCTTTTTTACGACTGTGGAGTAACCCGAGGCTAACACCCTTGAAAGTTTGTCAACAAGTCTGGCTTCGTACCGACTAAGGAAGGAATGGTGATTCTAACTGGACTCGTCCGACCATCCGACCTGGGACTTTCCTGGTTATTTCTATGTCAAACATAATCTACAAAATTTAGAATAATAATTTTCGGTGAAAATTTAGCATGGTTACTTAGGCTTTCCTCACAAACTGTGTATCTGTCAAATTTTTTAGGAACGTTGCAGCGGAAAATCTGGGACAGAACAATGGATGACTACAACTTTTCAATTTCAGATAGTTGGTCATTTGAGAATGATCTTCGTAGTGACGAGAGCGTCTCCCACAATAGTCGCGATTATACACCAGAATTTACCACCGACCAGGTTAGTCTTTATTGTTATTGTATTGCATATTCGTTATTGATGTTAAGAATGGTTAATGTTGTATTTATATATATTCGTTTTTTTATATAGATTTTTGAAAGTAGAGAAGATATGTTAGCTTGGGTGCGGAGCGTTGGTCTAAAATATGGTATTGTGGTGGTTATTTTAAATTCTGCTAAGTTAAAAGGTGGCAAACTACCAAAGTGCATTCTTGGTTGTGAAAGAGGAGGAAAGTACGAACCACCACGGAATCTAGTTGAAGGGCAATCCTTGCAAAGAAACACTGGGACTAGAAAATGCGATTGCCCATTTCAACTGCGAAGTATACCACAACATCCATACGGTATCAGGTGGGGTTTAGAGGTTATTAGTGGTGTCCATAACCATAAAATAGCAAAATATATTGAGGGCCACGAGCACCCGTCAAGGCTAAAATCATTAGAGAAACAATTTGTGGTTGACATGGCCAACAGCACCGCGCCTCGTGAGATTCTTAATATTTTGAAGCAAAAAGACCCGTCAAACACTACGGGAATCAAGAGCATTTATAACGCCATTTTTGCAAACAAAGCAGCCAAACTGGACGGTCTAACTCCTATTCAGTATGTCATAAAACAATTACTCAAGAACAATTACCTCCATCAATTTCTTACAAATCCAGATACCAACGAAATCACAGATATTATTTGGGTTCATCCTACGAGTCTAGAGCTATCTGTGAACTTTCCGTCTGTACTGATCATTGACGCCACGTACAAGACCAATGAGTATCGATTACCACTATTGGAGGTTGTGGGTATCACATCCACATGGCGAACTTACTCGCTTATGTTCGCTTATCTTAGTAATGAGAGAGAAGAGACATTGACATGGGTATTGGATAACTTAAAAAACTGGATGCTTCAAAAGGGGGCATCGATGCCATCGGTATTTGTTTCAGATCGGGATTTAGCGCTTATGAACGGCATTCAAGCATGTTTCCCCATGGCACGTCACATCCTGTGTATTTGGCACATAAATCAGTGCGTCATGAAGAACTGCAGCCGTGTGCTTGGTCCGGAATGGAAGCGCTTCATCACGTCATGGCACTCGCTTATCAATTCATCTACATCTTCGTCTTTCGAACAAAAATGGCAAGCCATGTGCGACGATTTTCGCCAGTTCCCGTATGTCATAAATTACCTGTGGCAAACATGGTTAAGGTCGTACAAAGAGCGGTTTGTTTCAGCATGGACAGATACATGTATGCACCCCTGAAGCAATTCAAGTCAAAGGTATAATCGTTTTTTGACTTTACTTTTAAAATTTTGTGCAATTATGTACTACACTAAGGAATACTTTTTGATATTTTCCTATTTAAATACAATGCATTATTCTATTACAGGGCAGAGTCTGCACATGCGAGGCTAAAGCTATATTTGGGGGATACCATGTCATCGCTACAAACATCTTTTGATAAAATACACAAGATGTTGAAAAATCAGTTCGGGGAAATTAAGAAGTCGTTCGAGAAATCATTGAACATTCCACGCCACAAACAATTACGTGACGACATTTTTGATCAGGTAAGGTGTCGCATTTCATTAGAGGCACTGGAGTTCATACATGATCAACTTGAAACCGCTTTAGAAGTATCCCCCCACATTGTTGGCTATTGCAACTGTACGATCAAAATCACACACGGATTGCCATGCATGCACGATCTTGCATATTATCGTTCCATTTCCACTCCAATTCCGTTATGGAGTATCCACGCTCATTGGACTAAGTTGTCTATGCACGCAACCGAGTTTAATGAGGAGGGAACACGACCTGACAGGACATCTCAGGTCGTTGAGATATTAGATGGGATGGATCCACCGATGCGAGAGCATATCATAGACAGGATTATCGATATGGCAGATCCATCTCGTAGCACAGTTCGACCTCCATCGTACAACACAGAACATAGAGGTCGACCTGCAGGTAGAGATGAGCAAAGTACACGTCGCATTCCTTCTTTCTCAGAAGCATCCACTTCAGGATCAATGACTGTAACATCGCGAATAAGAGGGAGAGGGAGACGTGGGAGGGGTTCAGGAGTTCGCAACACTCAATTTATAGTTCCACCCATCTCTGATCCCTACATTCAGCGATTACCTCAGGCTTATCGGCGTTATATTTCCCACACTGTTGACGTGCTTAGTGATGGTCATTGTGGATTCAGGGCGATAGCTGCACTAATCGGGTATAGTGAAAATGATTGGAGTCGAGTACGAGAGGAACTTATTGAAGAGATTCGACAAAATTATTCTCTATACAATGTGATTTATCCAGCACATGATTGGGCAAAGCGTCTACTAATTTTACTGAATTGGTTCGAGCCTACGGCACCAATGGATTATTGGATGGAGGCTATGACTTTGGGAATTGTCATCGCAACAAGGTACAACCTTGTACTGCATTCATTTGATGAGGATGTTTACGGTTGTTTTACTCATTTGCTATTGAGGTCCCCTCCAGTTCCAGTCGAATACCACCGGGAAATTGCTATCCCGTGTTAATAACAATCACTTTGTGCAAGTGTTCTTACAACCTCATTACCCTGTACCACCCATCCCAACATGGTGGCAAGAGCATTCATCGGACGAAGCTAAAGGATGGGCTGTCAGTTATGGAACACGTTTGCAATTGTGGTACGAAGTAATGAGGATAAACACGCCGGGAGCAGCATTTGGAGGAGATATTGATTAGAATTTGTGTTCTTATGTATTTTCATGTTTTGACAATAAGTACTCAATTATAATAAAATGAAATTTTATTTCAATTTATTATTGTTCATGACAAGTTACTTTTATTATTCATTGTTAAGACTAATTAATTAACTAATTAAAATAATATAAATTTATTAAGTATACAGTCAATTTTAATTGAAAATAGGATTTGAGTTAACAAAAAAAAAAAAGAAGAAGGGAGGTAAATGGGAAAAGAAACAAATAAAGAAAATAATTGAAAATTTTAAAAAAAAATATTCAAAGTGGAAGGAAAGAAAAGGAAATAACGAGGAAAAAAAAGGAAAAAAAAAAATTTTAACCGAAAAAAACAAAAGAAAATAAAGAGGAAAAAATAGATTAAAAAAAAAAAGAGTAAATGGCGGCAGGAGGGAGGCGGGGGGGGGGGGGTAATTGGGGAAATGGGGGGTGGGACCCGGGGGGGGGGGGGGGGGGGGGGCGGGCGGGGTGGGGGTGAGTAGCAATTTACCCAATCTCGCAGTATATAGAATTTACAGAAACTGATGAAATTCTTATTGCAAAAAAAAAAAGGAAAAAGAAAATAACAGACGCAAACCAGAGCGCGAAAAGAGCGAAGCAATGTTAGCGATACGCCGCTTCCACTCGTCAATGGCATCGTCGCTCTCTCTCCGTCTCTCCACAGCTCATCTACGGCGGTTCAAACGTTCAAACACAGTCTTCGCTACCCCCGCCTCCGCTCTTTACCCTAGAACTACTTCTTATCTCTCTTTCTGTTCCAATTCTCAGAGCTCTACCGATTCCACTGACCCAGTGGTCCCCCAGTATTCCTCAAAACAGGTACTAACATTCACCGATTTTAATTTCCTGGAAAAAAGATTGAAAGAAATGAACCGAGCGTTCTCGAGGCTCGGTAAAGGCTGGTTTGAGTTCGAAACGAACCTGAGCCTCGATTTACCTGAACGTTATTCAGTTCATTCATGACAACCAGACCAAAAAGAAGAAGAAGAAGAAGAAGAAGTCAACACAAGACAGACAAGCCGAAGTAGTTAATATGGATTCGAAGCGTAGAGCATTAGTGGGTCTTGATTTAGAAGTATTTATTTGGCTCTGCAATGATTATAAGGAGAAAGCTGTGGTATACACAGAGTGAACCGTAGTTATGTTCTGTATTTTTTTTCTGTTTGTTTATGCTAAGTAGTAATTTTGTTGACGAAGTTACGAATAATTCTGTACCATCCACAAGTGCAATTTTGTATAGTTACGGACCTGTGGTTAGTCTCGAATTTTATGCTTAACGTACTATCATCTTTATGGTTCGACGATACTTCGATGAGTTATGTGTGTTTTTTTTGGGTTCATTTTTTTGTGGTATTTGTACTTAAATGGGTGTTTGCGGGACGACATGTTACGATATTTTGGCTAGTTATGAAAATATTTGGTTCACAAATTATTTGGATAGGTTACAGTAATATTGGTCAAAATTTGATCATAGCTTCTACTTTGTTCATAGCTGTAGTGTGATCAGAGAGACATTGGGATTCTTTTCTTTTTGTCACTTATGCGGTTCTTTACTTCCTTTTGGTAGTATTTTGTCCCCAGGGGATCTGTTCCATTGAATCCAACTTTAGATAACTTCTGGCTGTACTGGTAATATTTTGGTATGTGTCGCTCTTGATATGCAGAGCCCTTTGAAACCTGGCTTGTATCTGGTGGGAACTCCAATTGGAAACCTTGAAGACATTACGTTACGGTACCTGACTAAGACCAAGACTGACTTATTGTTAAACCTCAATATGTGCATAATAATATCATTAATATGTTTTCATTATTTGAAATATAAAATGAAAGCTCATTTTTCCTAACTTTCATTTACTCATTTATGCAGAGCGCTGCGCGTGTTAAAATCTGCCAATGTGATACTCTCTGAAGATACAAGGCATTCAGGGAAGTTGCTTCAGCATTACAATATCAAAACTCCACTTGTAAGCATGCGGTAGCTTTTAGGGACGTAATTAAACAATTGATTCTTGTTTCTCTATCCTTTCTAATTTTATGCTTTAAATAATGCAGCTGAGTTTTCATAAATTCAATGAGTCGCAAAGAGAACATGCAGTTCTAAAGAAATTAAGAGAAGGGGAAATTGTGGCTCAAATCAGCGATGCAGGCACTCCGGGCATCAGTGATCCGGGTATGGCATTGGTGAGCATTTTATGCATCCTGCTGTCCTTGTATTGAGTTTTCTCGTTTGAAAATAAAAGAACAGAAGTGTGGTCCTCATCCTCTACTAAGCTGGCATACAAATAGGACTGATTTACCTAATCGGTTAAATCTGTTTTTTTTTTTAATCATAGTTCAATTTTCTAGTTATCTCCTCCTTTTTCCACATGTTAAGATCTGTGTAATGTTCATTTGTATGGCTCTCTCCTATGAATGGCCTGCTCTGTTTAAAACTAAACTCTTTGTTTAAAGGATTTTGTAAGTTAATCAAAAGGAACATACTATATAGTCAGTGCCGGCCCCGACATTTGAGTTGCCCAAGCCCAACTTCATGCTTTGTTGCCCACCTACTATTTAGTCATAAAAAAAAATACAACTACAAAAAGAAAAAAAAAATCAATACATGTTGTTCCTTTAGCTTGAATAATATAAACAAAATCAATACTTTATAATTAGGATGATTCGATACAAATAAAATAACTTTTCCTTGCATTTTTTAAAGCAAAATTTGTCAATTGAGCCATCGTACATTATTTATCCAAGAACTTAGGGTCCATTCAGCTAACTTTTAATTATTTGACTTTTTATGCTTTTTAGTTGATATATGTGACAAGAATGGTCTGTCTCGAAAAGCATAAAAAGTTAAAAAAAAGTTCCAAAATGCTTTTAGTCCCAAAATGCTTTTAATGAAATGATGCCTCAAATTATTTTTTTTAACGGTAAAGAAAAATTTATTAACCAAAGACTAAAAGGATAAAAAGTACAAGCATCATAACGACGCCTCAATTCAATTGAGATCATAGCAAATCTATTTAATCTCTCTGGTGAAATTGTAGTTCGAAGATAAAAAAAAAATCGTCTTAACTCTCTTGATTTTATTTTAACTATGACTTTTGTGTTTAATCAAATGTAAGAACATATCACATAGACACTACTCCACTATTGTGTTTGTTAAGTTGAAAATTTCCAAAAATGTAATTTAGTTTATTATTATTTTGTATAATTGTGGATTGGGAGAAAAACAAAAAAAGGTAGCACAAGAATGAAAAAATAAATTGTGAATTGGGAGAAAAACAAAGAATAAAGCCATAAAGGAAAAGAAAGGGAAGGAAATGACACGCCAAGGATTCGAACGCGGACAACTGGGACTGAAATTAGAGTGCCGTGTCATTACGCCAAGAAGTTGCCTTGCGCCAGATAAGAGAAACTTATTAGTATTTATATCTAACTCAAGTTTTTTTTTTTTTTTGGGATGCCCCAGCCCGGGGGGTTGCCCAAGCCCGAAGGCTTGCGGGGCTTACCCCGGGGCCGGCCCTGTATATAGTAGCAAAGTCAATCTAAGCTGGTTCAGACTGAGTTTTTCTCATGTTGCGTTGGCTTAGGTCTTAACCATGTTGTTTGAAAAGTAGAAAACCTCATAATACTATGTAGTCTGCATATTGGGTAACAATTACACCCGTTAGTAGTGTAGATCAAAAGAAAAAGGAAGTACTTAGCCTATTTCTTGCCTTAAGAGTGTGCTAGTATCTCAACATGGCTTACTAATTATCCACTAAAGGTCCAAAAGGAGCACTTATTAATTAAGAATGAATTCATTTTTCACATTTGTTTGATATGTAGTTGTAATGTGCACATACCGATGCTCAGGACTATCAATGAAGGAAGCTTGGTGATGTGCACATAAATTGATTTGGGTCTCTAGGCCGGCCCTCTCTGATGCCATTTGGCTTTGATTTGGGGGCATGGTTCTGCAACAAAACGTCCTTGTAGCTCCTCGGTTCTTGGAGGTTTAGGGGGGCCACTATTTCAGTGGTATTCTGAGAGCAGCCACTTTGTGCATATATTGCCAAAGGTTAGGTCCGTCTCCAATCATCCCCCGCCATACCCCCAATGATTGGGGACTAGATGGGTTCCGTTATGTTGTTGTTTGATTTGTAGTTGAGCATTATATCAATAGAATCTCATCGCAGGTGAAGTTCGTGTTTTCATATCCCTGGCCCTTCTGCTATGGTGGACACAAGAATTATATCTTTGGTATGTTGATGTAGGTAAAACTATGTGTAAATGAAAAGATTCCTGTTATTCCTATTCCTGGACCTTCTGCTTTGGTAGCTGGACTTTCTGCCTCAGGTTTGGCCACTGATGAATTCACATTCGGTAAGTTGCTCATGGATACACCACCGTTATTGTGGAAGTTTGTGAAATGTACTTGCAATAAGATGGTATACTTGTACCTACTATCATGTGTTTTGTTCGCTGTGTACAGTTGGGTTTCTGCCTAAACACGCCGGATCAAGAAGAGAGAGGCTGATTGTTGCCGCAAATGAAACAACAACGCAGATATTCTTTGTTCCTCCACATAAGCTGTGTCAATTCATTGAAGATGCTTCTTCTTCTTTCAGTGAGCAGAGGTAAGTTTTGGGGTTTCCATATGATAAGAAGAGTACCTTTTGTGTTTGCATGTGTTATGTCAACTGAAAAGAAAGGCAACCTCCTATATGTAGTTTAGAGTTGTCATGTTTTATGGTATCTCAACTTGAAATGGTCTCCTAAAATGTGTAACGATTAATGATGTCTCCAACTCACTTAATTTGTTATAGGGTAAGTGAATGGCAGTCCTTTTGATCACTGTTGTATCGAATACGTCTTCCAAAGTACACTCTATGCACCATAATTCTTTCTTGACCTGATATTACCCCACAAAAGGTTTTGAGACACTAACCCCTAAAATAGTAATTTTCAGCATCTTCCGGGTGTTCCATGTTACATTGACCCCCCTGGATGAGGACGAATCCATCGTCCTGTCTAACCCACAGAATGGTATACCTTGCTGAGAGGCAGTTACCATTTTCAGATGCAAATAGAGCTAAGCCTAGTATCATTCAATTTTATGGACTGTTGGAAGCAAAACTGTCTCTGCATATACACATCACTTCAATAATACTGTAATTACTCGGGTTTTCTTGTCGATTGGTCAACTTATGAGTTTTTCATCTTATTGACATCTTTCACTGACTCTGTTGTATTTTCATCTTCTAGTTTCATGGAAAAAGGTTTTAGTTCCCTCGGAAAACTGGCAAATGATGACAACTCTTGGTACTGTGAGAAATGCACATGCCTAAAGTTAGATATGATGTATCTACCCTTTTGAGTTAAGCTTGGACCAGAAGTTGTGGTCAACCATGTGCGTCGTGTTAACATTGATTTCTATGTGTCTATCTAGGCTATGTTCTTTTGTGTTATACAGGCTACAATGTTGTTTCTTAACTCTTACCATTTTGCATGACATTCGTCTTGGCGTCCTTCGCATCCTTGTGTTGCCTCATCTTACAATAATCCTTCCTACTTTGAATAAGGAAAAATAATCAGTCATAAAGATTTTTCACGTAGGTGATTTCCAGTCATGACTTAGTTTATGCAATGTGCTCTCTTTTTTCCTGCTCATCTGAGAATTTTAAATAGGAGAGCATAATGAATTAGTTATTCCTTGCCCATATTTCCATACTGACTGGACTAATTATGACTGTTTATTCTGATTTGCAGACAATGCGTTATTGCTCGAGAGATGACAAAAATACATGAAGAGGTGGGTTTGCATTAACTTACAATAGACAATACCTACCTTTTCTTTGAAGTTCGATGTGTTCTATTCTATGCCTTCTAAATCCTGGTACTTCACCTTTTTTTATTTAGAAATTCAGCTATCATGCCTGTTATGTCTCATTGATTGAGAGTGCACTTTCCCAGTCGTTGGGTGCTCCCACTCACCACTCATACCCACTTTTCCGTTAACATCTTCCCCGTTAGTCATTACCTCATATTATTCGAACTTCCAAGATATTTGACTGCAGTTCTTGGTAGCATATCTGGAGTTGTTCTCTTATGATTTTCAGTTTACTAATGTGGATGATGATGCCTCATTAGTTTTGGCGTGGTACTTTGGGAGAAGCAAAAGAGGCATTCTCAACTCGCCAACCAAAGGGTGAAATCACTTTCTTAATTGAAGGAAAAGCAAATGTGGTTGAAACTCCATCTGAATCACAACTTGAGAACGAACTGAGAGAGTTGATCTCTGTAGGGCATAGCTTATCTGAGGTAGCGAACTTCTCTTTTTGCTTTACGAAGTTTTTTTTTTTCCTTCCAATTCAGCCTGTGCATGCAACTTACATGTTGGGTATTCATGAGGTTAGGTTGGCATGTAATGTAACTACCATCTTCAATCTTTTGCATAATTCTCTGAAGGCTTGAAAGGGACGGGAAAGTGGTTTTAGTGAATCTGAATTGGAATTGGTGTAAATTTGATTTTAGTTTGATTCCAGCCTGTCCAGTTAGGATTTATCATGAAAATGGTTGGGAAGTTATTGCCTTTTTTTGAATTTCGAAAATATGCCAAGAGGCTGCAACCCCACAAAGGGAGCATCAATCAAGAAAAGAAACTAAATCCACAGGTGGGCAAGGAACCCAGGAAGGGTTCAAATTGCCTCTGTTGAGAGCCTTGCAACCCAATTAGCTGCTTCAAAATGTCTCTTTTAAGGGACCAAAACGTCCTAGGAAGACACCACGCAAACAAAAGGGAAGTCTCCAAAGTCTTGGCTCAACTATCTGTAACCACTGTCTCACGTTCCCATGGGGCATCAGCAACTTCTGATACTTAGCTCAGTACAGTCTAAAAAAAACTTGGGCATGTGAGATTTCTTTGCAGCTACTGGGTTTGAATCTCAAAAGGTACTGACCCCCATTACGGTCTGAGTTCTAATAGGTTTTTTAATTAGTACTTCAAGTTGGGCATTTATTACCCGGACTGTACTCATGCTTAACATTTCCTGAGTCGAAATTGTATGGGAATTTATCGGAAATGGGTTTATTGGATTGGTTCATCAAGAGTGTTGGGTTAGAATCCCTTTTTGACTATGCTAGTTTAGTCTACCTGTATGCATCATCCTTTTCACTTTCTTCTTTTGGGTCTGGTTAGCAATTAACCAAGGGAGAATGATAAGACATTTTTGCCAAACCTTACGTCGGCCTCTTGTTATATTTTACTGGCAACATGAAATGAGATCTTGAGCTCTGGCACTGGGCTGTTCCAGTTTTCAACTTAATAGTGTCATCAAACTTCACTGGTTTCCTGGGAATATAGTACAAGATTAATTCCACCTTGTCAATTGAAAAAATGCGTCAAACAAATAGTTTGGTTTTGCGGTATGCATCAATACATGCTTCTTTTTACACTTCCAATAAATGTAATTTTGACAATTTGTTTGTTTTTGAGAACAAAGTTTGTGTTGAGATAAAAGACAATCTGCAGTACTGGGGAAATTTGATCTCATTAGCACTCATTGTATTGTGCGCTATTGTTTCAAAAGCACATTTTTGTGAAGCCTCAATCATTAGAACTTTAGAAGTCACTGGGGCTTTTTGTAACTGTATCTTTCTGTAGTTTCTTAATGAACGTTGATAATTGTTGACTGCAACCTAATTGTGCTTGAAGGCAGTCAAGTTGGTAGCCAGTGGAACATCTGTGAGAAGAAAAGTGGTATATTCACTTGCACTACGGAAATTTGGGAAGCAAGTTGATGTGGAGGAAGATTGATGCAGATTATCCTGTAAATACTCGTTGCTGGTATGACTTTTTATTATTACAACCAATTCTGATGCATGTATTTTTTGTCTCACGAACTTTCGTTCGAAGTTAGCGAAATTCTATTTTACATTTTCTCTTTTTCCTATGCTACCCCTTTTTGTTATTAGATGGCATTGGTGGAGAAAAACCTTATATTTATCTGCTTGTTTTAGGCATAGTTTCTTCTGTTTCAGGTTGTACAGTCGACATGGATTTGAGTTGCGGTACCCCAGAGCAAGTGGGATTTAGGCATGGTCCAGTTGATTTATTGCTAACTCCTTGGATTCCCCCTCTTTTCAGTCCGTTTTCATCAAGATTTATACATGTCAGCAAAGAATGGGGTGTCGACACGATAGAGAAGTAAAGCATGGATTGTTGCACTTAAATGCCAAGGGGAGAAGCAGAACAAAATTATGCTGTTTTTCTATGTTGCCCCTCGTTGGTTTTGGAGCATCGATGCCCCATGAATTGTGGACCATTAGATTAGAGTGTAGCCAGATCACAGCCTTTCACCGATACCATTATAACTACTAGTACTACTTATTAGAAATCGAAGACCGGAGAATAAGGATGAAGTACAGAAGATACGCAAACATAGGATTGAGCCATCCGTTACTCGATAAGCAACCAGCTTCAGAAAATACTAGTGTTCTTTTGTATTAAGGTTCTCATGCTTTTGTATCCATCCGTTACTCGATAGGCAACCAGCTTCAGAAAATATAGGCACGAGGTAACTGGCGTTGAGCCAAATCTGATTGATGGTGTAACTATTGGCTGTCTTCGTTTATTTGAGAGGCTATGAGTGGCTAGTAGATTCATGATAAACTGCAAATCTAGTGAAGTGTTTGACCCCTTGATCCACCTTGAGGCATTGTGCTTGTAATTATCTTGTACATGTTGGACTATAGGGTTGCAAATGAGCCAAACTCGATAAAGGCTCAAGTAACCAGTATTAATGTTTCGATTTTACAATCTAAACTTTTAAATTTCTTTGGAATAGAGATTTTTTAAAAAAATATTTGCAGTTTTTGACCAATATGCAAGCAGAAATGTAAGACATTTTGACTCGTTATAGTTTGTGAACAAGCTCGAGCTCAATTTATCCAACTTCTTTTGGAAACTCGAGCTAAAACTTAATAAACAAACTTGAATGTTTTAAAACTTGATTTGACTCGACTCGATTGCAACTATACGTGTAATGAGAGATTGTCCGTAACAATGACTAGTTGAGCCAAAGAGCTAGATAATACCAAGAGAATGAAAACTTTTTTGTTAAATACACACTGAGAATTCAGGATTTATCCACCCAATAAACTAGATATCCTTCCATTACAAGAACAACAACTATTCGGTTTGGGTTTTGAGAGTAATGAGTGAAGAGAGATATGTAAATTTATTTTATTGGAAACCGTGCACATGAATTTTAAGATTCAAAACGAACAAGTCATTTCCAATGTGTTTTGGGTTTCCGAATTATTGTTAGGTCAGACCAAAATGGCGTTGGTGTCCATCTAGGTGCTTTCACAACAAGCACAATCGAATAAGAAAAGTTCTAAAGAGATACATTTTTACACACGCGTGCTCCGACACTCATAAAATTTGAGGAGCTCGCGTAAATTTGCTCAATGAGCTGAAAAATGGCGTTGCATTCGTAAAAATATTTGAAACATACACTATGATATTTTGTAAACAACTCACTAATTAGTTCTACGAAAAGAAATATTGAGGAAAAGTCAAACCCTTTTAATTTAAGTTTAACCATTTTATTTGCCGCCAAAAAATTCCCCGGCAAATGAAAGCTGAAATGGAAACCCAAACTCCATTTCGTCTTCCCGCCAATACTTCCCGCATTTTCTCACGCCATTAAAATGCAAACCACCTCTCTCTCTCTCTCTCTCTCTCTCCACACGACAATTCCGAGATCCCCAAAACATGGACGTCACAGACATAGCCAAGAAGCTAGGCCTCTCGGAATCGAAGCCCGTGATCCGTAAGGCCGCCGAGCTCCGCCGCCTCTGCGACATCCAATTCGACTGTTCCGTCATCGGAATCGTACGTCTCTTTTATGCTTCTCTCACAATTTGCAATGCTTTATGTAAAAATTTCTGAATTTCTGATTGTGAAATTGTTGCTCGTGATTTTGCAGGGAGAGATTTGTAAGGCCGTTATTTGCTTGGAAATCGCTGCTACCAGGTATCAAATCAATGTTTTCACAAAATTCGCGTTTCTTGTATTACTACGTTTACTAGTGGCGGACACAGAATTTTTAATTAGCGGGCTTGAACCATATGTATTTCTATATTGATTGCAAAGTCTCATCCTTACACTTTAAGATAAGACATACAAGTATGTCAGAAAACAAAAACAAATAGAAAATAGATTCCACACCCATGCACCAGTATATCATTAGTTGCTACATTTAGAGGAGAGATGAGATTGCATGTATGTTTGTTGCCGGCGATTAATTCTATTCGTGCCGACTGAAAAATGGTGGATAGCTTGAAATTTTAGGAGCTTTTAAAAAAACATAACTGTACCATTACTCATATTTTTTTGAGTTTTTTTTTTATAATCCAAGGACTTGCAGGGGAAAATTCTATCCTAAATTAACCTTAAAAACTAGTATAATTAGTTGGAGTATTTAGAGTTGTGCAGTGGCTGGGCACCCTTGCACCCCCTTGTGTCCACCACTGGTGATTACGTGAGGTTATGTAAATATAAATGATATACTAACTAAGGAGAAATTGGTTCTGATGATTGAAGGTTTGATGTAATGGTCGATCGACAAAGCGCAATAAAGTTAAGTGGGATGTCTGAGAAGGCCTACAACAGGTCCTTCAATGCAATGCAGAATGGCCTTGGTGTCAAGTAGGTTCTTCATCATCTCAATTAGTCTTATTTTTGTTGATTCTTATTTCCTTTTGACTAAGATGAGACGTACTATGTAGGAACAAGCTTGATATCAGAGAACTAGCCATTCGGTTCGGATGTGTTCGACTCATTCCTTTTGTCCAGAGAGGTTTATCTCAGTAAGACACATTGTCCTTGAGCTTAATGAGCACTTTGATTTGATGCGGATAATGTTGTCATGCACATTCTTATGTATGCTTGGTTGATGTTTGTCAAATTGCATATGAGAACAATCGCCGCTTATGTTTAGCCTTTTATAGACAAGCATTCGACTGTGCATTCAAAACAACACGGGGGATATTTAATCATAGACTCAACAATAAGCCTTAACTTCTTTTGTTGTTGGAATGGGAGAATGATGAGGACTTCGTGGATGATTAATCTCTATCCCTGGAATTTTAATTTCATTTCGGGTGGTGTTTTTGGGGCTTAGGTGGGTGTCTGGACTCTGGGTGCTCTTGGTTTGTTTCTGGTGTATGTTGGTGTTTTGTTTTGGTGTTTTCTTGTTTTTTTGGGTGATGTTTTGGTTGGCTTCTTGCATTTCCTTTGGATGTGGGTCTCGGGTAGCATATGCCTGTGTGCTATCTTTGTAATCTCTTTCAAAATGAAATCTTTTTTTTTTTTTTTTTGCAGATAAAAAAAAAAACTCCTTTTGTTGTGTAATATCATGTTATTGTTCTAGGAATTTGATTTCTCAGCTACTTGCAGTGGTTAACAAAATCATGAAATTTTATCTGCTAGGTACAAGGACCAGTTTCTTAAGTCATTACCAGCTACCCGTCGGGCTAGTGCTGACTTCACTCGCCCTGTATTTACTGCTGTGGCATTTTACTTGTGTGCAAAGAAGCATAAGGTGCCTAAACCTCTTTCTTCTCTCTATCTCACACACAAAGGTGCTTGCAAATGGGACTCTAAATGTGGGCTGTGGGGGAAATGAATTGTTTCAGTTTTGTATGCAGTGCGCTTACCTTAAGTTGTTATCTTCTTTCACAGCTCAAGGTTGATAAGATGAAGTTAATTGAGCTATGTGGTACATCAGAATGTGAATTTTCAAGCGTAAGAAATGCTCTTTCGTTATGAGCATTGTCATTTGTTGCCCACCAAGATTTCTTTCGTGTAAGAACTGAACTTATCCAACAAAAATTGCAGGTGTCTACCTCCATGAGGGACCTTTGCTATGATGTGTTTGGGATATCAAGGGAAAAGAAAGATCCAAGGGAAGTGAAAGGCAACAGAGGTAACATCTGATTGTTATTGCCTATTGGCATATCATACCTTCTTTGCCGAACATGTTGCATTGTTTATCCATGCCATTTACGTTGTTTTTTTTCATAGCAATTTCTTGATTAGTAATCAGCTTTAGTGATGTTGAAATATTTTTCTATTGCTGATCTCATTTTGCATTTCATCTTCTATGGATATCAGACTTGCTGGATGCATTACCGGAAAAAAGGAGATTTGAGGATGGTGGTTATTTATCAGATGACGCAAAAGAGGTACTTATCTAAAATGCCTCCAATTGTTCTATGTTGATGATGTTGTGCCCTAGGTATGCCCACAATCACAAAAAGACAGTATTTACGTGGTTCCCCGTGTTACTTAACCATATGCCATGAATGGTTTGTGAAATGATTAGAAATCAAGTAGCATACAAATTCCCTTTTTCCCTCAATTTCTTTTCAACACTTCTACTTCTTGATTATAATGAGTTGTGTTTGATTTACAATGAAGAACGGGTTCACATTTGTAAGACTGCATTTTCATTTCTTACAGCTTCCCGGAAAGAACAAAAAGAGGAAAAGGGCAAGCTCAAAAGAATTGGATAGATGAGCTTTTGGCGTCTAACAAGCAACTGTAAATAATGACAGCTTGGATCATGGAGTATCTGATACACTGAACATTTTGAGAGTTCAAGGAGCACGTGAACAGCTGCCGGGCTGGTTAGTCTACTGAGTTTTATATTATTCCTGTTGTTTTCATTGGCTCCACAAATTGCACCACAAGGAACAGCTTGTTTCATAAAGTGCACCACCAGGAACAGCTTGTCGTTTCATATCGCGTTATCGGTTATCTATTTTTTGTTCCTTAGAATTCCTTTTTAACTTGGTGGTTGGTAAAATATAGGGGAAGAAGGATAAGTGGAACTTTTTGCGCTAATCTTGACTGGAGTAGAAACTGATGAAGCTAAATTCCCTCATCAATGTACTAGACCTAGTTGGATACTATAGATAAACACTTATATAATAAGGATGGACGGTTTTAAAAAATGTCGTCTAAACCAAAGGGCCAGGCATTTTTTGACACGAAATATGGTTAGGATAGAGCCATATTCGGATGTTATGCCCTGAATCCCAGCAGAGCCATATCCTCTTTGGATGTAAAAGGTACCTTCATGAAGGCATTCTTTTTCTCTTGCATCCTATCAGTCTCTTATTACAGAAAGTTCCACGGAAGAAAAAGGTAGAAGTGGTTGTGTGATCGATATAGTATTAGACAGTCAGATAAACATAATTTTCTTCTAGAATTTCAGTTTATTTTGTGATGGTTATCTTTTTAGATCTATCTTCTATAATTCACCAACTCTAAGTACTGACTATAGTAGGAAGTTGGATGTAGTTGACATAGATGAAGCTCAATTCCTTGGTGACCTATGGTATTCCTGCTGCAAGCAACTAATCATGATGAAAAGACTGTAATCGGTCGTTCAAAAGAAATTTTTTGGGGTGACCTAGTTTCATTAGACAAGAAGCAGACAAATCCCACCCCTCTTCTGGAGTGTGCTTTAGCTGAGTAGATAGCATGCCTCCTCCATACTTCTTCATGAAATAGATTTCAGCTTACCACCCTTTTGATTAAGAGCGACAGTTGCTCATTCAACTGTCCCGAGGAGATTCAGAGCAAAAGCCACAGGAGGGTTGTTAAGGGAAGGATTGAAGCAAAAAACACAGGGTTTCTTGCATTATTCCTCTTTATTTTATTATTATTATTATTTTTTATGCCTTCCCGAATTCTTGTAGCGTCTAGATCGAAAAGATTGAGTACTGATTTGTTCTGTAGTTTTTTGGTGAATAATTGAGTATGAAGTTCATTTGATCACGAATGTTTAGTTGCTTGACTGATGCATGTTGCATCTCAATTACACTATGAATGAGGAGCTGTGCAAATTTCTTGCAGGAATTGATTGTTGACTCTTGGAATTGCTGTGTTTTTTGCCCTGTATTGCTTGGATTGGATTAACCAATTGGATATGCGAAATTGCTCTTTAGGAAGGGAGTTTTAGGATGAGGGAGGTTGGTTTTGGTAGGTGGTCAATGGTAACCCATGGTTATTCCTTAGTGTTTAATGTGTGGTCCAATTCAGTTTAGATACGAGTGCAGTACCTCATTAGTCATTTTTTCCTCCTGAATTGGTGTAGCTTGGTTTATGCACTTGACTTCGATACTAACCATCTGCTGGGAAGCTGATACTGATAACATGGTGATGCTTTTCTTCTATTTCGTTTGCAGATTTCTTGTGCACAAGGTTGGTGGCCCGGAGAATGGCAAGATCTTTTTGTGTTGATACTTTCTTTTGTAATGAGGTCATCAACCAACTTCGTTTTTCTGTCTTTTGTTGTCATGACTCATTTACATCTCTTCTGTTATTATCAGTATTTTGTTAAAAACAGTTCGTCGACAATTACTTCATGTTTTGATTCCTGTGTTACTTTGTTGGTGTTTGGAAATATGAAGGTTTATCATTGAGTTCTAAGAGAGTTCTTGAACTACATAAAGAAATAGTGCTATTTGGCAATGTATTTGTTGATTGACTTTTTAATCGCCTGGCAAAAATTTTCCGGTGATTATTTATGACAAAATGGGAAACTTTTGCCACAGATTAAAATTGCAATGAGCAAGGAGCATGCGACGACAAAATTTCATCCGCCATGATTAATTTCATCCGCTATGATTCTAGTGGTTAAAAAAACGCGTATTTGGTGACAATTATTTTTCGTGTCGTGGGACCTGTTTTCGCTGAAGTGATGCGAGTCTTTGCCTGCTGTTTCTATGTTCCTTTTGGATGAATAATGTATTTGTTTACACGTTTAAGATTGAGCAAGATGTTCTTGAGTACGAATTTCATCCATATTCTTGATTCATGGGGAGGGAAAGTAAATGTACAAAAGGCGATAGTACAAGAGAGAGCAAGGAAAAAATTGTAACGACCGCACTAGCTAACTTGCTAATTCTTACAGTAGTTTACAAATTTTATATATAGTAGTGCCATTCAATACTTCCGCAAATTCTCCATGTGGGATTTTGGGGTTTTATAATCTCCCCACCTTATGATGTAAGATCCTTGTTGCATTGGTCCAACAACCTATTTTTGGTAGTCATAGTGTGGCTCACAATCTCTCCACCTTATGATGTAAGGTCCTTCTTGCATTGGTCCAACAACCTTTCGTTGGTAGTCATAGTGTGGCATTTAGCTTTGTACCACGTCATCAGGCTCGGATACTCCGATAGTAACTGTAACGACCCGACAGTAATTGTTCACGAATCCTAATATACTATTCACTACTTCCACAAATTCCCGACGTGGGGCTTTGGGGCCTCAGAAAAACAGAATTCTGGTTTGAAATTTACTGAAACTGTACACACAGTGCAGAAATGCAGTAACTTTAATCAGTGAGGGGGCCCAGGACAACGAAACTGTTCAAAAAAACAGAGTGTGAAATGGGGAGGAGAGCCAAAAGGAACAAAGATAGTAATCATTGCTAAAGCATCTTAACAAACCTACCCAAATCTCACCCAGGATCAAATTCAATCCATCAATCTCATCAGCACACAAAATCATAGAAATTGTCAATGTTTTAAGAGCCCTCGAATACAGATATATAAGCGTGATTGTGTTTGGAATTATTCGATGCATGTGCTCGCATAGTGAACGTTAGGGCTGCAAACGAGTCAAAAATTTGAGTTAGAGCTCGGCTTGAGGCCGAGTCCTTAACGAGCCAAGCTTAGCCATTTACCAAACGAGCCAATTATCGAGCTGAGTCTCCCTTAACGAGCCGAGCTTTTTTTGAATGAGCCGAGCCGAGCTCCACTCGGCTCATTTACCGAATGAGCCGAAAACTCGAGCTTGGCTCGTTTGCTTTAACCAAGCCGAGCTGCTTGGATCATTTGTAGCCGTAATGAACGGGAGATTCCCAAACATCGAACGGCTACGTACATATCTCCATGTGTTCAATACTAGGAGTAATATCTATGCTCATTTTCAAGTTTCAAATATCCTTAGCTACAATACGGTATAGTACTATTCTTCTATGGCCCAGATCTAATTTTTAGCCCTACCCAAAACCGTCAACTCCGATATAACTGTTTGTTTCCTCCATGTGGGGTCAATTAGTTCCACACCATGGGCATGGGAGGAATTTCATTTAGGTTTTAAAATTTTAAATTTATTGTAGCCCCCAAAATTCCACAACAGCAACAATATTTAGTTTTTTCTGTTGCCAAGAGAGATTTAATTCCACCGGCCACTATAGATATTTGACCCTACTAGTCACACATCTTGGCTCCACACCTAGCCCGTGCAATATATAGGGCTAAATCAACTGCATTATAGAGAACTTGTTCGCCGGTTATAATTTTAAGGACTTCGCAATCACTACACAAAATTTGTGATCTCTATGACTTGATATACAAGGGCGTATATTCCACATGCATCATTGATGCCCATACACGTATGTCTCCGTACCCAATTTGTTACAGTTAATGGGATCATCGTTAAATTTTTAAGTAATTCATGACCGCGGCACCTTATTCTCATTGTCTGATAGTACCACAATTTAAAACCATTCCCTCTCTCATGCATGACCCAAAGAATCCATTTCACAATTTGGTGCATGTATGCTTGCCCTTGAGAGATTGTGGTTTCAGTGTCCTTTCAACTTCTATTTTGTATAATTTCACCGACTACCAGGGTAAAAGTTGGATATTCCCAGACAATCTTTAAAACTGAGAGTGTGCAAAAGATAGGCCACTTTTCCATTTCTTTTACAGATTACAGGAAACCCATTTCAGCAGAACAATTTAGCATAGATATTGGAGAGAGAGAGAGAGAGAGAGAGAGAGAGAGAGAGAGAGAGGATGAAAGTACTTTTTTGAGTGTCCCAAAGATTAGTAACAGTAGGCATTAAAGCTGAAGGGCTGATGCTTTTGCTTGTTTTTTTGTACTGAGTGAAAAGGGGGACCATTTCTTTTCCCTTTCATTTTCAAGCATTTTAATTTGGCCTTTTGCTTCTATGAAGAGTTTTCAGAGGCCTATGATTGTAGGATTCATAGCTTCCTGCTGCTTATGCACACCAGGCCCAGATAGAGATCGATATAGAGACAGAGACAAAGATAGAGATAGAGATAGAGAGAAAGAGAGGGAAACTTAGCTTTCTTCTTCACATGGGTAGTTATCAAGCTGAGGTATGTTTGTTTAGACACAAAGATTGGGCGATTTGCTTCCTTTGCTCTATCTCTGTAAGTTCTTAAAACCAATCAGTTGTTTGTACTTAGTTGCCAAAGAGTTTTATTATTTGGATATGGACTTATCATTGGACTCTTTAATGCACATGATGATTTGACACATTAAACATCTTTAGTTCTGATCTTTGTCTATTGTCTTATTTAAACATCTTTAATGAATACCTGAATACTTGCAGAACTCTATTGTCTTATTTCCAGGTTCCTGTTCCTTATCTGATAACTGAAGCATTCATTTTCACCATTTCCTCCCCTAATCTCTACTTCTTTCAACTCCAGTTGCATTAGTTGCACATCAGTACTTTTGCTTCCCTTCTAGTCTACAGTAATTCATGTTTATTTGCCCTTTGAATCCACTTGCCAAAATACCCATTTTTTCTTGCTTCCTTCTTCTTCCTCCTCTTTAGATGAAGATCAGTCCTTGTTTGTTTCACTAGTTACCAAAATACCCATTTTGCTCTGTTGTACTTTCTCCTTCCCTCCTCTTTAGATGAAGATCGTTGCTTGTTTGTCTCATTACAAGTTCTCACTAATGCTTTTGAAGCCCTTTGATTACTTACCAAAATAACCCATTTTCTGTGCCTTTCTAATTTCTTCATCCTACCCCTTAACCGCAATTTTCATTTTCCACCTTTTGTTTCTCCCTCCAATCTCTAGAAACCCTCCAAAGTTTCTTCAGTTGAACATCAATACTTGTTTGTTTTGCTTATAATTTGAGGTAATAATTCCCATGCCCATTGATCATTTTCCAAAATACCTGTTTCTTAAAAACTCCAATTCTTGCCCCCTCTCAGACAAACTCCAAGTTTACAATTTTTGAGTACTATGGTTTCAAAAGACTCACCCCCTAATTCTTCAAGTATGCTGCACCAATTCATCATCTCTGATTCCATTACCGGTCAAAACCAATTTGAAAACCAACATTTTGACCACACTAGACATCTAATGGATCTTCTCGGTGCATCCAATGAGACTAATCACCAACAAGCCCAAAGGCTCTCCCTATCTCTCAATTCAGATATGCTTGTCCCTTCAGTCCAATTCAGACAAAGACCCTTAAATCCAAATCTCATAAGCCCAAGCTATTTCGTTTCTGAAGCAAGGGAAGCTTGTAATCCAAGAGTGGAGCGAATTTCGGATGATTTTTCTTTTGTGGGTAACAATAGTCCTTTTGCTTCATCCTCGGCCTCATTGAATCAGTCTTGTTCGGCTGCCTCTTATGGGACAGAATTTTTCGTTGGTAACTCCAAGTATCTAAAACCAGCACAGTTTCTTCTTGAAGAAATAGCTAATGTGGGTGGGAAAGCGGTAGAGTTAAGGAATGAGAGATGTATCAGAAGATTGTCGCGAAATAGCAGGAGAGGTTCAGTTGGCCTTTGTTCTGAACTAAAAGCTGAGTTGTGCAGCGATGGGTTGTCCGGCGACAGACATGAACTTCAAGCTAAAATTGTGAAGCTTATTTCCTTGCTTGAGGAGGTGGGTCCAGGAAAATTTATCTAATGTGATTTCAGTTTTCAGAACTAGTTTTGCAGTACACCTCTCAGAAACTGTCTTTGAAAACCAAAACCATCGACATTTTCTTATCCATTCATTATTTGGTGGACATGTTTTTGAAAATTTAAAGATCTCATCTTACAATGTTCTCCAAAATTAGTTACTACTACTTAAAAAAATCATGAAAACAAGTTTCAAAAGAAGTCAATCAAACATATTTCTTAAAAGGTTTATTTCTGGTTGTCAACTTGATACCTTTTGAATTTTCTTAGTTGAATGCCCTTTTTATGGGGGTTGTAATTGTAGGTGGAGAGGAGATATGAGCAATATTATCACCAATTGGAAGAAGTGGTTTCATCATTCGAGATGATAGCAGGTGCAGGAGCAGGGAAGTCTTACACTGCTCTAGCACTTCAAGCCATGTCCAGGCATTTCTGCAGCTTAAGAGATGCTATAACATCTCAAATCATTGCAGCAAAGGGAAAACTTTGCCAAGATTCTCCAAAAATCAATACGGGTTTTTCACAACTTAGCTTGTTTGATAAAGAAGCCAGACAGAACCGGTTGTCGCTTCAACAGCTTGGAATGGTGCAAGGCCAAAGGCAGGCCTGGAGACCGATTAGGGGATTGCCTGAGACTTCTGTGACAATCCTTCGGTCTTGGCTTTTTGAACACTTTCTCCACCCGTAAGTGCTTCAAACCTATTTAATGGAATGCACATATTACAATATCAAATGAAGATACAGACGTCTCATAAATCACTGCATACTCACAAATATGGTGGGCTCTACAACACCATTGCTTTTTGAGATGTCTGTAGCACCATAGTTGAATTTCAGTGAATAGTCAATCCACGCTTAAAAGGTGCAAAAGAATCATATGCACCTTGTTTCTTAGTCATTTAATCCAAATAAATAAACTGATAGTATCAACTGGTTACCAAATTAACCGGTTAGCAGTCATTTGCAGAAATTGACTTATGTATTGGTACTATATCATATGCCTACTCTTTTCAGTAGACGGTAATCGTTTAGGCATTCCCTGATGAATTAGGAATTACGCGCATCATTTCTATACCATGTTTCTATTCTTTATAATGTCGTAATCAATTAGTCCATTATGTACCCACATGTTCTTTTGTTTCATATATCTGAATGTCCTCTTTATTTGCAAAATGGATTACACAATAGCTTAGACATTTAAACCTCGACCATATGAGGTGCATATGGAACCCATTTTATGTGCTACATAGAATTCTCTTCTCATTGATTGGTTATACTCATCGACCATTATTTGAACAGTTATCCAAACGACTCCGAGAAGCTAATGTTGGCATCACAGACAGGCCTAACAAAGAACCAAGTAAAGTTCCTATTTCCCTTCATATATTCTCTGCTCTGATATGATTCTCTTGGCAAAAATTTGCTTGACTTTGATGTCTTTTAGGTTTCAAATTGGTTCATAAATGCTCGAGTGCGGCTGTGGAAGCCTATGATCGAAGATATGTACAAGGAGGAGTTTGCAGACAACGATTCGGCTGACTCGGATCCAATGTTAGCAAGCAGTTCTCTCCAAGGGGATGGAGAAGAGTAAACTTTCAGGGAATGGACTAGATGGTGATTAGTGCTGCTTGTTTCTTGGTCCATGTACACATCAAAAGGATCATTTAGATATCAACCATCTGTGCTGAAATGGGGGTTTGAGTAATGTGCTTCAAGCTTCTTTCACTTTTCTCTCACATAGTCATTTTTATATCTTACTTTGTATCTTTCGATTTTTGCGTGGAACCAATTATGAATTTGTTCGCGGCATTAACATCACCACAAGAAAATTGTTAACAAGGTTTAAGGTTTTTCGTTCTTCTGTTCACCGTTGTGAGGATTAGGACGCTATGTCGGTCTGTTTCTTCATGAGAGCTAATTGCAAAACGAACAACTCATTAGTGCTAACAGGCCGGAAGTTGGCAGGATGGCACTCCGATACCCAAATAAATCTCTCTTCGCCTCTTCGAGAAAGTACTTAACAATGTATTTGGCAGCGTACTATAACTTTTTAGGGTTTCAGCTTGTAGCTGTAGAAAGAAGGTCTCCAAGCACATTGTGCCTAAGCTCACCTCGTGTCCTCATAATGGCGTCGCAGGTGTGACGTCACGCGTGACGTTGCCGAGTGCCACGACAGCCTTCCTGCCCTCAATTCCACAGACTGGGCTCACATCCCCTGGCCTAGCCTTGCACGCAGGACAGTGCCAACCCAATTGATGGTCATTCGGCCCATGACTCGGGACGACATGAACCTCTTCACCGGCTCATCCCGTGTCCGGTCATTCAGCCCGCTACACAAACTATTGGTGTTTGATCAATGAAGCAAAAAACCCCTTCCAATAAAAGGCTAAAGAAATAAAGCAAAGAAGTTCCTGTAAAGGAGTAAGATCATTTTCTCAAAGGCTTCAATAGGATGAGCGTTAAACCTCTTGACGTTTCATCTGCTGGGTCAAAAATGGTAGCTATTCTTCTTCTTCTTGTTGTTTTTAAAAGGGCAGAGGGACAAATTCAGAACAAGTTCTTGTTACATACATAATACAATGACCTTAAATCACCAGTCTGCCCAATGGGCTTTCTATTTAAGCATTTTTCATTTGTTCAAGTTATGTCAGAGAGTTGTAGGCTTGTAGCCACTGACAGGCTCTAGTTTTGTTGCTCCTTTTTGGCATAGTTCTCTTAATTAAACAGGGTTTTTTTAACACTAATTAGAATAAGTACTTAGTTTTTGAATTAAATGTGATGTATCGTGAGAGAATGACCCGTCTCGTAAAGTGAAAAATAAGTACCTAAAAGAAGAACCTTAGCGAAACAGGGCCTGAGGATGAATCAAACGCTAATGATTTTGTACGAACGTTATAGATTACTAATGAAACATGTGGGAGAATTGAGTGAAAAATAGCATAGTTGAACGAACCAAGCTACTTAAGGTTAACTCTCGTTCGGCTCATAAAAACCCATTCGACATTCATTCGCTTTGATTAATAAACCAAGCGGACGCGTTGTTTTGAACCTTTCTAAGTTTTCAAACTATGCTTTGATTAATTCAGTATTCACTCCTTGCTTTGATATCGTTAGAGAAATTAAGCTAGGTCAGGTTGATCAACTTGAGTAAAGTTTCTTTCGAATTGTCTCAAGTGATAACCAAGCAAAGCTAGTGTATATTTTGTATTTCAAGCTAAGATTATACTATTCACTACTCAAATTGATCACTATTACACCCCTTGTAGAATACGGTCGGTTATCGTATTAACATGAGATTACCTCCGAACAGTCTATAATCTAGGCCAAGTAATCAATCGCAGACAGTCGGTTACCTAAGACTAGCTGTGTGTACCTTACCTAGACCTTCAGTACACCTAGGAAAACTTGTCTTTCTAAATTGTCATTTTTTGCGAACAAAATTACCTAAACTTCTTGAAGGAGTCAATTATCAGACATCACCCAGAAATTCTAGAGTCCTAGAGATTTTTTTACTTCTTTCCCAAAACCTTTATTACGCGTTTTTTGAAGAAGGAATTTTTAGAAAGGCAATAAAAGCAAAGAGGAAAATGGTTAACAACATGAACCAATCCACACCCATATTTGCTCATGGAGCAGTTGAAAACCTAACACAAAACATCTCTCTCTCTCTCTCTCTCTCTCTCTCTCTCTCTCTCTCTCTCTCTCTCTCTCTCTCTCTCTCTCTCTCTCCAAAAAGGGTGTATGAAACTAGAATGGAAATGGTCATGGCTCTAGGTATTCCATATGAAGTATGAACCCAAAGGTTCGCGTGGAGGTCAATGCTAGACGTAGGAGTTTTGTTTTTTTCTAAGATTCTAGGTTTGAAATCTTTTCAATAATATCAATTTTAGCGGATCAGTCCCTAAGAGGCCTTGTCTCGAATTTGATAGAGCTTTCGCTAATAGATGGTGACATTAGTCCCCCTTAAAAATTAGTCAAGGTCTCTAAAGAATTAGTCAAGGTGCATGTGAACCGATCCGAATACTCTACGTTATCAAGAAAACTTTTCATATTCCATTTTTCGGGTGTTCCAACTTTCCAAGGGGATTTGGTGGGGAGAGTGGTTGATTTAGATAACATGGGCTTTTTAGTCTTTACACACATGTGTTGCCTTTTTACTGTGTATAAAAAGCCAGAGGCAAGCTATAGACCAATCAATCACAAGACTAAGTTCCAAATTCCAAAGCTTCTCTGAGCTACCTATGGCTTTTTCGCTACCTATGGCTTTTTCCAAAGTTGTTTCTTCTTTCATTTTGGTTGCTTTCTTTCTCTCTTCCACTTCCACCCTTGCTTTCCCTGGCCCCAATCCTGGCTCCAGTCATGGTGGGGATTTTGGGGGAGGATATTCCGGTCTTTGTCCAGAGTTTTATGAGTTCTCTTGCCCTCAAGCTAATGACATTGTCATGTCTGTTTTGGAGAAGGCCATTGGTAGAGAGCCTAGAATGGCTGCCTCCTTGCTTAGGCTTCACTTCCATGACTGCTTTGTGCAGGTCCTACAACTTATATCTATAGACTATATCTATACACACACATATAGGGGTTTTTGTATTTTTCTTTTTTTTGAACGGCAAAAAAATTTCATTAATCTTGAAAATTTTCTTGTAGGAGTACTTCACTTGTTCATGTTACTAATTAAGGACCATCTAAAGATGTTCTTTCTCATTATTAGAAGTAAAATTCTTTTTCAAAAAGTGCATTTCATTCTCTCTGTTTTTTTTAAAACTGCAAAAAGTGTTTTTCATGATCAAGATGTTTTGGTAGGCAGGGTTGGTTAATTGACACTAATTATTTCGGGGTATTGGATCAATTTGGATAGCAAACAGTGTCCATTTTACATTATTACATAGGTTTAGGGTCCCCCAAAAATAAGTCTTTTGGGTACCAAATGTTAATGGACTTTCCACCGCACCGATGCGGTGAAATTTCAAAATACAATATTTTGAGTCATGATCGTAAAGTAGTAAGTGCATGGATATGGAGCACGAAAAATTTGTGAATAATAATCTTTTCATTTCTACCCACAAACACCTATTATCATGCCTCATAATTTTAAAACTGCCATCAGAAGAGAAGTTTGTTTATATAAACAGTTTCGTTCATATATAGTGAATTTCTTCTTCTTCTTCTTTTCTTGAGGATGAGTCATGTTGCTCTAAGTAAATGTGGCTATGCAATTTCTGGTTTTTACAGGGCTGTGACGCGTCGATCTTGCTGGACGATAGCGCGACAATAGTGAGCGAAAAGAAATCACGACCAAACAACAATTCCGTCAGAGGATTCAACGTGATTGATGAGATCAAAGCCAAGCTCGAACAAGCGTGCCCTCAAACAGTCTCTTGTGCCGACGTTCTGGCCCTGTCCGCTCGAGGTTCCACCGTGCTGGTAAGCAACTCACAAAAGCTCTGTTTGGTGGTTGTTTACTAATTTGTTTTGCAAGACATTTTTGATGTTTTCACGGCTGAAAACGGTCTAACATTTGGTGGAACAGAGTGGCGGTCCGAGTTGGGAACTGCCGTTGGGAAGGAGGGATGCGAAAACCGCGAGCCTGAGTGCCTCAAACGCTAACATTCCTGCACCTAATTCCACCATACAAACCCTCATAGCACTCTTCAACCGCCAAGGCCTCGATGAAGCAGACCTCGTTGCACTTTCGGGTGAGTTTGAGTAACGTTGTCAGTTTTCAGTTTACGAGAAACAGAAACTCGTTTTCATCAAGTTTTCCAAAAACAGTGCCACAAAGACACGAGAGATGTTTGGTATGGATCGCGAAACGATTGTTTTTTGAGAACTTGTTTTGGAAATAAGCGAGGGGTTTCGTTTGGTTCGATGTTTTCGTTGGGTCGCGCAGGCGAACAGAGGTGGTTGGGGTGGGGTAGAGAACGAAAACTCAAAACTTGGTTTCAAAACAAGCACTATCATACTTAAACTGCACTTGAGAAAAACCAAAACCAAAACCAAGAACATAAACATTTCACTTTCTTGTTTCTAAACTTTTGGAGATTCTAAGAACTGTTGAACATATTTTCGGAAACAAGACACATTTTCCTGTCAATTTCAGCAGGGGTGTTGCCTTATTTTCGGAAACGAAAACACAGTTCTAGTCTAAAGAACTCAGTAACCCTGTTGTCCTATCCGGGTCGTCCATTTCGGCAAGGGACAACAGGGTCCCCGGGTCTAAACCATGCATGAAAAGCAAAAGCAGTAAAAACATGTTTTCCTTGTTTCCTAAAATCTGATAATCTTGAGAATGTGTTGCCAGATTATTGGAAATGAAAGCACATTTTCATAGTAAACGCGTTCTTGAAATCCAAAAACAGAGCACAGAAAACAAAAACAAGGTTTTTAATTAGCTCAAACTTTGTTCATTGCAGGAAGTCATACCATAGGGGTGGCAAGGTGTGTGACATTCAGGCAGAGGCTATACAACCAAAACGGAAACAACCAACCGGACGCGACGCTGGAGAGAACCTACTACAATGGCCTGAAAAACACCTGTCCAAGAATCGGCGGCGACAACAACATCTCTCCCCTGGATCTCGCCTCTCCGATCAGATTCGACAACACGTACTTCAAGCTCATACTGCAGGGACAAGGGCTCTTGAATTCAGATGAAGTGCTTCTGACTGGAAATGTGGGGAAGACCATGGAACTGGTGAAGGAGTATGCAGGAAATGAGGGGGTTTTCTTTGAGCAGTTTGCTAACTCTATGGTTAAAATGGGGAACATCAGCCCTCTCACTGGTTCTAATGGGGAAATTAGGAAGAATTGTCGTCAGATTAATAACTGATGAGGCTATAATTTGGCTAGATAAGAGGGGAGATTAGGTGAATTTTATGTGGGTATTTTGTATTTCCTGTAGTTGGTGTGGTGTGAGCCTCGTAGTTCAATTTGGGGTTAAATAAAATTTAAACTTGGAAGTGTTATTTGGGTTCGGGATTGGATCCTCTACTGTCTTGGATTTGGGTCGGACCAAACAATTCAAAATCTTGATCCTA
Organism: Rhododendron mucronatum var. ripense; assembly: GCA_019656295.1. Taxonomy (NCBI): domain Eukaryota; kingdom Viridiplantae; phylum Streptophyta; class Magnoliopsida; order Ericales; family Ericaceae; genus Rhododendron; species Rhododendron mucronatum. The sequence continues at coordinate 400,911 of BPLT01000224.1, read as the reverse complement.
CATCTAGATAAGCAATGGTTTAAACTTGTTAATAGTATCTTACCAGTAAGTAGTGACGATTTTAGAAAGTTAAGTTATATTGATGGGGTCATTCATAAATTTAGATGCTTGTGCGTCTATGCAATTTTTTGCGTATCAGATTGGTCTTTACTAATGACTGTTTTCTTTTAGAGGGAAAATACAAATACAAATACTACTCTCTCCATTCCAAAATGAAAGTCAATCTTTCCTTTTTGAGTTGTTCCAAAATGATAGTCCTTTTCCAAAAATGGAAGGAAAAATTTGGTGATTTTTCAAAAATGTCCCTCATGGATGAATATAAGTATTGTGAAGTAGCTATAATATAGGGGTAATGGTGGAAATGATAGGTATTGTAGATGTAATGATTGCATGTCCCTTTAAATAGTTGGAATCCCCAAGAGGGACTCTCAATTTGGAACGGAGGGAGTAGTAAACAAGTATAATGAATGTCCCAAAAAGTTAGGAAATTATATTTTTCATTATATAAAGGACAGATATAGTAAAGCGTAGTATATTATTTGATGGGCCAATTTTTAGTCAATCAAAATTTTTGACAGAATTACATATTTATTCGTGTCATGGATTGGGTATATTTTTCTAAACATTGTTATAGGATGGATGTTCGATAAGCAGTAAATCTCAGGATACATACATTTGTATCTTGCACATATATTTTTATGGAGCTCACCTCGGGTCCCACCAATATGATCCGAACCGCTCATTATTTTTAAAATAATATTATAAGAGTTTCTGTAAAAATTCAACTCGATAGGATATCAGTAAGGGCTTTTTCAGAAATCGCAAGGTGAATCAGACTATTTTGCCCTGCGATTTCTGAAAAAGTCTTTACCGATATCAACATTATTTTAAAAATAATGAGCGATTCGGATCATATTGGTGGAATCCAAAATGGACCTCATAAAAATGTATGTACAGAATATGTGTAAAATTGTATGTGCAAGTATCATGATTGTTCCGTAAGTGTAGTATAAATTTCAAGGAATGAAATTCATTGTTCCCCAATAAAAACAAAAGGAAAAGTCTTCAATACACAACTTAAAGAGTTTTTCTTTAAAGTATGTATCATGTATCTATTGTGTGGTACATAATGTGTCATCACATAAAAAGTTACCGGGAGAATCGGCCATTTAAAACATTTTAATATGTATCGTAATACTAAAAGCTCGTAACTTTTCATCAATAGAGGTCATAACATTTTGCTTAAAAATCATAAAAATCATAATCTTTTAGTGGAAATAACTTGGTATTTTTAGATTACAATAAAGTAGTCCATAACCTTTTTGTTAGTGGAAACACCCAACCCATTAGTCGCAAAAGGAATGTAACCAATTGAAGGTAACTCAGTTGGCTATAACTCTTGCATCTTACTAGGTTGTCGGGAATTTGATTCTCCCCACTTGTATGTTGGTGTTCTTCCCTTTATGGGTTTTTCATTTCATTATTTGTTTATATTCTATAATGAGCTTATTTCTTGTATTGGTTGAGCTGTTTGGCTTGGTTGTCTCGTGAATTCTCACAGTTGATGATGTAGTGTTCTTCCCTTTGTGGGCATTTCATTTCATTCTTTGTTTTTATCCTATAATGAGCTTATTTTTTATATTGGTTGAGCTGTCTCATGGATTCTCATAATTGACAATGCAGTGTCTCGGGTCTCTTCTATCGATCAACCGAAAAAAATGAAAAATACCATAAAGGGGAGTGATTTTGCTACTCTTATTTTCTCTAATGCCACTTTTCTTTGTGTCGTTATTAAATGATTTATATTTTATAAAAGGAGGAGAATGAGTGGCGTTCGAGACGCGGGGACTGATAAAATCAATTCCCTTAAAACTGATTTATTTGGTAAACACGTTTGACAGTTGTTTTTTTGTTTGTTTTTGTCTTCGTATTTACTCCTTTCGATTCCACTTTCACAGTTGTTCCGAACTTGTAAAATCAACAATTCGTTGGCGAATCGGTTGCTCGTAAACAAGAACAAAGAATCGTTACCAATAATTGAAAGAAGAAAAGCAATGGGGAAGCACTCGAACTCGATCCCGTTCCAGAAGAACAAGAAGAGATGGCCTCTCATGAGTCTTCTGTTACTGCTGTTCTTCTCTCTCTCCACCGCCATTGTCTTCTTCGTCAGATCCTCTTCTGATCCGTCAGACATTCCGCTCGAAAAAAATCAGATTCGCGTCACGGATCGAGCAGGGGAAAGAATCGCGAATCCGCTCGGTTTCATGAAGTCGAAGCTCGTTCTTCTCGTCTCTCACGAGCTCTCCCTTTCTGGTAAGTAACATATCCTGATCAATCTTACTATAATCTCTCTGTTTGGTTTTTGGAAAATTGAGTTGGAGAAGTGAAAAACCGACTTCACTCGTCGCTGATTTGGCCTACATTTGTAATTAATTATATATTTTTTCGTCACTATTCAAAATTTTTTCTTAACTTTGTAAAATTTTCAATTTTTTTTGTTTGGTTATTTTTTCGTCATGAACCAGATAAAAATACGAAAATAAACCCCAGAACTGCGACAAATAAATTGTTAAATTTTTTTAAAACTTAATCTGATTACAGAAATTCCTTTATTTGGTTATTATAGAAATTTATTCATATTTGGTTTTAGAAATTTATTTGCTATTATTCAGTTTTTTACTACTCCGAAAAAACAAAAAGGATTCCAAAAAATCTGTTTGTTTTGGATTAATGATTTTTTTTTTTATAGATTCTTTTTTGAACATTTAGTCACAAATTTTTACCATTCGTTTCGTCGAGACGATAAGCAATTCAAAAAAAGCTTACCAAATAGTAGTAACTAACAGTTTAAAAAAAAAAAAAAGAGGGCCAAAGTAACCCTCAGTTTAGTATCCCACATCGCAAACGTAAGCTAAGGATGTGTTCTTTATAAACGAGATGTCGGAGGGCTTGTGTACAACTCAGACCACAAGACGACGTGAGTGGGTCATGGTCCTGGCTTAGGTTAGGGCCGGACCCAGGAAAGTCCCTGGGCCGTTATCCGCAGAGATGCGGGCTCGGAAACGAGTGAGCTTCGAGCGTGATTCCAATTCACACTTGTGTGAATGGGGGCTGAGACGCGTGTGGAGCCTTATGGATTCACTGCCGAAGTGGTCTTGGCCAATTGTACAGTTATTCACGTGGCCCAACTGGGCTAACTGAACGGGGATTACGATCTTGTGGCCGCGCCTTTTTTAAATCTTGGGATTAAAAGTTGCAAAGAGTCCGAGTTGGGCTTGTTGAAAACTAGCCTAGTTCGAGCTGGATTCTTTCTTTGGTCAAATACGTGCAAAGAGCCGAGCAACTGTCCGAGTTGGCTCATTCAAAACTAGTCGAGTTGGGCTTGCTCAAAACTAGCTTGGTTTGAGTTCTCCTTTTGAACTAAATAAACTAGTTTTTCTTTGGTCGGAAAGGTGATAAACTAAAAATAAAACCGAATGGCTGGGTGAGAGCTGTCCGGGCCAATGTTCTAAATGGCACTTGGCGGTAGTAGGACGGAGACCCACCTCCAAGCGCCAAGTAGCCTAGGTGGCGCCAAGCAATTTGGCGGATTTTTTTTTTTTAACAAACCATTATTCAATCATACCATTTTCCATGTATACATAATGCAAGTTCAAATTTCGAAGTACAAACCCAAATGAAATTAAGTAGTAGCAACTAGCAAATAAGTTGAATAAGACAATAAGTAGTAGGGCTTCGCTCACCTCCCTTGTATTATTTTTTATATATAAATTTTTAGGCCGCCAAAGGCCTCCAAAGATGCCGCCGCCAAGACCTCCAAGTCCGCCAAGACTGCCAAGGCCGCCAAGGTCGCCTAGGCGGCCGCCAAACCTCCCTGGGCGCCAAATCAAATGCCAAGGGCTTTGGCGTGGCGGCTGGGCACCTCCAAGCACCTAGGGTGCTTGGGCGGCCGCCATTTAGAACAGAGGTCCGGGCGAAAATGTTTGCGCATTTGTTCGCCTCTCAGAAATCATGGTTGAACGACACCGTTGTAATACATCAGGTACCTGCAGTCATAAATCAAATTGCTCGAAGGATGGGAGCCTGTGTTAAAATGATCCTGTAGCAACAAACTTTGCATCTACACAGATTTGAACACTTTGCCAATTATTATCTTTGGCTAACTTGAGGCCAATTATGATCTTCGGTTCGAGCTCTATGGTTTAATAAATGAGCTCTTATAACTTGAGGTCGAACTCGGCTCGTTAATTACTGAGCCGTGCTCCAATCTGCTCTCTAAGTGTTCGGTTTGTTTGCAGCCCTACAGTAAAGCAGTTTGGATCTGCTTAATTGTTGTCTTTGTGTTTCAGAGTTGTCAGTTGTGTGAAAAGGGAAGAAGGAAAGAGAGAGGAGGGGAAAATGTTTGGAAGATTTTCTGCATTTGTGAAAAAGACGTTCTACTAGTAATTTTTTCCTCTTATTTTTGCTAGTCTTTCTTTGATTTTTCCAAGAAGCAAACGGGGCCAAGTAAGTTGTGTAATAACTCTTCTATTCTCTTTGATTTTTCCAAGAAGCAAATGGGGCCAAGTAAGTTGTGTAATAACTCTTCTATTCTTTTTTGGTTCTTTGAGTGCTCCATGCATGAGCTTTCCGTTGCAAGAATTGACCATGCTACTATATGTCTAGTAAAACATATCATTATAATAGCATTCCACATACAAAGTTGTATGGGCACTCCACATGTCCACCACCCCAAATTTAACTTGAAAAGTACAAACCGGCACCTTATATACGTTCCCATCCCCAAGGTTGGACCCTGGGTACATACATCTCTCCGCACGTTCAATAGAGGCTATGCAGTGGGGAGAAACATGTTATGTCGAGAATGAGACTTTGCCAGGCTACTCCTAGCAGAGTTATTTATGTTGTTGTTATTGTTATTATTATTATTATTATTATTATTACCAGGGATTGCCTATAAATCTCTCTCTAAAACTATTACAAAGCATTAATGGTGGAGATAAGTAGTAGTTCTCGTCCATTATCATATGCTAATTATGATGGCATATGAGGCGTTGTTTTCCAAGTGAGCATACTATTTTAGCTCTTCCTATTTCTGGCCAATGTAGATTGAAAAATAAACCTTCCTCTCAGCCCCCCTTTCACAGCCTTTTACTGTTTAGTCTAAAGCCCAATAATGTCATTTACCTATTTGAAATATGAAATAGGCTCTAACCAGAAAGCATCTTTGCACAGGTGGACCTTTATTACTAATGGAGCTAGCATTCTTGTTACGAGGTGTTGGTGCAGAAGTTGTTTGGATTACTAACCAGAAACCAACAAAACCAGATGACGTGGTTTACAATTTGGAGAATAAGATGTTGGACCGAGGTGTACAGGTACTGTATGTTCATTTTTTCAAATGGTAGTCATAAGTCATACCAGAATGCATTCGACCTCCCAAAAAAAAAAAAAAAAGCGAATCAAGTTATTAGTTTATAACCTTTCACAAGATATAGAAGCAAATGCTCTTTAAATATATTGTCCAAATTAATCAAATTCTAACAATCTAACCAGGATTACAGATAATGTTACATTGAGATGTTTGTCCTTGCAACATTATGTACATTATTGAGAGCAGAAGTTTGTCCATGAACGTCATGCAAAATGATCACATCGGGTAAGGCATCAATCTTTAATTTTAAGTTCCAACATCTTTCAGGTCAGCTCTGCAAAGGGTCAAAAAGCTATAGATACATCTCTTAAAGCTGATTTGGTCATTTTAAATACTGCTGTTGCTGGGAAATGGCTGGATGCGGTTCTGAAGGACAATGTACCTCATGTCCTTCCCAAGGTTTTATGGTGGATTCATGAAATGCGAGGGCATTACTTTAAAGCGGAGTATGTTAAGCACCTCCCTTTTGTTGCAGGTGCCATGATTGACTCACACACCACTGCAGAATATTGGAAGAACCGGACTCGGGAGCGTTTAGGGTATCCATGTTACACCTTTAGATATAAAATACCTTCTATACTGGCATGTTGTTTACGCTGTTGGCATGATTTTCTCTATCAGCATTGTGTCCGAGACACTCAAAAATTGGATGAATTATCATGCATGTTTTCCTCTGGTTACTTTGTTTGATGTGTGCTGCATGAATGGATAATTTTATGGTTTATCATGTGTAGTGCTTGGCCATTGTGGGTTTTCTGACTTGTCCTGTGATTATTTCCCCACCCTCATTTTCTTGTATTTAGTGCAAAAAAAAGGTGTTCCATACAATCTATTCTCCAATTGCAGCATCAGAGCTGCATGTAGTGCTTCTATCCTTCATGTCTAATAACTTTTGCTTTTCCCATCTTTTGGGTGAGCATATAAATGAACCAGATGAGATGATATACTTAAAAAGAAAACGATAATTAGAATAATAAATGAACAAGATGATAGGCACGTGATGTTGCTGAAGAATCTTCAACACAAGCTTGTCAATGATGTATTGTGGATTTAAGTTAAATGAAGTTCAAACTTAAACATGTCACACGTGCTACGTGCCAGTATGTTTTCCATGGTCTTCCATTTAGTATTTTTACAAGCATTCTTCGTGTAGTGCAGCTACAGCTATTGGTGCTCCAGTTGTGTCTTGTAAAAACTTTACCACTTGAAGTTGTAAGGGGTACACCCCACTTCGAAGCTATTTTTAGGTGTTAGATAGCTATTGAATCTCAAATTTTATCACCACTCGTAATGAGGAAGGTTGGCGCATTGGAAACCGACGGACTCTTGGATATATGAACTCCAGACCACATTTCCTGAAGTTTTATCCGATTGCCGAGGAACAAACTCTTTTATGCTTTTCGATACATGAACCTTAGTTCTATTAGGAGATTAGGAAAGACAGAAGCCTAAATTTAATTACTGGGAGTTTATGTTGCTATTTACTGCTTAATTGCAGCATCCGGCTATTCTCTGTGCATAATATTTTCATCACTTTTACATGGTGCAGGATTAAAATGCCTGAGACCTATGTTGTGCACCTTGGAAATAGCCAAGAACTAATGGAAGTAGCTGAAGCCAGCGTGGCAAAACGCGTTCTTCGCGAGCATGTCCGGGAATTCCTTGGAGTGCGAAATGAAGATCTGCTCTTTGCAATCATCAATAGTATGCTTTTCCTATTGATCAGAGGATATTTTTCATCCATTCACATGTTACATCTATTTTTAAGCTAATATAGTATGCCACACTTAACTACTGAAATGTGTTGCACTTTTCACTGAATTGGTCTTGGGTAGCTATGGTAGTTGTGCTAGTTTGAGTTCAAACCTAATTATGAGGACCCGCTTTTTTGCAATTGCTTGTTTGGGCTAAAATTCAACTCGTATCCTTCACGAGGAAGCTTCTACAATTTGGTTTGCATCGCATATCTGCCCTTGTATGTCTGGTGAGGCAAGTGGTATGCATCGTCCCACACACATCTTTCTCTTAAAATACGCACGTTTTCAGAAGTGCTTTCTGATTTAAGTAAGGTTAAATTGGATGTGATGGAAGGAAAGTGTAGAACAGTTGGGTTACTTGTTTGCCATGTTTATATCCTGCTCGTATTACAACTCTGTGTCTCTGTATATTGACCCGTGCCATGAATCCAACTCAATGAGCTTAAAACTCATGTGAGTCTTGAGGTTTCTAAACACGAGGCACCTTGTAAATGCAGGTGTTTCTCGTGGGAAAGGTCAGGATTTATTTCTCCGATCCTTCCATGAAAGCTTACAGCTAATCCAAGAGAAGAAGCTACAAGTGCCATCAATGCATGCAATAGTGGTGGGAAGTGACATGAATGCTCAAACCAAGTTTGAAACAGAACTGCGTAACTTTGTGGAAGAGAAGAAAATTCAAGATCGTGTTCACTTTGTCAACAAAACCCTAAATGTAGCTCCTTATCTGGCTTCAATTGATGTCCTTGTCCAGAACTCCCAGGTACTTCTGCTGATATAGGGTATCAATTCGCATTCAATAGAGAGTATTATCTTAGTTATGGTTTGTGTTTTTTGACAAGAACCAGTAAATCTTTTCTTTCATTTTCATTTACTTCTAGCTCTTAATCTCGAAGGGGTGATCTACCTTTTAACTTATATTACTGCTTGGCCTTTTCTCTTCATGTCATACTGTCATCTACTCATGCCTGCTCTTAGAATGAGATTTGATCCATAAACCGGCAGAAGTAATTACATTCATTTGAAAACTTTGATGAATTTGTTAAGGACAAAAGGGTCATTGTGTTATGTGAGTCATCTGAGTCATGGTAGTTCTACCATTTTCTTGTTGAAAATACGAGATTTGTTTAAAAGCGTGGAATCCAGCCTGATATAAGGGCTATTCTATTTCTATGTAAATGGTGAAAACCCGTTGAGATGTTGAACTTGTGCTTTAAACCTTGCAACTTTTTCTAATATAGTAAATTTGTAATGCAACTATATTCATCTTTTTTAAGATGTGTTTCTTGCATGATAAAGTGCTGCATTTGGGAACCATATTTAAGCATATTTGCAATCATGACGCCAGTTTAGTCTTTAGATGTTTCAGTTCATTTTTCACTGCTGACGCTTAACTCTTTAATTGTGTTTAGGCTCGGGGAGAGTGCTTTGGGAGGATAACCATTGAAGCTATGGCCTTTCAACTGCCTGTATTGGTGAGTCCTTTACAAAATTTCTGATAAATTCTGGAGTTATTAATTAGACCAATACAAAAGAGACAATAGAACGACCAAGGGAAAAGAAGGGCAAATCATCAATACAGTTGGTCCTTAATTCAAATTGCTTCTTGATGAGGGGACTGATTTTGATGAGAGTTGGCCCCATAGACTTTGTCTAGTATTTGTAGTTTTATTCCTCACGGGACCAGGGTCTTAACATTTTATGTTTCGTAGTATGTGAACTAGGTCATATGGACTCGGATATGGGTGTTGGTTGTACATCTAGCTCTGCATTTTGTCTATTCCATGTCTAATGGCATGCGACAGGCAAAAAGCTTACTTTCGTGGTATTTTTTTAATGTACTAGGTTATGATGGTGTTAATTACAAGGTGGCATCGACTCAATGAGCATTTCATGTTTACTTTTGAGAATTCTGTAAGTTTCACTAAAAAGAAAAAGTTTTTAAAATAAAGTGCAGTAAGTGTCACAAGATTACAAATAATGTCTACTGAAATCGTCAGCCTACAATGGAGGTATGTTCTAAACTCTTGTGATGTTCAAAAAAAGTTTTCACACTGAAACAGTTTGATCCTTTCGTAGAGGTACAATTATTGGTCCACTAGTGTGGAGTCACAAGAGCACATGCATATTCTTTGACTTGACATTTTCATTTTCCCAATGGCAATACTAATTTGGCAAATACTGATCATACCAGGGTACAGCTGCTGGAGGCACGATGGAAATCGTGGTTAATGGAACAACCGGGTGGTTACATCCAGCCGGGAAAGAGGGTGTAACGCCACTAGCAGAAAATATTGTGAAAATGGCCACCCATGTTGAGAGGCGGCTGACCATGGGAAAGAAGGGGTATGAGAGGGTGAAAGAAAGGTTTTTGGAACACCACATGTCGCATAGAATTGCATTGGTTCTAAAGGAGGTTTTGCGCAAGTCGAACAGCAACTCTTAACCTTCACTAACTTGCGGATCACGTATATCATGATCTTTCAATTCTACTTCTGCTTTGTTAGCATAGAAGGAACTTCTATCAGTGCTGGGCCTCAGCGTTGAGTTGATTGTGTCATGTTTAACGGTTCATCAATGGTGGTTCATTAGTAATTCATTCTTTTGAAGATTTTGTCCATTTTTTCAACTCTTTTGTACAATGTATCTCGGAATCTCTCTCTTGTTCTAAAAATGAGTTGGTGAACTAGCAGTTGTTTTCTTCCCATAAAAGAAAAATAAAAAGTCCAGAAACACAACTTTAAAGCACAAATGTGCTTGAAGCCATTTGATGTATATGGGCACTTGTGTATCCAACGGCTTAGAATGGAGTTGTGTCCGGATAAAGTTGTGTCCATGGTATTCCTCAAAGACAAATAGTAGTTGTTTTCCGTTGCGAGGTATCAGAAACTTAAGGCTTTTAAGTTCCGGCGCTATTCCTATCCTTAGGTTGGGAAGTATTTTAGTAGAGGGCCTTTACCATTAGCTGCACAAGCACAAAAAATGTTGCTAGCAGTAGCAGGAGAAGCCTCTATATCCCCACCAGTACGGTAGTCTGCAATGTTTTCCGTCTCCATTCCTTCGCGGCAAAGGCCAAAATTGCAAGGTTAATCATGCATGCCTAGGTGGGTGCATAACTGATTTGACCTTAGTAACCGTAATTCTCCTAAATAGAGTGGCGAATTCAGCTCTAATTTCAAGATTAGAGCGGGTATTGGTTAATCCATGAATTCGACACGGATTGAACTTTAGCGCATTGAACTTATATAATAACCTTATTCTGCCAACCATGGTGGCAAGTTCGGCCGCAATATCTTGCGCAAATACGGAGTTTAAAGACGAATTGAAACTATTACTTAGAATCAAGTTTTCCAACACATACAGTCTATGCTCCGTAAGAAGTGTGCGGGGAAGGGAACTAAACTAATGCCTTGTGCCCAAATATGCAACTTTTTTGTGCCTCAAAATTGAAGAGAGAATTTGCTACTTGGAAAGAAAGAGTTTTTGTTGTGTGCAACATTTCGATATCAGCATTTACTGGCGGGAAACTTTGGACAGAACCTTTGTTGCACAAAAATCCATGTTGTACCTAATTAATAAATCTAATTAGATTTTACTGTATAAACTTAATTAGGTAATTACAACGAATGTAGTCTCGATAAAATTAAAAAAAGTTAGGGTTATCTTGGACGTTCATTGTGAAGCACATGAGGTATCCAAAATTAAAAAACACCACTGGAAAAGCAACACCACCACAGAAGACTATGAAATGGAGTAAAGAAAAACTATCCAAAATAAAAAAACAAACAAAAGCCAACTTCGGCAACAAGATTTGGAGCATTGGAAGAATTTGTTTGGCTTTTGGATGGATCCATGCATATCTCTTGTGGTTTAATTCAATTTTGATGAAAGTATTTTTTTTTCTCCTTTTCTTTTGGCTTCCTCTATGATTCAACTTTTTCTTGCATCTGGAATTGGCTGCCTCCTTTGTTGAGTTCAATGAAATCTTGTTGCCGATAAAAACTTCGGCAACACAGGCGCAGGAAATATAGAACAAAAAACACAAAATCAAAAACAAAAACCTCACAACATCATTGGCCATCCTAAAGGCCGGAGCTCCATCCCCGTCAAGACCACTGGCGACCTCAACCACGAATTAAAACCCTCCGGCGACCACGAAGGGCAAAAAACCGGTGATGAACCACCGGACTATGTGTTGTATTCAATGGATGAGGAACGGCAGGGGAGAGTTGATATTGCTGAACTCAACTTAGAATTGAGTGGTAAAAAAAATTGACTGGATTGGTAATGCTATGAATTGCAACGGAATCGTCCATCATACTTCAACCAAAAAATTTCACATGAAAACAGCTAGAACATTAACTCTACGTACAACTTTACACTAGTAATGAGACTTAAAAAGCCCTCTTTTAGTGTTCCTGCTTCCGGCCACAGAATTCTGAACTTCTTCTTCTCAAGTTTTGATATCTAACTAACCTTTTGGAGCAAACGATTACTTCGCTTAACAAAAAAATTGGGAAAGTACGTGAACACGATCATCTTCTCAAGGAGAGGAGATTGCAAAGCCCAAAACAAGATCACGGGTATACAACGTCCGAATACAACTAGTGGATAAAGAATCCATCCCTTGTGTTCTCCAAAACAAAAGATAGAGTATGGCACCAAAAGCCACCATCGTGCATAATATGGAGAGGAAGAGGCTGATCAGACCAATAACCAATTTATGGGGAAAAGAAAAGAGAAAATCTTTTTCTTTCCAGGGAGAAGTGAGGATGGACAAGAACATGATCACGGAAGCAATGGACGAGAAAAGAGCAAGTGCATTAGATATGCCGAAGGTTCTGAAGGCTAGCTGTTGGTCGAAAATCGGGTGGCCCTTGTCGTCGTTTCCACCCGGTACTTGTGTGGCAGCCGCCTTGTGTATATTGGCAAAGGTTAGGTCTGTCTCCAATTTTTCCCTGCCCATACCCCCAATGATTGGGAATTACATGGGTTCGGTTGTTGTTGTTGTACTTGTGTGGCGGCCGCAAATACCACTGTAGCAATGAGAGATGCTATTATTGTGCATGAACTCTCAGTATCTTTCATCCACCGCTCTCCTTTCTTTCACCAACTCCTTGCGTGTATCGGTAAGAATATGCATATATTGCTTAGAAAGTATAATCCTTGCTTCTGCATAAATTGAATATCTTTTTTTTTTTTTGGTTTCAAAATTATAGCCATTGTCATTAAATAGTAGTGGATCCAAAGGATTAGATTCCAGAAATTGGAAAAACAAGATCAGGAGAACAAACTCCCAAAAACAAGTACTGAAATTAAAAATAACCCTAAACTACAGTGAACAAAATACGCACAATGGCAAGAGCGGCTTGTCTACGAAACGATCACTTCCACGAGCCATTAAGGAGACGTTATATTTTTGAGTTATTAAAAATACGAACGTGGAAAAGATCATCGAAAGAGCAGACCAGAAAAGCAACATCACCACTGAAGACCATGAAATAAAACAAAAAAAAACCCCACAATATCATTGGCCATCCTAAAGGCCAGAGCTCCGTCCCCCGTCAAGACCACTGGCGACCACAACCACGAATAAAAAACCTCCAGCGACCACAAGCTGCGAAACACAACCCCATAGGCCACGAACGGCAAACAACAGCTGACAAACCACCAGGCTGCGCGGTGAATATGGTGGACGAGGAGCCGCGGTGGATCAATGGCAGGGGAGAGTTGATATTGTTGGTGGGTATTGAGAGAATTTCACACAGACTCAAAACACTACACAAATTTTCATTCATCTTTAACAGAAATACAATTTCAAAACAAACAACTCGATCACATCTCTCTCATCTCACACACACAAACTCACCGTGCGGGTTGTTAAGAAAATCAATCCCACATTGCTTGAGAATGGAATGTGTGATCACTTAATAACATCTGGGAGCTCTCCACTCATTGCCAATTAGTTTTGAGATGGATATAAAGTTTTTACACGGAAAACCCCCCTTCGGAGGGTCCCCGAGCTCTCCTCTCTCTCTGCTCTCTTTTCTCTTTTTACCAAACACCTTTTACACAGAACACATACCCAACGGATGCATTACATCCACACATTTCTCTCAACACCCAACTCCCCTTAAGGCCCCATTCCGCTAAGAAATTAAAAATTATTTTTCTTAGTGAAAAGGTGATGTATTATAAAAGGATGACATCTCATAAATTGAAAAATAAATAAATAAAAAATAAGAATCTTAGCATTACGAATCCGAATTACAAGGCACACAATTAATGTTAGCCTTGATCCCTCTCTGAAGCTCTCATCAACCTCTTGGTCTCTCAACCCACAAACACATGGACCCACACAAAATTAATTTTACACTTCCAACAGATGTTGATGAACTCAACTTAGAATTGACGGGTAATGCTATGAATTGCAACGGAGTCCTCCATCATACTTCAACCAAAAAATTTACGCATGAAAAAGCCAGAATATGAAATATGCGTACAGATTTATACTAGTAATTAGACTGAAAAGCCTTCTTTTATTTTACAGCTTGAGGTCACCAAATTCTGAACACAGTTTTGATATCTAACCTACAGAAGCAAACGATCACTTCGCTTAACAAAAATCCTTGAAATGTAGGTGGACTTTATCATCTGCCAAAGGAGAGGAGATTGCAAAAACAGAAACAAGAACACAGGTATACAACCGATTACAACTAGTGGATAAAGAATCCATCCCTTGTTTTCTCCAAACACAAGATAGAATATGGCACCAAAGGCCACCATCGTGCATAATATGGAGTAGAAGAGGCTACCCAGACCAATAATCAATTTATTGGGCAAGGAAAAGAGAAAATCTTGTTCTGCACTGCAAGAAGTAAGGATGGACAAGAACATGATCACAGAAGCAACGGATGAGAAAAGGGCAAGCCCATTAGATATGCCGAAGATTATGAAGGCTCTCTGTTGGTCGAAAATTGGGTGGCCATTGTCGTTGTTTCCACCCGGTACTTGTATGGCTGCTGCAAACACCACGGTAGCATTGAGAGATGCTATGAACGTGCATGAATTCGCAGTATCTTTCATCCACCGCTCTGCTTCTTTCACCAACTCCTTGTGTGTATCACTAAACACTTGTGCGGGTGTCTTATTATCCTTGTTTCTCTCTTCTTCGCTTTTGGAATGTACAAGTCTTTTAACTTCCTGCATAAATCAGGAAGCTCAAAATTAAAAAATTTCATCTATTTCCTTGAATAAAAAGTTACAATTTAAAACCAATTATCTGTAACTAGCCTTAGGGGTATAATATTTTCTCGAGACATCTCATTTGCGGAATTGATTGTGTAGAACATGAAAATTAGTGCCTGTTCGGACGTTCCTAGAGCAATATTCCACAACAATCACCAATTAGGCAATTACGAACTAGGGAAAATGACGGCCAATGACGTGTTTTGATAATTAATATCCGCCAAAGACATTTTCAGCATTAACAAATGTTTTTAGCATGTCCTTGGTGGGTATAAATTATTAAAACACGTCTTGGACCGTCATTTTCCCTACGAACTAGTGCCAATGGCCTCTGGGTGCATCTCCAGTAGGCTAGCTAAGGGAACTTGGTAACGGACCAAATTTGACTAGCCATTAATTTGTCATCTTTAGGTCATTTGAAAGGAAAGAATACCTTAAACCACTGCAATTCTCTCTGCATCTGAAAAGCTGCACCGGCTTTGAGGTAGAGTTGTGGATCTGCCGCATGCCCAGCCAAATGAAGAGCATTGTTGTTGGAAGTGTCCCGTTTTGATAGAACTATGGCTCTGGACTCTTCAAGTTGGTGTATGAGGTTGAACACCTTTTCTTGGCGTAACACAATGGCCTGCTGGAATATCGATTGCTTCTTACGGTTTTCAAGCAAAACTGCATAAGGGTACACCACCAAAATCTTTTCAACAATTTCAGGAATTCCCTCTAATGTTGCTTGCTCTAATGGTAGCCAAAATATCCTATCTGCGTTTGAGAAATCTGACTCTATAACTTTCTCGCAAAGGAATTGGAGAAGAGCAAGTGCATGATCCTGCAGCTCTTTTTTCTCTCGGATGGGCTTAATCAAGGGCACTGTATTGATAAAATCGTTAGCTATAATTATGTAAGCAATACCATGCATACTAGTTTAGCATATGAATGAAAATGGAGGAGGCTTTCCTTGAACTTGGGTCTAGTATTATCCGCATGTCTCAAAATCAAATAAGTTTGATGTGATAATGAAAATCTGCAGACCCTGTTACATTCTGGTACGAGCCTTCTTGTAACCGGAAATTAAAACAGAATAAAGGTGAGAAAAGGCCCACTTCCAGTATAACCACGTCCTATTTTGCACAATTAAGATTTCTACACATTCAATATATGCAAAAAAAATAAAAACCAAGTAAGCCCCAAAGAATGAACTAAGCATGTTATTATAAGACACGTGGATCAATATCTTACATGGTTCATCCCTACCGGTTAAGGAAAGCCTTACTCATAGTAAAATGAAATTCATCCAGAATCCTACCGAATTTTTCAGTGACTTTCCAAAAGGACCAAAGCATAGCATGCAATCTGATCTTCACTGCACAACCCCAGCCTCCTATCACAACAGAGGGATTGTCATGGCATTAAACGATTTCTTTGATCGGCCAACAAAGTGTAATCTTAGCAACATACACTAAATCATAAAAAAGTACAAGTAAAAGGATGATAACAGCAAAGGAAATAAATCCTGAAAGGGATCATGACACACCTGAATTAAATTTAGCTTCTTTTTTCTTGTAACCCAAGAAGCATGTTTAAGAGTACGAGTATGGGTGCTGGTACGATACAGGTACAACGGCATGGCGAAACCTAGAAAATGTAGGGTACGGGTACAGCTGGGGTACGGCTATAACAAATGTATTTTTCTACTATAAAGCAATGTATTGCATGTAATAATTACACGTGAAATCAAGGAATAAGCTAAATGGCTTGGGCAATTAGAATCCAACATCAAATAGCCATTTAACGTCAATCTTAAGGTGCAAATCAAAGTTTAATGCCATTATACTAGAGAACCTATGGATGTAAATCTTTATTCTGAAATCATGCTAAGCATAGAAACATCTCTCTATTGGGTGCTGCTTAATATACATTGGGATACACCTGGGGTACGGAAAATTCATGGGAAAATATCTTGATACGAGTTTCATGTATTAGTATTTAGTACATATCTATAAGTACCATGCCAAGCACGGGGATCCAGTGCGTTACGGGTACAACTACCCGTGCATCCTAGTTTGTAACAGTGCGATCTTCCTCCTCTAGTCTTGCAATTTGTTTTTGTTCTTTTATCATAATATTTTTGTCATATTTGTTAGTGTTAATTTCAAGAATAACAAAACTAAGTTCGAAGGAACGGAGTGAGATTAGAAAGTTCAAGCCTTTACCATTAGCCGCACCAGAATTGTTGCTAGCAGGAGGAGCCTCCGGATCTCCTCCACTACGGTAGTCTGGAATGTTTTCCAACTTCATCACTTCATGGCAAAGCGAAAGTTGTTAGGTGAATCATGCTAGTGTAAATTAGATTTTGGTGCATAAATGGTTGACCTTAGTAACCTAATTCTCCTAAACGGGGTGGCAAATTCAGCTCTAATTTCGAGATTAGAACAGAAATTGGTTAATCCATGACTTCAACACGTACGTATTGAACTTTAAGTCATAACTAAGCTGTCATATATAATTACCATTTTACATTCCTATGTGTTATTTTTGGCCCAAGCGCAGAAGCACATTGAACTTAATAACCTTATTCTCCTAACCATGGTGGCAAGTTCAGCTGCAAGATCTAGCACAAAAATGGTAAATACAAAGTTTAAAGACGTATTAAACTTTTACTTAGAAGTAAGTTGTTCAACACATTTGGGCTATGATCTGTAAGAAGTGTGTGGGGAATTAAATTAATGCCTTATGCCCAGATATGCAACTTTTTTGATGTCAATAAGATCAAGTAGGAGAGGCAACTACATGATTCCAAGTAAAATCATAGAATAAATAAGCTTCCAAACCTAATCAATTTTTTGTTGCCAAAACCTATAACAGAGGATATTATTACGTATCAAAACATCAAGCGGAGCTCCCATCCCTTAGCAAGGGATCAAGAATCCATTTCATCCTCGTCAAGTACAATTTCCATATGTCAAATTACTAATTAAAGTACTTATTAACCTAGCATCTAAATTATAGACTATTGTACTTCCAAAAGACGCAAGTGAATTACAAATTTTGTCAATTTATGCCTATTTAATTTCTTCTTTTATCATTGCACTTTTCACATGGAGGTTAGGTGCTATTTTCCAAATGTAATAAAGGGGTCAATCCACACCAAGTCCATTCTCACGTGAGTTGGTTCTCCCTATTGTGGACCTGATTTTTTCAGGGCTTTTCCCCCTCTATTTGAGCTAAAAATAGATGAACACATAAATCAACCATAAAGAAAGTTGCAAAACAAGAAGTAGATGGAGAGGAGATTAAGGAGACAAACTCGAATAGATGAATCCCTGCAAAAAGTTGTAGTTGTTTCCACTTTCAAATGAAGAAGGCTTGTCAGCCAATGCACTCAAAGGATGATATTTGAGATCTTCTTCCTTTTCCGGAATGAAGGATGCCAACGTAGGGTTCTCCAGAAGCACTGTTAGAGCGATGTCTGTAGGACTCAGGATAATAAGAGTTAGCTAAGGGAAGAGTGTCATTTCAAATTTTCCAAACTATAAAAACCGAAAAAATGAATTTCTTCAACTCTCTCACAATGTTGGTCCTTTTAGTCTTGGGATTCCAACTCTTCGAGGAACAATCATTGAATGAATGTGAGCATCGACTTCCATTACTATCCCTTGAATTTATGAAGTTTTTTTTAATTATTTACAAAAGGTTAAATTCTGAAAATCCATGCATATTTTTACTTGATTTCTCAATGGGACTAATATTTTGGAATATCCCAAAATGAAATAATGGACCAACAGTCATGGAATGGATAGAGTAATAAGACCAGGGAAGCGGGGACTGTGTTGTGCACCATTTGAACCGTCCGACTCGACAATCAATGGTCTAGATTTTAAAAAAACTTTTCCACAAAAGAGTTTAACTTTTTCCTAAAAGAGTTTTTAAAAATCTATATCATCCAAAACGCTTTTGAACGATTGACATTGCAAAGCACACCCCCGGGTTCTAAAAGCAGAATCATTCTGTTTAAATCCTTTCGAGAATAACATTTAATTCGTCATAACATACCATGATGTACAATGCCACACGGTAGCCCTGAAGAATAATTATTCAACACTCCCTAAGTTCTCGACCATTTACGTTGCGATAAAATTTGCGTTGTAAAAGATATTATGAGTCACTTTTGTTGAATGGCAAGAAGACAAGAAATGACCCACATTGTATGGTAACGAATAAAAATGTTATATTTGTAAAGAGTAACACATGTCACACGGTAGTCCTAGAGAATTGAATAATTGGCCTTGAATTAATCACCAAACAAACAAGAAACAACTACTAGCAAAATTGACTCACCGTATAGTTGGCTAATCGTGAGCTGACACAAAATATTGAACCCCGATTCACCCTCAAGCGGTTTGGTCTTCAAGTCCATGACCTTCATCAACCAAAGAATCATCTTCCTTTCCCCACGCGCAGCAGCGTAGTACAGAGGCGTATTTTTTGATTTGGTCACCAGATTGACCAAACCCGGACCACCCCGGTCCTCCCTCACTAGCAGTTCCGCCGCCGCACCGTTGCCGGATCCGGCGGCCCTGTGTAGAGCAGTCCGGCCGGTGTCGTCGCCGATGGCGAGGTCCTCCGGCGACATCTTGTCAACTAATTTCTCCACAAAACCATTTCTCCGTGCCACTCTAACGGCCACGATGAGCGCCGTTTCTGATTCGGGCGTAATGCGGGCCCTTACTGCGTCTGGCTCTTTTTCTATGAATTCCTCGGCGGTTTTCCAATTACCTTCGATTGTCGCTTTGTAGAGGGGCAAATAATGGTTCAACCTCGTCTTCATGTCTTCAACTGATCGTTAGTTGTTGATCAAATAAGAAACACAAAGTTTGAAGGGAAAATTTTCAAAAAACTCCTGAATTTTTAGAAGCTTTACAAAAAATACCTGCACTTTATCTAATGACAAAAAGACACTTAGACTTACTATTCCGCTAACAATAAAGCCCTCGACGTCAATTTGCAACGGATGAAGCTATCGGAATGTGTTAACCTTCTTCTTCTTTTTTAACTTTTTACGTCAAAAAATTGTTTTAACTCTTTTTTAATTAATAAATATATAAGGACCCATATTTTCTAAAATTAATTAAAAGTTTATTTGCTATTATAATGGAGGAAAATATGAAATTTATTGAGTTTATATGGGATGGGGATCAATGTGATGAAATTGTTTGTAGAATAGTACAAGTGCAATATGTGTTTATATGAGTATATATATGTGTGGGTGTGCGTAGATGAGTAAAATACTCCTCACACTCTATCTCTATCTTCCGATATTTCTTTCTCTCTCGGCACACACACTTTCTCTCCCTCTTCAACGCTCAAAAACTCCACTCCTCACTCAAAACCCATGGCAAATAACCCCCAATCTTTTACTTATTCGCGTTATTGAGTTCGTATCTTGGTGGATTTAGCTCGGAAAGGCGTATTTTGCTTGGTTCGAGTTTTCGAAGTCCAGGGTTTGATCAAACTTCTTGGATTCGGCTTTGGTAATCGAGGTAGGGATTTCCTACTCACTCTACATATTTTATGAGTTGATTGTGTGCTTACATCGTGCTTTAGTTGGTTGGATTTTAAAGTTATGTTCATTCTTGATTTTCTGCAAATCGTGCACTGTAATGCATTGGTACCGATACCTACATTTTGAGATACCGATACCTTGTCCTCCTGGTTGCTCTCTGGATTGGTTTGGTACCGATACCTATATTTTGTGGTATCGGTACCCAT
Organism: Rhododendron mucronatum var. ripense; assembly: GCA_019656295.1. NCBI lineage: Eukaryota > Viridiplantae > Streptophyta > Magnoliopsida > Ericales > Ericaceae > Rhododendron > Rhododendron mucronatum. Next base: position 380,712 of record BPLT01000224.1, on the reverse strand, counting down.
AGCCCATAAAACAGTTTTGAATTTGTTGATCCGTCATCGATTGTTTTGATCCTCAATCACTTCTAATACTCCCAAATCACATTCTAATCACCTCTAAATTTGATTGCTCACATTCCAAGGATTCATTGATCATCCCCACTCTTTTGGCTCTCGTTGCGATAAAGAAAAGTGTAAAACTAAATAAATACGATACTCACTTCTTTGTCTATGCATTCGGGTTGTCATGTGAGCATTGTGGTATGTTTTATGAATGGTATGGACTTGACATGAATTATGCTTTAAGAGATTGAGGCTTGTAGAACGAAAATCACGACTTAGAACGATAAAACAATACGAAGAAAGTCATGGATCCATTATAAGGTGTGATGTCGGAAACGAGACGCACAGGGTCCTAAAAGCTTGGAAGTGCACAAGAAAGTTATGGATCCACCACATGATGCGATGCCGGAATAAATACGGGACGTACAGGCCCTTAATGCCCGGAATTGAAATCGAGAACACTTGACATAATGAAAACAGAGAACTTAGAGATTGTTAAGCTTGTTGTATAGGAATGGTGTTGATTATCAAGTTTTATCCTCTTGTTCTTATTCGTGTGAGAAACTTTATTGTTGTCAACATTCTTTCCGGTGCATAAATTATCTCATTTGCATATAATTTGAGTAAAGATTTCTTTATTGAGCTAGTGTAATTCAACCTATTAATATTTTTAGGTACACCTCAAGGGCATTGATATATATGGAGTGTTTGACGAGCATATGATTTTATTCTTTTGAAAACTGAAATTGAAGAAATTACCTTAACATCTTGTATAAACTCTACTTTTGGAAGATATAATTGTAACTTTACATTTCTATTTATGAAATCTCTAAACTTATCATCTTTTGTTTAACTATGGAATTTGGGACCAGTGTGTCATTATTGTAAACTTTGGACTTATTTGTACCCTTGGATAGATTATGGAAAAGTTTTTGGGGTATTATGATGTATCTTAGCGGTGGTTTCCCTTTTGAAAGACTATTATTATTATGTTAAAAATCGAGAGCGTGACAAAATAACTATGGAGTAAAGATTTTTTTATCTATTTATTTAAAATTACTTTAACCCCATTTTTTTACTTTCAAATTTTATCTTTTCCCTTCTCTATGTCTCCTTTTTTTTGCTAGAAATTTGACCACACTCCACCAATCAACACCACAATTAACTGCCAAAACTTCAGCCCCAATTTTAAAAATTCGAAATTACTTTTAACCTACTTTTTTTAACCTTCCTTTTTTGATTTTTTACTTTTAAAAATTACTTTTAACTCTTTCTTTTTCTAGTAGTAAATAAATATGAAATAATTTTTTTCCTTATTATTTATTAAAATTACTTTAACCCCGTTTTTTCTATTTAAAAAATAAAATTAACCTTCTTTTTTACATTAAAATTCTCTCTCTCTCTCTCTCTCTCTCTCTCTCTCTCTCTCTCTCTGTTCTCTACGTGATTTAGGGTTTGAATTTTGGAGAAATCCAAAATTCTCCTTTCGGTGGTTGTGGGGTTGATTGGTGATGTGTAGTTGAATTAGAAAAAGGGCGAGAGAGGGAAAGATAAAAAAAAAGAAGGGGGTTAGTAAATAGTTTAAAAAACAGGGGTGCAAGTAAATTTCGAAAAATAGTAAGAAAAAAAAAGTTAAAATTAATTTTTGGAAGTAAAAACTAAAATGAAGGTTAAAAAAAGGAGGTTATTCGAAATTCTGAAATTAGGGCTAGGACTTTGACGGCAAATTGTGGGGGGGGGGGGGGGGGGGGGGGGGGGGGATGTTGGCGCGGGGGTGGGGGAGGAGGAAGGGGGTTAAGTTATTTTTGTAAATAGTAAAAATAGTAAAAAATGGTATTAAAGTAATTTTTGATAAATAGCAAAAAAAATAAATTTAGTGCATATTTATTTACTACTAAAAAAGAGTTAAAAGTAATATTTGAAAGTAAAACATAGAATAAATAGGAAGGTTACCGCATTCTGTTAGCTCTATCCGTTACAAATTGACGAAATTGGACTTCGAGGGCTTTATTAAAATTAAATAGGCATCCCGGTTGGGAAACTTATTTAGGTCATCATCCTAGTGTGTTTGAATCATTATGTTCTCATCCTCAAATTTGAAAAAACCCAACAGTACCCTTGTATTCATATTCATTTCCTACAAAGCGTAATTAATTACTCCTATATACTCCCTCCGTCCCTTTATTATAGTCCAGTATTCCATTTTAGGTTGTCCCTTAATAAGTGTCCATTTTGTAAAGTTAGTGGGTAAAAGTTGGTACATTATCTATTTTGTCCCTAAAAGTAGATTCTATTTTGAAAAGTTAGTGAGTAAAAAGTGTACTGATAATGGGTAAGTAGGGAAAGTGGAGGAAAAAGTTGATGTGAAAGGTATAATGATGATATCTTTTTAATAAGTTGAAGTTACGAAATAGGACATTTAAAAAGGGACGGAAGGAGTATATAATTTCCTATAAAACGTAATTAAATTACCCCTATATATAAACACGCTCTTTCTCAACACAAATTTGGAATTTTTTTAACCCTAGACGCCACCCCCATTTCGTCTACCAGCATTGCCTCCCTCCGCCACCGCGCCAGATCTCCATAGCTGTCGTTTCTCTTAATCCCACAAGCCGCCCTGTCTCCGACTTGAATGACGTCGGCACCAACGCCGGCGTCTTATCCGGCCTACTCTACTCCGCTGACTGTATGCTGCCTCCGCTCTATGGTCCATACTCAATGGCGTGTTGATCGGTGGGCGAGTAGCGCGAGTAGCGATGCAAACCAAGAAGGTAGCAGACGAGCAACAAAGGGTATTGGATCTACCCCATTAATTGGAGCATCAGTCTCTAGGAATTTTGGTGAAGTCATCGAAGTAACGTATAGAATTAATATTCCTATATATGTCTTGTTGATCCTTTTTTTGATTCTCAATGGTTTCTGTGTTTGTTTTGAGTTTCATTGTAGATTAGTTTTTTTTTTCTTGATAGTGAATCGGTTTTGATTGATTTTCAACCATGGCTGGTGGTTCAAAATTTACGAAATATGTCATGATAAAACACGATGAATTTGCAGAACTATGTCATGTTTATCATGATGTATTTGTAGGATAAATTTTCGATTTTTGTCATGTTTGTGAATTGATGATGTTTTGTTTATCTACCTCGATTGAATCTACATTCCTCAAAACTTGTCATTTTTTTTTTCTGATATTTGTCATGTTTTTAAATTGATCTTGTTTTGTTCATCTACCTCGATCAGGTTTTGCCATGTTTTGTTAATTGATCATGTTTTGCTATGTTTTTCGGCTAACACATTCATTTTTGTAAGAGTTGTGTTTTCTTTTTAGATTTTAGAGGAATGAAAATATGAGAGAGAAGATTAGGAGAGAGAAAAAATTCAAAAGATTAGGTGTGAGAAATATTTGAAAGAGGAGAGAGAATTGAGATAATTAGCTAGAAAAGATAAAAAGAAAGAGAGAAAGATTTGAAAAAATGAGGAGAAAGAAAGGGTAGTTTAGGATTTAATTGAATTTGAGGATGAAAAGATAAGTATTTAAACACATTACGATGAACACCTAAATAAGTAGGGTAAAAAAGATGGCTAATTAAATTCCCCTTAACAGAATGATAAGTTCAGGTGTCTTTTTGCCATTAGTTAAAATTTAGGTATTTTTGTAAAATTCTAAAAAGTTCAGGGCTTTTTAAAAAAATTTCCAAGTTTGAATGCATTTTCTATTTGAGTTTTTTTATGTAAACATTCCTTTAACTATGCATCGATTGCCTAGTTAGTCCTGAAACTATCAATTTCATCTATTTCCTCCTTAAACTCTCTCATGGGTTTACTATTTGGTCTAATACTTAACAGACCCAACCAATATGGACAGAGAACATTCCACATGCTTATCAGAATAGTATTTTGCAGTCCTGAAGGGCAAAACACCCAGGAGAATTGCAGTTCAAGCTTGGACACCAAAAACTACGCTGGGAAGGCATTAAACCCCCTCCCTCCCTCCCCGCCCTCCCTCTTCCTCATCAGATTGAAAGAAGTTGGTAATGAAAGGCTTCACAGAAGCATCATTGCCAAGATGACACCAATGCGATCCATAGCTTTATTCCAAGATCATGTGAGAAATCTGGGTTAGTTTAATATCCAGGTTAGACCAATGGGTGGTGATTAATCAGCCTTAAAATCTCTCTCCCTCATCTCGTCTCCGTTCTAGAAACCTTCTTTAAAAAAATAAATACTTATTCATAATTTTCAAGCTAAAAAATAATGGGCACACGAAAATAATTTTTAAATTTTTTTTTGCATCGTTTAAAAGATCTCATCGAGATGTATCAAATAAGATCTATATTACATATTTTTAGATTTCAATAAACAAACTATTTTTTAATTTAAAAATTACAAATAGGTACTTATTTGAAAATAAATACTTATTAGAGCTTCTAGAACGGGCCTGCAATATGAGGGTAGGAGGAAGAGGAGTAATCTGTTTTTAACGTATGTGTGTGTGACATAGCGCAAATTGGAGGGAATCCCATTTGAAAGAGAGAGGAATATAGCGCATCGGGACATAAGGCTCGATTTGGTTTGGTTTCATAAGCACGTGGGATGTTTTTCCATCTAAATTTGTTGGGTCTATTGACTATGTTCATTCTGGATTTTGAGGGAGGTTTTTAAGAGTAATGAGTGGAGAGAGATAAATAGTGAAATTTTATTGAGAACCATACGCAAGAGTTTTGAGTACCAAAAATAAACAAGCCCATTAGACCAAATAGAAGCCACTGAGAAAGTTTAAGGACAAAATATGTGAAACTGATAGTTTCATGACTGAGTAGACAATCGGTGTATAATTTGAGGAATGTTTACATAAAATAAAATAAAAAACTCGTCCTATTTTCTCTTTTACCAAAAAGGAAAGGCTGCTGATTTTGTCACTCTCTTTTTTGTTAACGGCACTCTCCTGCAAGTGTATTTTTTATGCAAAAATACACTTGCAGGGAAGTGGTATTAACAAAAAAAAATAGAATGGTAAAATCATTTCCCGAAGGAAACTTCATTATCATAAGAAAGAGCTTAATTTCCACCGGCCTCCCCTGAGATTCCTCCCGGTACATTGTGGCCCCAAGCTTTCAACTAATTACACCAACCTCCGTTGTATGGGAATAACAGGATCTAAATGTCTTTCGTTATATTTCTGAATTCCAATTTAATGGCAAAATAAAAAATTGTGTAGCTCCAAATTTTTTGTAAGTTTCCGCTTAAATTACCACGCCTCATTTGCCCATAAGCAAATAAATTCTTTTCTTCCCACAAGTCAAAGTTATGACTCTTCAACCAATTTAGTCTCAAAAGGCCTAACAGCTTCTTTGGATTGAGGATTTTCAGGAGAAAAGAAAACAAACGAAAGGGAAGAGTTTTCTCCAAATTGTTTGTGTGGTTAGTTCCTACGGAGTTTTGTGCTATTTTCATTTAGGTCTTTGTTTGGGGACAGTGCGAATTCATCCCTTAATTAGCAATTAGTCAAGGATGAGATGAACCTTTGACATTATTGGACCATTCAATTGATTGTTATTTTAATTCACCAAGTTTTATTTTCGCAAGTGTGTTCTTGCTCTATTTGGTCCACGGTACATGACCTGAATTGTCGAGGAGAGAGATCTATATATATGCAAATGCAGATGCAATGTTAGTTTTCCGACTAAATGAACTAAAGTCCATATTTTTGTGAATTTTTAGGCAAGTCACTCTACTCACACATATTAACTAAAATACCATTTGGTCTAAAAACTTATTATTGCCGTTAGGCTTTAAACAAAAAAATTTAGAGGTAGAAAGTAACCTGAGAAAAACTCACCCGTGAAAAAGGATCTAAATCATAAAATCTCAAGAAGGATAAAATACATTCCTACTCTACATTTTGCCTGCATCTATCTATGATATACTAGTAAAACATGATATCTCACGTACCCAATTTAAGAAGAGCTTCCCAAACCTCTTTAGCAGGTTTGCATCGCGACACCTCGTCCTTCATACTCCAGATGAGCCTACTCAGAATCCATCGCCGTACCAGTTCATCCGATCTTTTCCATGCCACGTAGTCCTCGTTTTTCCTCTTTTTACAAATCGGGCCGCCGGCATTTTCACCGTCACTAACAATCACCATTTCGGTTTCCGGCGGGGTTGACACTGTGCCGTCAATGAAACCGCGCAAGCCGTTACGGGTAATAACGTCGTCCAACATCTGTTTTTTCCACACAACGTAGTTGCAAAATTGAAGCCTGTTGGGGACCAATACATACACATTCACATCTTTAGGGTATGGGTACGCGCGATTTGCTGAGGAGGATTTGCTTGAAGAATCCATTCACGGAATCTAGTATGAGAAAAGTCGTTATTCACATATCATGGCACCCAAATTAGGAGTAAATAAATCTTATTAGTACAAACTGAGATTTTAAGTAGTGTTTACACTGCATTTTGACACCGCACTTTATATTTTATTGTGTCTATAAAGTGAAAAAATATAGTGTCACTAGACTTTCCCTTCTTACGATAAGTTTATTTGTTGGTGTCAAAGTAGCAGTATCAAATATACTTCTTCCATTCTAATTTGTTTGCTCATTAATTATGAGAATTCTCCCACTTGAAGACTTTGGGTTGAAAAGTAGATTTTCAAAAGTACCATTTTAAAACACTAAAATACTAACTTTAATTAGTTGTGATATAAAAGGGGTAAAATTGAAACTTCAGCTTCATGCAGTTTCTAATTTGGAATAGTCCAAAAAAAAAGAGTGAGCAAACAAATTGAGACGGAAGAAGTATTTTTGACTTGCTACAATGTCAAATCAAAAAAGCAAAAAATACAACGTCGTGCACCAGTCCCGTGCCATTATAACACCTTAATCTAGACCACTGGATTAACATTAGCACAATTTTCGACACAAATCACATGGTTTGAATGAAGTGAAGAAAGAGATTGACTTATTTACGGAGGAGCTGTGATTTCATTATTTACGGAGTCACGCGATCTCGACCGTTCGTTTTGGTTCTAGACGATCCGAATTTAAATAAAACTTTTCTGGGAAAAAGTTAGGGGTCCCCGGAAAAGTTTCATTTAAATCTAGACCGTTCAAAACTAAAACGGAGACGCGCGATTCACCTCCGTAAACAACTATTTTCAAAAAGCTCCGTTAAAAAGTTTTTCTCGTGAAGATAATGGCAAAGCCGACGTTGGTGTCAAATTTGCCACCAAATATAGCATTGTCGTTTTATGTCATCAACAAATACTTGTAGGTTCTTTTTACACAAGTAGCTAGGTTCGCTGCGTGCAATTCAACTACATACACAACATTAAATACAATTCCTTACATACATAAGCTCCCACACTAGGAGCTTATGGTCAAGGGCCTTCCTTGGCCTTGTTCGATCGTGGGTTTGAAAAAATTTTGGGTAATGAATGAGAAGAGAAAATAATATAATAATTGGGAATAAGAATAATGAGTGGAGAGAGATAGAGAGAAAAATTATATTAATGATTTGATATAGAGGTAATGAGTGAAGAGAGAAATAAAAGTAATGATTGAAAATATAGGTAATGAGTGAATTTGGGTTTGAAATTTTTTTTTCCAAACCCACAACCGATCAAGGGCAAAACAACTGCAGGAAGACACGAGCAATTTAAAACAAAACAAAATTTTCTTAAAAGGACTGTGCTATCGGCAAAAGCTGTTGGATCTATGGAAACAAACAACTCAGAGAGCAAACTAATTAAATCTCTAATGAAAATCCAATATAGTCTCAAATCTCTGGCAACTAGTAGATGCAGGAGTTACAGAACAAAAATATGATTCAAATACAACTCCAATCCACTGTGATTTGAGAAAAAAAGAGAGGAGAGATGAAGGGTGAGTTTGGCTAAACTTTTCTAGGATTATTACCATTTTATCCCCTCCTAATTTTTACTAGATCTGGTTTAAAGTTTACACCATATTCTCCATTCCAATGAGAGGAATCGGAGAAGTATAAAGATGTAAGCTAAAGTTGAGAGAAATTTGTCTGAGACGACGACAAAAACACAAAAAAGAAAAGGCCGAGCGTGTCCAAAAATCTGGCTAACTAGCATCAGCAAGAACCCTTAAATATAAATAAGAATCTGACCCAGTGTGGTTCTTTATTCTTTCGATCGCCCGAGCCAAATACACGAACCTCGGCCTCCAGAGAGGAGGGACGAACTGATGGCCCAGAGAGAGAGAGAGAGAGAGGTTCTTTACTCTTTCGATCGCCCGAGCCAAATACACGAACCTCGGCCACCAGAGACGAGGGACGAACTGATGGCACAGAGAGAGAGGGAGAGGGAGAGGGAGAGAATAGATGATCACTCAGTCTAGAGACCCACGAATGCAGCATGGATTTATAGAAGCTTAAACATAAGGTTTAATCACATGAGTGAATATCATCTGTGTTTTTTTTTGGTAAATTCCATTTACCTTCCTGAGGTTTCTGTCCCTCAGATTTGTAAAATTTCACTGTCCTTCCCTGTCAGTCTTGTCAACTAATGTCTATTATGGCTCCATTCTTTTAGACTTAACTTAAATTTAAAATTATCCTTATTTAAATTTTTTTCATATTTATTTTGCACCAAATTTTTTTGGGATATTGATTCGTCTCTACGAGAGGAATAGAAAAAGTAAAATTTTGGCACTTTTACCCAAGTATTTTGATAAATAACCATTTTTTAGCGCAAAAATGTCGAGACGAATCAATACCCCACAAAAGTTTAGCTCAAAACTAACAAATGTGAAAAAAATTCAAATAACGACAAAATTTTTAGATTTAAGTTAGGGAAAATTTCTCGTAGGCACCTGACCTTTCACACAAATCACACATAAACACCTGACCTTTCTTAAATTTCATATAAACGCCTAAACTTTCTAAAACTCATCAATTAAATACCCGTCGTCACTCCTCCGTTAAAAACAAACGGAATGGCTGAGTTGGATGTACACGTGGGCGTATAGTGGGACCATGGATACATGACCTGGCAGAGGAGTGATCATTGGCGCGTAAAATGGAAAAGCCCTGGTGTTAACATCTTTTAGGGTTAGAGAAGTAGGGCTAACAAATGGCCCATTCGAAGAGTCGGGAAGAGTGAGCAACAAATTTAGGGTTTTTGAGACTCTTCAAGCAATCAAACAAATATAGGGTTTCTCTATGCAGATTGAAACGATTTGAGGCCAGATTGAACAATGGTGTGGTGTTTGAGGGATGGAAATGGTGGAGGCCCCCACTACGGTACCTTACTCTTCCTCCTCTTTGTCGACTTGTTCTTTATAAAACTATAGAAGTAGGACCACATTGCATTGAAGTCTTACACCTACAAACAAGAATTTTTTTCTTTCTCTTCTTTATTTATTGCCCACTTTTTCTTTCCTGAAAATTTTCAACTTTTCCAAGAATATTCTATCTATGACATGTGCTCTTTAGGCCCCGTTCCAGAAACCTTCTTAAAAAATAAGCAGCTTATTTCACATTTTCAAACTCAAAAATAATGTAAATGAAAAATAATTTTTTAATTTTTTTTGCACCGCATAAAAGATCTTGATGAGATCTATCAAACAAGATCCATATTGGTAAGAAAATTATTTGCGTAAATATATTATTTTTGAGCTTGAAATTACCTTCTTAAAAAATAAGGACTTAAAACGAGTTGCGGAACGGAGCCTTAGTTTAATCAATTGACTTGGCTTTTATTTGTTTAATATTGCACTTTAGTTTAATCAATTTAATAGTGTTTATTGAGTAGAATACGATTTTTTCTTGAACAGGTTCTTTTGCTGAATTCACAATTAAATTGTATTATGGTGGTATTTTGGGGTACATAAACAGGACAGAATATGTGGGGGGAAGTATAGGGTTTGTTGACTACTGTGACTCTGATGAATTATCTGTAATTTTGTACATGGTGGGTGAATTTGGCCAAACATTTAGCGCCATTAACTTTTACATTAGGGTTAACGGTTTCATAAAGCTTCAAACGGACTCAGATGTAATGGCCCTACATACTCTGCTGGATAAAGATAGGGTGGTGAAAGTTTATTCTATTGAGGAAAAATTAAGTGAAGTTTATGTGGGAACCCAAGAGAGCCAAGTAGGCAGACCCACTAAGTCTAAAAGGATTGAGGTTAACATTTCAGACTCAAGAATTTCAATCCCTAGGTACTCTAGCCCTTTTCCCAAAGTTATGGACTCACCCAACAATGGTATGTCTATGCCACAACCCAAATGCATATGGGCACCCAATAGGGATGTGCCACAAACCAATACCATGGGGACAGCCCAAAAAGGTAAGACCAAACCTATTAGTGTTTGCAATGAATCTTGCTAGCACCACATACACTTACACACCCAAATACACACCCACACTCGCATGAGTGGTGGGTCCCACACACACACACTTGAACCTCAAGTGTATGTGAGACCCACCACTCATGTGAGTGTGGGTGCATGTATGTGGTACTAGAATTATTGGTCTGCAATAAGGGAAAGGGACAAACTAATGTCCAGGATCCTATGGTGGAGGTGCAAGTGGATGAAGAGGATGACAGTGATGATTATGATGTAGACTCAAACAGTTCTTATGAAGATGAAGTATTTCATGATAGTGATTATGGGTTGACTGATGATGATGAAATATTTGACAAAAATATTGACAAAGATGTAGAATTTCAGCAACTTGCTTACTCTTCGGGAGCTACATCAGTTCACTAGAATCAATAGAGGAAACTCTCCTAGTCTCTCTCTACAAGTACAATAGTTTTTTCTCTCAAGGATACGAAGTTCTATCCCTAAAAATCTATTTCTGGGCTTAAATACGTGTTTTTTCGCGATGTACGGGCTGCCCGAGCCGAAGTCACAACTACCCGGACAAAAAATACTGAGACCGAGAAAACTTATATAGTTATTTCACACTGTCCAACAAATTCAACTACTTTCAAAAATGACCAATATTAAAGAGAGGATCCATTCCATCTACCTACCCAAAAAAAAAAAACACAAAACAAAGAGGTCCCATCCAAAAACTGGTATGGTAGTAGTTTCCATTGATGGTGCTTGATCTGTTTAAATCATTTTAAAAAAAAAACTTTTTAATTTTTATTCTTGTGTACAAATTGATTTCAATTTATGGTTCAAATACATATCCATTCCACTTTACTCCTTCTGCTTCCTTTATTAATTTTTCTCCTTTGATCCTTTTCTGATAATTGCATCCATTGGTTTTTAATTTCTAAAATTTGACCACTTTTTTTTTGTAAGTCAATTGATTTTACTAATTAGTAGGTATCAAGTGGCATTGTTGCAGTGTTGGCTGTGAGAAGAAGAGGGGATCAAATTTAGCAGCAAAACAAGCTTGGGGTACTTTTTTTTTTCCGACAACTACACGTGTTCGCACCAATTTAAAAGCACCTTTAATAATTTGCCGATGAAGAAGGTAAAGTGGTGTTTTTAATGTCTTGGTCACGTTAGACTTGTGCATGCAGTAGCATATTAATAGTGGGGTCGGCTACCGCATGGAAAAAACACTAGTCTGATGGACTGATACCAGGACGCATTAATTTCCTGATGGACCAATAAATGTCACCATTAAAAAAAAATAACGTTTTGACACGAGCCCATGAGATATGAGAAATTTTTCGGTGTCAAGTGGGTATCACGTGATATCCGTTCGACGCATCCGAGTTGTTCGATGTACTTTTAGAAGACTCGGATTTGAAAAGAGAAGAATGAGAGAGAAAGAGGAGGGGTGAGATGCGAGAAAATATTTCAATATAAACTGTCCAAAAATATATTTGATGGCTCAGAAATGCCGAGTGAACACCACGTGAAAAATAAGCACCGACCAGTCCTAAGAGAACAGGCTGGACCTGGCCCCAAGTCTTGAAAACCAACGTCGTCAAGCTTTTGAAGACTTGGCACGTGCTAAAGGATCAAAGTAGAACTTGGGACGGGTCTAGGCCCAAGTCTCAAAAGTCCTGTCAGGGGAGCATTGGACCTCTAGGGCTGTAAACAAATCGAATCGAGTTAAATTTTAAAATTTTCAGGTTCATTCCTTAAGTTTATAAGGGAACTTGAGCCGAGCTCGAACTCAATGAAAATTTGACTAGTTCGAGCTCGAGCCGAGCTTTCTTAGATTTGACTCAAACTAGAACTTATTCACAAGTCTTAACGAGTCAAATATAATGGGTACTCATGTTTTGATACAGGTTTAGAATTGCAAATAAATTTTTTATTTTGTACGTATATATATTCATACTTACACGAAATTATAAAAACAAATTCAAATTTAGAGTACTTTTAAAATTAAGTTCTTACATGTGCAAGTTATAAAACATTTATCATGTATATGAAAAGGTTTATACGTATTCAAGGTTATATATAAAATTTTGCTTTGGGTGTGAGATATGTACATATACTCTAGGTTTGCGAGCCTAATTGAACCGGATACTGTCAGATTCAAGTTCGGCTCAGTTATGAAATAAGCCTGAAATTGAAGTTCAATTTTGGCTCATTTATTAACCAAATCAAACTCGAACGAGTATTTTACTGAGTCGAGTCTCAAACATCTCAAACGGTTTAAGAAGCCTTTGCCCAGGATGAACTAGCTTCACTCCAAATAGAACATGGAATGGGCCTGAGCCCATGTCCTATAGCCCGGCCTGCCAATTAGCCCAGCCCGTTGTCCCAGTAAAAAACCCATCGTCCAATTGGTGTCTTGATTTCTGACCCTTTTTTTTCGAGCCTGCACAGATGAGCGAAGCGGACTGATCTATTAAGGCCTAAGGCCTAGTATGGCATTACAAGTTAAATAGCTCATTTTTTTGTTCTTATTTATTTATTTTTTCATTTGTTAGTTTTTCGTCAATTTTTTGAGGATTATTGTTTTGTCATGACGAGAGAAATCTAAAAAGTAAAAAATTACAATCGAAATCCAATTTTTTTTAAAATAAAAACGAAAATAAATCAAATTTTTTGAAGATCCAAACCAGAATAGGCGATTTTCAGTATGGGGTAGTTGACGTGGAATTTGGCCCCATGAAGAGAGAGCTTTTATCTCTTTGAGGTTTCTGAATCTTTTGAGGGCTCTCTCGCACTTATAATTGCTGTGGAACACATCGCCTTTGGCCTCTAGTTTACGTCCAAATCCATTGGTGATCGAGAGGAATTGCTTACAGACCAACGAAGGGGATTGTAAGTCGCGATAGTCGTCGTCGTCGCCTGTTACGCGATTCAGTATCGAATCCCACAATTCTTCAGGAAGTTCCTTGTATCTCTCTTCTGTCATGATTTCCCAGAAGGGAAAACTCAAACAACAAGTTAACCAATAAAAGATTCTATGATCAATTTTTCTACGTGTAGTTTGTGGAAAGGGGAAAAAACACTAGCCTTATCTCCTTCGAGTGTTGGTATTGGTTTCCCGGGAACGACTACGGTGCACACTTGATATGCACCCATAACATTTACCACCGAGAGGAGTAACATTTACCACTGAGAGACGTAACATTTACTACCGAGAGGTGTAACATTGGCGTAACATTTTACAACGCGCATAATACTGGCGTAACATTCTACAAATAGCGTAATGGTGCATACCCTATGCACCTTTAACCGGGATAAAGTTAGGGTACATGGTCCATATGGACAGGGACGGACCGAAGCGGGGGCACGCGGGGGCACGTGCCCCCACTCGAACGCATGCCCCCGCTCAAAATTAAAATATTTTTTTTTGTTTAAATTAGCATAATTATGAAAGTAGGCCAATATATAAACATACACACTTGCATATATCTTGAAAAGACACATACAGAATTAGTTTTATGTCTGATTTTCATCATATGGTGTATTTATTGCTTTACGAGCTGTTTGTCTATTTGAAGTTATTCTTTCGTGATTCTCTTTATTTTTAACCGTGTGGGAGAAATATTGTAAAACAAAATCATTAACAAAATAAGCTCGATCATTCTAAAACTTTTGAATGTTCATTTAAAACATACTTTAAAAATTTTGTATGAGATTTTGTGCTCATTTTTACCTAATTTAATTTAAAGTACACGTTATAAACTTTTGTAGTTAGTAATACATGCCTTAATTTTGTACGATCTTATTGTGGTTGACTACAAAAATAAATTTTCGCCATTACGATTAACAAGTGCCCCCACTGCACTATATTTCTGGATCCGTCCCTGCATATGGAACATGATTTTTGCACTAGACCAACACAAAAACTGCGGTTTCGTCATCAGAGAATGGCAATTGTTAAAGAAAGTACAAGAAAGATGTTCATTTTCTAGCCCCAGCTGGTTATATATCTTAATGACTTGTTTACTTGTAAAAGCAATGCTACTGCTACATTCATTTTGTACATCTCTTTTTCATGTCTTGTTCACTTGTAAGAGAGAATACAAACGGATAGAGCAATGCTAGAAGAAACACAACTTTGAAAAACAATGATGTTCGGAGCCGTTCGAGCCCTAGACACAATTGGCTTACATGAATCAAACGATTTCTGACCTAATTGCGTTCAGAGTTGTGTTTACAGACTTTTTAATATAGATATGAATGCATTGATAATGTAGTAATGCACTCGAAATAATCTGTGCTTATCTTCTCTATAGACTGATCGAGTGCCCCAAAGTAATGTTGACTCATTCGTTGAATGGCAACTGAATTTCTCCTCTAGTAATTAGTTCTTATCTAGCGTATTTTAATAGATTGAGTATTGCTACAATTTTCGATATGGTGAGAAAAGGTAAAACAATGAGTCGATGGTGGGTTTGCAGAAGATGGGGCTGGCCGGAGTTAGGGTTGGCCGGACATGGAGGTGCCGGAGAGGGATGGGAGTCATAGGGTTGTGGGGAGGGAGGGAAGGAGAGAGATTAGATGTGAGTGAGACAGAGGGGAGAGTGGAGACAATACAATATCATTTCAATGGTTGAGATCGAGTGTCAAATTTGTGTGGGTGGAACCGACCCGAAAATTTGACTAGTTCAAGCAAGAGCCAAGCTTTCCTAGGTTTGAGTCAAACTCGAACTTGTTTGCGATCCTTAACAAGTCAAAAATATTAGGCACTTGTGCTCAGATAGAGGTCTAGAATTTTACTCTAGACATATTCAAGGTTATACGTAAAATTCAAGTTTATACATATTCAAGGTTATATGAAAAATTTTACTCTGGGTGTGAGATATGTACATATACACTGAGATTGCAAGCCTAATTGAGCCGAATACTATTAGGTTATAGTTTGGCTCATTTATTACACTAGCTTAAAATTGAGGTTCAGGTTCAGCTCGTTTATTACCCAAATCAAACTCTAACGAGCCTTTACCGAATTGAGTCTCGAATAGTTCACGAACGGCTCAGTTCATTTGTAGCCTTAATCCCGCTAAAGCCTTTGCCCAGGATGAACTGGCTTCACTCCAAATACAACTTGGAATGGGCCTGGGACCATGTCCTATAGCCCGGCCTGCCAATTAGCCCAACCCGTTGTCCCAGTTAAAAACCCATGTCCAATTGGTGCCTTGATTTCTGACCTTTTCTCGAGCCCGCACAGATGAGCGAAGCAGACTGATCTTTATGCCGTTCCACAAACGAGAAAAAGTACTTTTTTTTTTTTTTGTAATTTTCAAACTTGAAAATAACAAATTTTTTAAAATCTAAAAATATATAATATGAATCTTATTTGAAAGATCTCGATCTTTTATATGATACAAAAAAATTAAAAAAGTATTATGCTAAGCACATTATTTTTAAGCTTGAAAAATTGAAAATAAGTATTTTTTTTAAAGAAGATTTGTGGGATGGAGCTGATTTATATAATCCAAATCAAAACTGCAGAGAGAAACTATTTTCAAAGGATTATTCATCAATAATTAAAGGAACCTAGCTAGATTGGGCCGTAAAACCAACCGCATTATTATACAAATAGAATAAAGCACTTAAAGGTTGAGGTACTCAATTACACAACACGATCATAATATTGCTTTACACTAAAAAGGGCAAACCAGTGCACGAGGCTCCCGTCATTGCGGGAGTTTAGGGAAGGGTTGATGTACGGAGCCTTATCCCAGCAATCAGATAGGCTATTTCTACGACTCGAACCCGCAACCTCCGGGTCGTAATATTGCTTCACCCTAGTAATGTAAAAAGCCCTCTTTCAGTGTTACTGCAGCTGCTTCAAGCCACCAAATTCTTAACTTGTTTATAGAGTCTCAAGCTTTGATATCTAACCTGGCTATAGGAGCAAACGACCACTTCGCTTATCAAAAATACTTGAACTGTACGTCGACTTCATCATCTCCACAAGGAGAGGAAATTGCAAAGCCCCAAACAAGGTCACAGGCAAACAACCCAATGCGACTACTGGAATAAGAATCCATCCCTTGTTTCCTCCAAACACAAGATAGAGTGTGGCGCCGAAGGCTGCCATCGTGAATAATATGGAGAGGAAGAGGGTGATCAGGCCGATAATCAATTTATGGGGTAAAGAGAAGAGAAAGTCTTTTTCTGCGCAGGGAGAAGTGAGGATGGACAAGAACATGATCACGGAGGAAATGGACGAGAAAAGAGCGAGCGCATTGGATATGCCGAAGATGACGAAGGCTCCCTCTTGGTTGAATATCGGGCGGCCATTTTCGTTGTTTCCCCCGGGTACTTGTATGGCAGCAGCAAACACCACGGTGGCAATGAGAGATGCTATGATTGTGCATGAACTCGCGTTGTCTTTCATCCACTCCTCTCCTTCTTTCACCAACTCCTTGTGCGTATCGCTAAACACTTGCGCGGGTGTCTTTCCCTCCTTGTTCCTCTCTTCTTTGGTTTTTGAAAGGACAAGTGCTTCAACTTCCTGCATGAATCAGGTAGCCTAAAGTTACAAAATCTCATCTATTTTCTTGAATGAAAAGTCTTAATCTTAAACCCAGTATCCGTAACTAGCCTTCGCGGTAGAATATTGTCTCAAGAGTATACCTTGAATACCTTGATTTTTCATCTTTACATCATTTGAAAAGAAAGAATACCTTGAACCACTGCAATTCTCTCTGCATCTGTAGAGCTGCACCGGCTCTGCGGTAGAGTAGTTGTGGAGGTGCCACATACCCAGCCAAGTGAAGAGCATTGTTGCCCTTAGTGTCCCATTTCGATAGAACGCTGGCGCTGCACTCTTTAAGTTGGTATATGATATTGAACACCTTTTCTTGGCGGTACACAATGGCCTGCTGGAAAATCAATTGCTTCTCATGGTTTTCAAGTGAAACTGCGTAAGGGTGCAATCTCAAAATCTCTTCAACGATTTCGTGAATTCCAGCCGACGTTGCTTGTTCTAATGGTAGCCGAAATATCCGACTTGCGTTTGAGAAATCTAACTTTATAGCTTGCTCGCAAAGGTATAGGAGAAGTTCAAGTGCTTGACTGTGTAGCAATTTTTTCTCCCGGATGGGCTCAATCAATCGCCCTGTAATGTCTGTCAAAATCGTTTAACTAGTATAATGTAAGCAAAAACAATGCATACTAGTCTAGCGTATGAATAACGATTTCCCCGTCCAGCCAGTGGGAACTACGATCAACTGGAATTCCCAGGCAGGAAAGCCAAGCAAGGGCAGACAGCTACGACTGAACGGGTAGGAGCTAAAGAAAGCATGTCATTATAAGACACATGTATCAATATCTTACGAGGTTGATCCCTCCCGGGTTAAGGAAAGCCTTACTCAAAATAGAATGCGCGCAATTCATTCAGAATCCTTACCGATTGTTCCAGCGACTTTCCAAAAAATAGCATGCAATCTCTTCTTCACTGCATAACCCCAGCCTCCTATCACGACAGAGGGATTGTTATGGCGTTAAACAACTTCTTTTAAAAGCGAACAAAGCGTAATCTTATTGTTGTACAACGAAATCACAAAAAACGGTCAAGTAAAATGAGGATAATTAAGCAGTCTGCAAAGGAAAAATGAATCCTGAAAGGAATGATGGCACGTCTGAATTTAAATTTAGATTCTTTGACAACCATGGAAAGCAAGAAGTTTTGAATGGAAAGAACTTGAGAAGTATATATGGGACTAGGGACGCTCTTTTAAGCATGCTGTTTCATTTTTACTATCTTTTTCTTGATTTCTAATGTAATTTTCCTTGAACATTCTACGATCGGAAATGCTACAACATGAAATCTATTTTCCATTCCTTCACGTTTTGTACAGATGTGATCTTCCTCCTCTACTCTTCCGATTTGATATTTTTGTATTCTCATATTTTTGTCATATGGGTTAATGTTAATTTCAAGAATAACAAAAAACTAAAGTGCAAAGGAAATGAGTGAGATTAGAAGCTCAAGCCCTTTACCATTATCCGCAACAAAATTGTTGCTAGTAGGAGCCTCTATATCCTGATCTCTACGAGGGTAATCTGCAATGTCTTCTGGCTTCATTCCTTCATGGCAAAGCGAAAATTGTTAGGTGAATCATGCCAGTGGACATTCCTGTAAGCGTAATACTTGGACCATGCACAGAAGCGCATTGAACTTAACAACCTTGTTGGTGGCAAATTCGGCTGCAAGATCTTGCGCAAAAATGGTAAATACATAGTTCAAAGACGAATTCGTCTTTTACTTCTGAGTAGAGTAAAAGACTAATCATTTATCAACTGCAAATACGTTTCATCCTAGTCAAGAACAATTCCACTATTTGAAGGGTTTTGAAAGAGTTGTTAAAGAAAAGAGCACTTTGGAAACATAATTTACATACAACCTCAAAACAAAATAAAAAAAATTCTTAACAATATCGGATGTGTTCGGTTGGAGTTTAAATGACACCAAAAATCATCTCTTTTTCTCTTGTTGTAGACAAAAAATGGGGTGGCAAACATAACGCACAAGGAATAATCCAGAACAAAAAACATCAGTTACTAGCTAATGTAAAAAGACTGCAGTACCCTTCTTTCCTAGTTGAGTAACTTCTGTCGCGCGTGTTTATTCCTAGTTCGATCGGTACTGGCTCGGAGAGCTATGCGTATGCATGTCAAATTACTCTTTAAGTACTCCTTATTAACTGTGGTGGCCTCTGTTACTGTCTCGGTAACCAAGCCAAGCGGTTTGAACTGATGCCTTGTGAAGTTTTTGTCCAGCAACTTGGTAAAAGCTAATGATCCTGACAAATTGTTCGGTTTAGCGCTCGGTGACAAGCCTTCTGTTCCTGCTGCGGTAATTATCAAACAGCACACAATATATTTGTTTGGATGTTCCCAAAGATGGCTAAGAGAAGTTGTCACGCCAAATGGGACCCACGAGGATTGTGTGGCAAATGTAATCATGGGGATCAGATCTGGCCATGTACTCCGTAACCGCTTTGCTCCATTCGTCATATATGACATCCCCCGAGGCGGTTACCTGAGCGTACCCTCTACGCGCTAGCTTGGAGGCCAAGTAAATTTAGGTCTATAAATACAAAGGGATACTCACCTGGAGAGGTAGGCAATTCAACCCTAATCCTGGACCTAAATCCTCTCTTGAGATCTAACTTGATTATCGGAGGGTCACTGGGTTACTCAAGCCCTAGTGACTTGTTGCAGGTTCGGTAGCAGGAGTAAGGAGCTGCGGAGGAAGGAACTTAACCTGAATTACGGTCAAGGTCCTGACAATCTGAACCCCCACATTAACCTAATTGAATTACGTAGTAATCAAATCTGGTTCTCTTATTAACCTAACATTTGTTGTACTTTCGAAAGACGCACGTCAATTACAAATTGTGAGAATTTGGATGATTTTTTTTTTTATTTTAATCATTATTGCAATTTCTTTTGGGCTTGTGAAGCCTAATTCAATTCCAGTGGTGCTTCGCCGAGGGTTCGGGGTTGCACTCCCGAATGCTAAATAGGGGTATTATGGTAATTAGAAATTTGGTGATGTAAATCCTATGTTATAAGGCTCGGTGACCCTTGACAGAGCGGAGAAAAATGATTCATGTAGCCGACCTCAATTGATTAGGACATAAGGCTTGGTTTTGTTTGGTTTAAACTCTAGGTTATAAACACTTACAATATAACTTATACTCTTTCTTCATTCGATACGCAGTGAAAACTGGTGTGGGCTGTATATGCTAAAAAGCGTTCTTATTTTTTGTTTTGGATTATTCTTTCATTCACATTGGGTGGTTGTTGGTTTGACCGATCGAATTCCCAATACTTTCCAAATGGAGGTTAGGTGCTAGTTTCCAAATGTACTAAAGGGGTGAGATCAATCCGTACTG
Source organism: Rhododendron mucronatum var. ripense (assembly GCA_019656295.1). Taxonomy (NCBI): domain Eukaryota; kingdom Viridiplantae; phylum Streptophyta; class Magnoliopsida; order Ericales; family Ericaceae; genus Rhododendron; species Rhododendron mucronatum. The sequence continues at coordinate 360,397 of BPLT01000224.1, read as the reverse complement.
GTGAGATCAATCCGTACTAAGTCGAGGTGCACGTGAGCTGGTTCTCCTACTGTGGTTTTTTCAGGGCTTATTCCCCTCTATTTGAGCCCGCAATAGATATAGATATAAACGCATAAATCAGCCATAGAGAAAGTAGATATATAGAGAGGAGATGAAGGAGACAAATTATTAACGTACGGGAATAGATGAATCTCTTCAAGAAGTTGTAGTTGTTTCCACTTTCGAATGAAGAAGGCTTGTCAGCCAATGCAGTCAAAGCATGATATTTGAGATCTTCTTCCTTCTTCGGAATGAAGAATGCCAACTTTGGGTTGTCCCGAAGCACTTCTAGAGCAATGTCTGTGGGACTCGGGATAATAGTAGTAAAGAGTTAGCCAACGGAATTAAAAGTACTGCTGTCGGTCAATTTTGTAAATTACTTTTTATTTTTTTCTTATTTTGGTCAGTTTTTTTTTTTTTTTTGGGCTTTTGGTCATAATTTTGTATTTTTTAGACTCCTCTCGTCGAGACGGATTATTAATTAATCTAAAAAAAATTACGCGAATCTAACAAAAATTTAGAAAAAACTAGTAAACACACAAAACGAAAAAATAAGTTAAGTTCAGAAGAACTCGGCCTATGTATTATAGGCAACCAAGAATCTGTCCCAAGGGGTACGAAACTTGTTCAAAGCGTCACAAAAGAAATGGGTTGTGTTGGTTCCAAACGAACTGATGCAATGGTTCGGAATCACATACGCACTAGATCAAACAAATAGTCACGCACTAGTTTGGTTCTAAACCAAACAGCCACGCCAGTTCGTCTAAAATTAAATTGGGCTAGATTAAAATAACTTTGGCCCAAGCAAACCCAGCCCAATTTATTCAATCAAAGCCCAAGCCCGAGCAAACAGGTGGTTCCTTCCCTACTGAACAACCAATTTCGAGACCCAACTTCTTTCACATCTTAAAATGGTGAACTTAACTTATTTTTTCTTTTTGTATGTAAATAAAATATTTTAAACAAAATATTGTTAGGGGAATCAGCTCAGTCGAAACTTTTTCATTTGTTTACAATATTTTGTTAGGGATCATTGTAAAAAATTAGTTCAGTCGGATGTTAGTAAAAGCTTAATCAAAGTGATTTAATTTTTGGTCAAAGCCCTTGCCGATATCCGACTGAGCTAATCTTCTTAAATGGTCTTTAAAAATATGTTTTAAGCAAATTGAACAACTCCGATCATTTATGTGAGACTCTAAGCTAGGTTCATGCAATTCAGTGTGATGTTCACTCGTTTTTTAACTACTTATTTATTAAGAAAATCCATATATTTGACAGAATAGCATCATTTAGTTTAGTTCGTCATGAGTACTGAATTAACCGCCAAACAAGAAACAACTACTATGTACACTAGCCAGTAAAATGGAGAAATTTTGGGTGCAGGATGGGTATCACGTGGTATCCGCTTAGCGCATTCGAGCCGTTTATTTCGGTTTTGGACGGCTCGGATTTGGCGAGAGAAAGAGGGAAGAGAGCAGTGGGGTTAAAGGAGAGAAAGTGTTTCAATCTAGCACGTCTAACACACTTTTGAATGGTTTGAATGGACTGTTCGGGCACCACGTGGTATCCATCCGGTACCCAAAAATTTCTCTGTAAAATGAATGACTCACCGTATAGTTGGTTAATTGTGAGCTGGTACAAAATTCTGAACCCTGGTTCACCCTTAAGCCGTTTGCGATCCATGGATTGCATCAAAAAACGAACCATCTCCTTGTCCCCACGCCCAGCAGCGTAGAATAGAGGCATTTCTTGCACATCGGTCTCCAGATAGGGCAAACGTGGGTTCTTCCCCACCAGCAATTTCGCCACCTCGATGTTGCCGGCTCCGGCGGCCCTGTGTAGGGCAGTCCGGCCTTTGTAGTCGCCGAGGGCGAGGTCATCGGGCGACATCCTCTGCACTAATTTCTCCGCAAAACGAATTCTGCTAGCCACTTTAACTTTAACGGCCACAATGAGCGGCGTTTCCAAGCCGAATGTAATGCGGGCCGTCACTGCATCCGGCTCTTCGTTTAGGAATTTGTCAGCGGCTTCCCAATCACCTTCGATTGTGGCTTTGTAAAGTGACCCATAACGGTTCATCCTCTTCTTTTGCTCCGCGATCCGTATGTCTTCAACTTTCGTTTGTTGCCAATTAAACAAAAAAAAGAGAAGAAGATGTCGTTAGTTGATCAAATAAGCAAAATGGAGTTTGAATGCTGCTGCCCCGTTCCCGAAAGGGTAGTAAGTAATTATTTTTCATTGATATTATTTTTGTTGAAAAATATTATAGGATATAATATTTTATTTTAAGTGTGAATGAAAATTGATTTATTTTGGAGTTGCATCTTTTCATTGGCACTTGTTCGCCGTGGACGGACGCGTCCTTTACGAACAGATGTGCCTCTTTTTTTGGTGACTTTTCGTAGAGTTACCTGTTGGCCTATAAATATCAATGCCCTCATTCTTCTTTTTTTTTTTTTTTTTGATAAACAAAACCGCCCAAAACAGGCTACAAAGCAAGAGAAATGTCTCTAGATAGAACATCAAAGATGCTAGGGGAAGGGGAGGACACCCAATTGACAGGCAAGGAACCCCTCAAAGCTTCCGAAGCCACCTCATGAGCCAGCCCATTTGCATCCCTCCTGATCCAAGCACATTTAATCTCTTCTTCTTGGCAAAGCTTCCTGATATCTGAAACCACTGCCATGACCTCCCAAGGAGGCACCAACTCAGAAACACTTAATTTGATGGCCATTTGGTTGTCCGATTCAATGAGAGCTCCACGAATACCCAATGTCTTGACCATTCCACAGGCGGTCCTAATAGCAAGAAGTTCACCATGTAGCGAGGATGAAATCTCAGCATTTACCACTCGTCCATCTACTATCATTCCTTTTTCATCTCTAAGGACTGCAGAGCATTTAGCATCTCTTCCATTTCTCTTAATAGCTACATCACAGTTAATCTTCAAGCCACCATGATCCGGAGCTCTCCAGTGGGCATTAACGGCCTCCCCTGTTGAGTTATCCCTATGGATCATCAAAGGGATCCTGAGATCTGAGTACTCTCGAAGTGACTCAACGGCCCTCCTCATGGTAATCTCAGGATCAACAGGATTACCATTGAAAATGAAGTCATTTCTAGCCTTCCAAATTTGCCAACCAATCATCAACACCCTTCCAATAAATCCCATAAGCTGAGCACCTTTCAAATTTTCCATCACCTGAGAAGTCCATCTTAAAACAGAAACTGGATGACCATGACCCACATTAAGGCAAATATTGCACCCAAACCACACTGCTCTAGCCCAACTACAATCAAATAGCAAGTGTTCGATAGTCTCATCAAATTTGCCACATATTGAACAAGTTCCGGATGATCCACAATTTCTACGCACGAGGTTTTCTTTTGTAGCAAGACTATTACTGCACGCCCTCCACCAAAAATGTCTCACTTTGTATGGAATATCCACCTTCCAAATTACATCCCATAAACTCTTATCCGGAATAAAGGAAGATGAGAGACTCTCTTTATCCTTATTCTTCATTTGCACAGCCAAGTGGTACCCAGATCTGACAGAGTAAACTCCATCTCTAGTATGGTGCCAAACCAAAGAATCCTTTCTTTTAAACTGCGAGATCGACATAGCAGTGATTGCAAGCATCTCCTCTTGAGAAACAATCTCCTCTAGCACATCTCTTCTCCAAATCCCTCTGTCTTGATCGATGACATCAGCCACCACAGAAACATTACAGCCTTGTGGTTTTGGAGTTGCTACCTTGAAGTTTATCAACGTCGGAATCCACTTATCTTCCCAAAAGTTGATATACTCCCCATTCTGCACTTGCCATCTAAGCCCTTTTTCCAGCACCTCCCTTCCGTGCAGCAAGCTTAACCATGCCCAAGATTCATTTTCTATAGATTGATTTTTCCTTTATTCAAATCCATTCATATGAGAGAGTTACAAAAACAAGATGGTTTGTCAGGCTCTCCAATTGAAATGCTGCTTTGGGGGATGCCGATCAAGTAGTGCTGGGAGACAGTTGTCCAATGCAAACTGTGAGCACCATAGGGGGGCGAAATCTGTCTTAAGTACAGAGTGTCACACACAAACACTCGCCTTGATCACCAATTTGTTTCTATCAATTTCCAGATTTTGAGTTCCGATTTTATTGCACTCATATTTTTTGTTTTATCACTAATAGTAAGCATATTTTTCCAACAATTTTTGAGTTTGACAATATAAAATAAGTACTTATTTTTTAAAAAGATGTTTTGAAACAGAAAGTCTAAGCATCCCAATTGGGGACTCCGACCGAAATCCCGATGCCGTGCCGAGCCTACTCCGGCCACTGGACAGCTGATCGGAGCCAACCAAAAATTCTATAGCAAAAAATCGAGTGGGTCATTGCGGGAATCAACAGCATCCGACGTGTGTAGGTGGCCGATCGAAACACTCCATTTTTTTGTATATAAATGCATACAAAAAAATAGAGTGTTTAGATCGGTCACCTACACAAGTCGGACATCGTTGATTCCCACTTGGTCCCACTCGGTTTTTTTTTTATAGAATTTTTTGTCAGTTCCGATCAGCCGTCTGATAGCCAGAGTGGGCCTGACTTGGCGTTGGGATTTCAGTCGGAGTCCCCGGTCGGAAACTATAGCCTTGCGCGTTCTGAAATGGGGCCTAAACCCACGCATATACTAGTTGATTTCTCTTTCTTCTGATTGAGCTACGGTACTTTTAGAATCTCTTCGTGGGGCGAGCTGGCGCTAACTAATAAAGAAAGGATTGTAGCTAGGTTTGGTGTGAAGTGTAATCATGTACTCTATCGTCTCAACTACTATATTACTTTTTGTTGAATATTCAAGTACTATTACTATGGTTTGGGATTTTAAAGCTTTTTGCAATGAAAATAGAGGAGAAATTTTTCAGTGCCGAGCAGGTGGACGGGTATATTTCACGTGGTATCCGCTCGGCACATTCAAACCGTCCGATACACTTTTGGACGACTCGGATTGAAACCCTCCCTCTCCTCTCCTCTCGCCTCAACACTTTCTCTCTTTTTTCTCTCTAAATTTGAGCCGTCCAAAAATGCAATAGACAGCTCCGATGCGCTGAGCGAACACCACGTGATATCCGCTCGGCAATGAAAAATTGTTCGAAATAGAGAGGTTGTAGGTTCTGATCCCACGATTGTCAAACATACCATATTTTGAAAATGATATTCAACTTCAAGGTGCCAATTAGAGAAAAACTAACTGATTGGAACAAAACCAAAGAACCTTAAGGATGAAATTGAAATATATAAAAACATAAGGACCAAATTGAAACCCACGCATAACTATAGGGAATCACAAACTAGATAATTAAGCCTTACTAATATTTTACTTTTTGATCACCCCTTGTTTTATTTTTAGAAAATCTTATTTGCACAGCATTTCGTAAAGAAGGCTTTACAGATGCCAATCGCGCACATCCAAAGTATTTTTGAGTGGCCCAGATTAAAAATCAATTATGACCAATAACAATTAATTGTGACCATTCAGAATTGAAAATGAATATCAAATTAATTGCGCGAATGGATGACTGAGATTGCGCCACTCCGTGAATAGTCTATCAGGAGGTTGTTCGGCTAAATAAGCCAAGCGTTTTATTTTTTTTGTCCTTATTCAAATTTTTTTGCACTTATTAGTTTGTTGTTAATTTTTGGGGGATTATTGTATTGTCATGACGAGAAGAATCTAAAAAATAAAAAATTTTGATCGAAATCAAATTTTTTTTCGTCTTCATTCAAAAAAAAATTTAGTTCGATCAAAATTTTTTATTTTTTAGATTCCTCTCGTCATAACGATGCAATAATCCTCCAAAAATTAACGACAAACTAACAAATACAGAAAAATTTGAATAAGGACAAAAAAAATAAGCCACTTAACTTTTTTATCCAAATAAGTCATTTTATTTTACTCACATTTTGCCTAAATAGTAAAAGATGACAGTCTGTAGAATCTTGCGTACCCAGTTGTACAAGAGCTTTCCAAAGCTCTTTAGCAGTTTCGAATCCCCCCAGCTTGTTCTTTATACTCTTCGATAGCCTACTCATGATCCATTTCCGCACCAGCTCGTCCGTCCTTTTCCATGCCACGTACCTCGTGAGTCGTTTGTTCTTTTCACCGCTGTGCCCCGTTGATCCTTGTTTTGTGGGTATGCTTTCGATGGAAGATTTATGAATTATGCCGCTGGCGTTTGGAACGTTGCCGACGATCACCGGGTGGATATTGGGCGGGCATCTAACGGTGCCATCGATGAAACCGAGCAAGCCGTAATGGGTGATGACGTCCAACATTTGTTTCTTCCACACCACGTAGTTGCTCAAATTCGAATGAAGCTTTTTGGGAACCAATTCCTCCACCTTCAAATCTTTAGGGTATGGGTACGCGCCGCACACTCGAGAAGAAGGTTTGCTTGAAGTATCCATCCGCGGAAATCTAGTTTCAGAAAACTCATATTATATTTTGCATCATTTTGCACCCACATTAGAATTGAATTTCCTATTACGATTATTTAAGTAACTTTAATTAGTGCTTCTCTCGTACGATATAATTAAGTTCATCTGTCGGTGCAAAAATAGCAGTATGAAAGTTGTTTTTTTACTTAGTACATGCAACAACAACAACAACAGAACTCATGTATAGTCTCTAAACATTGGGGGTATGGGCGGGGGAGGATTGGAAACAGATCTAACCTTTGGCAATATACACAAAGTGGTTGCTCTCAGAATACCACTGAAACAATGGCCCCCCCTTTACCTATTTTGCTGCTGACCATGCCCAAATCAAAGCCAAATGATAGATCTATAGACCCAAAAATGCTGCTGGTACAGCAGTTGGGACACAGACAGCGCGTACAACATGCGTTTGGGCTCGTCTCAGATCCAACAAAGATAATCAGAGCCGCTCATTTTGTTCAATATATTTTACTTAAGGTCTCTATTAAAAATCAGCTACATCCAACATCGATAAGGGCATTTACGAAGCGTCCAAAATCGCTTTAGGACGCTTCGTAAATGTCCTTATCGATGTCGGATGGAGCTGATTTTTTAGAGCGACCTTAAGCAAAATATATTGAACAAAAAGAGCGGCTCCGATTATCTTTGTTGGATCCGAGATGGGCCCAAACGCACGCTGTACTAGCTGTCTGTGCCCAAGCTGCTGTACCAGTAGCAGGATTCGTAAAAAAGGCTTTATAGAGGCCAATCGCGCACATCCAAAGTATTTTTGGATGATTCGGATTGAAAATCAATTATGACTGATAACAACTAATTGAGATCGGTCAGAATTAAAAACGAATCTCAGTCATTGATTGCACAAATGGATGACTGAGATTGCTCCACTCCGTAAATAAGTTTATCTCTTTTATTTTAATCTACATTTTGCCCTGCATTATTACTTTTTCCTTTCACCCATCTAATTGTTGATTTTGTACGAAAAAAAATTAAGCGAACTTCCTGTGGAACTTAAGTGAACTGTCATATTATGGGTAAATTGTACTTTTGTGTACACAGATTTTGTAAAGGGGAGCAAAAAAATAAATAAAAGAACTCACGTTGATGTATTATGATTTCCTTCTTCATAAATTAGTCATTTTCATTAAAAATAATTTCTAACTATTATTTTATTATTTTGCCCATTTGATGCACATAAATAGAAAAAACACTTCATAGACTTTTTTTTTTTTGTATCCTATACATAGAAAGATGTAGTAAGACGAGATCACTAGCATTAGAAAGAACTCTTAAAAGATATAAGAACCTGAACTAGCGTGGCTTTTTATTCTTCCGATCGCCCGAGCTAAATACACGAATCTTGGTCTCCAATGAGGAGAGACAGACTGATGGCACTGAGAGAGAGAGAGAGAGAGAGAGAGAGAGAGAGAACAGATGATCAGTCTAGAGAGGGATTTATAGAAGCTTAAAGATAAGGTTTAATCTTTTCTTTTTCTTTTTTGGCTGGGAAAATTTCACTTACTTTCCCTGTGGTTTCTAACAACAACAGAAACCTCCCCTCAGATTTATAAAATTTCACTATCCTTCCCTGTCAGTCTTGTCGACTAACGTCTATTAATGGAACACATGAAGACATTTTCGCCCCTTCATTGACCTTCCTTCAGGTTTCTAATAAAAACAAATACCTCCCCTCAAGCCTCCACACCTCATATCTCTCTTACAAGCGCATTTGCTAAGTATAGGAAACCATCCGTGAATCACAACAGCTTGTATTATCGTATCCACCATCGCAACCAATTGTGCCCACAATGTTGGGCACAATCCCTTTTTAATTCTCACATTGCCTGGGCGGTTATTGTTCTTAAGTAAGGTTTTGATTCTTGCACTAAAATGGAAATTCGTTGAGATTAATGCAGTTAGCATTCGGTCTCTTTTTTCGGCTAATATTTATTGAACCCAAAATTTGATTCAGTTATCTAAAAGGTGAATACATTGTTATTGATATGCCTAATAGATGTTTGGGCTTTATAGTAGCAAAATAGAGGTGTAGCTAGTTTTGGACATTGTAAATTGATCTTCCAATATATGTTTTTTTTTTGTTTTTTTCAATTCATACATAAAACCATATACACTCCTTAGACTGTTTATTATTGTGTTCTAACTCTCGGACAATTCTTCATTGACTAGAATAAAATTCAACCATTTTTTAACCAAAAACTGTACTAGTACTATTTAGGATCGATCTAATTGCCAAACCACCAATTAAATTGTTTGCCCAATATGTTAAGGTTTAAAATTTTACTCGTAGTTAAGATTTCTAGTTTGTTGAAAATGTGAAATTTTATTTTAAGCGAAATTCCAAAGGAACCGGTTGTAGATAGAACCCACCACTTTCCATCTTTTTAAAAAAATAAGATTTCACTCATAGATTTATTTACAGCCACATATTGTGAAATTTTGTTGTTATTTGCAAAAAAAAAAAAAATCTTGAAGCTTCATAAAAAAAAGAAGGGGACTTTAATTCCACTTCATGTACACCTACACCTATGCATGTATATGGCTTCAAAAATAATTTAAAGTTTTTTTATTAAGCTTCGCCAAAAAAGAAATATTTATACTTGCATATTAAATAGTCTCTATTATTTTTTATATTAGACACACATTTGTTTGTGAGAGATACGTAATAGTCTCTTTAAAGTATTTTTGATAGGGGACATTGATGTCCTTTGAGGCCCCATTTTGCTAATGTTCTTATTTCTAAAGTATTTATTTTTTGCTTTACGAGACAAATTATTTCCTCACAATGCATCACATTTAATTCAGAAAATAAGTACTTATTTGAGTTAGTGGAACACACTTAGATGGTCATGTTAGCATTTTCGTTCGAATTAGTAACAGTGTCCTGACGAAGGGGAAATTTGCAACCGACAACTAAAGCGGAGAGGAGGAAAATGCGATTAAGAAACCTGAGGGACATAAACATTAGGGGAGGTAAGTGAAATTTACCCATCCATGGCATTTGCCACATTCGTGCTGATATCACCCAAATGATGTCATGGCAAGGACATCACCCCTGAATTGAGGCCATGGAAACTTGAGATTAAATGCAGTTTTAGTCCATTAAGTATTTTATACTAGTTGCAAGATTAGTCCCTACTTCATCTTCTTTTTTGAAAAGCCTTGGAACTGCATCTATATAATCAGTTTTATTCGTTTAGAAAAAGATAGAGCTCCTATTGTACAGAGTGAGGAAAGGAGATTATGAGAAACATTCTCAATTTGGTTGCGAAGATCAATCTTTTCTTGATAGTTTCTAAATATGTTCTATTTTATATATATATATATATATATATATATATATATATATTTTTATCAGGTCTCTTTTATATATTTGGTGGCTTTCAAATTGCTTCAAATTTATGACATTATAGACAATTGCTGAGTCATTAGACAAAGTTACCCATATCAAAAGAATGTCTCTTTATAAGTTTCCAACACCTCCCTTTCAAATTCTCTCTCATCGCAAAAAAGAGGAAAAAATCACTCTCGTACATATACCATTTTGCCCGAAAAGCAATTCGTCCAAAAAAACAAAAAACCTAACAAAGAAAAATATTTCCATAAATAGATTCTCAAAACAAATAGGTATAATATAAATTTAAATCCATTATAAACTAACTATATACTGATTCAAACGTTGCTATTGAAAATAAACATTCAACTGTAGATTCATCATTTTAAAAATTTGCAAGTTAGTGGCAGAATCAGAAATTTCTAGAAAGGGATGCCAAATATTAAAGTTCAATTAGAAATCTTACTATACATTATCTGGGGTTTCGCCCTTGGGGGTGCCAATGTAATAAAATCACACCTAGTAGTACAATAAATATACATGAATGTAGGGGTAATAGCCAAAATAGGGAGTGTCTGGGCACTCCATCGTTACATATCAAAATTCAAGTAGATTGAAAAATTAAAACCTCATGCGCGAATTGAATTTATTATGAACTAAAACTTTAATTTTAAATTTACTTTAAATTTTGACAATAATAATGTTCTTTGATGACTGAGTTATTGATGTTTGGTCAATATGAGTTTTTACAGAGATGCTCTACTATTTAATTAATACATTATGAAGGACTTGGATTAATGTTCTGATATATGTTGGTTAGATTCAAGAGGGTTGTGAGGTACCTCCATTAACATGATGAAATTGGATACATCTACGCAAATCTACAAAATATAAGGGGTGCGAATGAAATAAAACTAGCACGAGGGGATGTATCCACACATAAATGAAACCACGTGGGTTATAAGTGAAGTTTGGCCAAATGGGTCCCACGTGAATTCTCGTATATAGGAAGGGGTGGGAAAAATGAGTCCCACGTGAATCTCACCCATATTAATTAAAAGCCATGTGCCTTTTTTATCCCTAAACAAAGACCTTTAATCCCTAAACAAAGACCTTTACAATTATAGACTATTAGTCACCTGAAATGGGACGCGCGTGTACATTTGTGAGGCCCACCTTACTAATTTAGATCTTAATTGGAGAGGTGTATCCCCGTTGGACTCAACTTAAATTTTAAAATTGTTCTTATTTAAATTTTTTTCGCATTTGTTAATTTTACACCAAACTTTTAGAAGTTATTGATACGTTTCGACGAGACAAATTGAAAAGGTAAAAAAAATTTCACTTTTGAGAAAATAACCATTTTAGCGCAAAAAGTCACTTTTTTCTATCTAAAAAGTGGTTATTTTTCAAAATAATTGGATAGAAGTAAAGAAATTTTACTTTTTCCGATTTCTCTAGTCGAGATAAATCAATAGGCATCAAAATTTTGACGCAAAACTAACAAATGCAAAAAAAATTCAAATAAAGACAAAATTCTCAGATCGATTTAAATTAAGTTCGTAGTCTGAACGAATTCATTATGCTTAATTATTCATTTTTTTCTAATGTTCACACTTAACTACTAGTGTTCAATTGGAATCTCGAATCATGTCAAATCTCGTGTATATTTAATTATGACGTGAATTGCTTTCAAATTATCTTTAATCCAATCAACCCCACCAGTCAATCTCAAGTACTAGTAATTTAGAATTTTATACATCATAACCGGACAGGGGCATCATGATCGGATTCTAAATTAAACAATCTTGTTTGGAATTTAAGCATTTTGAAATTAAGAGATGTTCAAACTTGATTTCCTATATAACAAATTAATCTTAAATACTAATTTACCGAGTGAATATGAGATCTCATCTGTAGTGATTCATGTCGATAGTTGAAGGATGATAACAATTAAAATGAGAAAGGAAATACTGGATTTCCCGCAAAAATCAAAATCAAAAAGGCGGCAAGGGAAAAAAGAGCAGAAATAAATAAAGAGAATTGAGTCAAGCTGTCCCCACCCTTTATTAATTTAAAAGGCAAAACATTTCGTATATATTGATTAAAACAAAATACAAGCACGTGGATGCAAAGACATTGTTGTTGTTGGAGAGTTCAGAAAACCGCCGCTCAAACCGTGCGTGTTCAAAAATCCGAAAAAAACTTGTCCAAATTCACCGTAAAACGAGATCACTAGCTAGCTAGAATCAGCAAGAACCCTTAAAAATAAGGCTAAAAATGTTAAAGACTTATTTGGTCCTTACAAATAAGGCTCGGTTTCAATTTCGTCCTCCTAAAATTTTTTGTTTCGATTTTACCCTCATAGTTTTAACACGATTTCAATGTTACCCTTCCCGTTAGATTTGGATGGAAAATGCTTGTGTGGCAAACAGTTGGGTGATTAAAAAGAAAAAAAAAATCTAAAAACCCTGTAAAAGAAAAAAAAAACCCTAAAAAATAATTCCATATCTCTTCGTTCCCCCAATTTTCGCCTCCACCTGTAAAAGAAAAACCCTAAAAACCAAAATCCATTCCCTATCTCTTCTCGTTTCCCCCCAATTTTCGTTCACCGATATGATTTCCCTCCAAACCCAGAGAACAAACTCCTTCCCTAAAGAATTCCGCCGAAACCCACCCCTTAACTCGACAATCTTGACGAAATCAAGAGAAGAAGATCAACGCGCAGGGGTCAACAACTCGAACAGGAGTGATACGCACTAAAGCCAAGGTAAATCAATGGTATTGAGGTCTTTAGTTTGTCGGCTAAATTTATCTTAAATATACTTGGGCAACAAATCTTTTTTATTGTATTCTTTGAAAAAACAAAGGCCGCCCATGTGGTCAGACTGAGAGTGATTTGTGGAGAGAATTCCTGTGCCTTTTTTTGTATTCATTGAAAAAACATAGAAGACTTTGGCCTTTTTTGATTACTTTATAAGTATCTTTTAGTAATTAAGATTTTCGTGGTCCCTAGTATGTTTCTTGTTGACAATCAATGCAGCTGGCTTTCTATGCATTTTGTAGTCCCACATTGACTGACTTCTACTGATTTTTTTTTTAAAATTTTTATTTTTTGCATTGAAGAGATGGCTGGTTCATTTACAGTTGAGGTACACCATCTAGGTCGATTTGTTGAGAACCCAGTTCGTTATGTGGAGGGAGTTGTAAACCATGTCGACGACTGTAATCCAGATTTATGGTCCAAGTTAGAGGTTGAGGACATTGTAGAAAGGCTTGGTTACCCTAAGTACAAAATGTTGTGGTATAGAATTCCTGGGCTTGGGTTAGAGGAGGGACTCAGAGTTATAGAAACTGACACTGATAAGGATGCTATGCATATGGTAGCGGTTGTGAAGGGCCATGGACAGATAGAAATCTATTTAGAACATGTCATTGATGAACCAGGTGCAAATGCAAATGTCATGCCTTTCCCTGCCTTACCTCCACCTGAAATGCCTGAAGGGGTTGAAATACATATTGATGAAGAGGTTGTTAATGGAGAAAATGTGTATTACAATAGTGATACAGATGAAAGTCTAACAGTGTTAATTAACCGCAGCAAGAACAACGATTGCAATTCCAGACGGAAGCGACGGAGGCATCGACGTCCATGGAGGCGGCGGGGGTGGAACGGCCGGAGGAGGTGTAGCTGGAGGTGGGGCTAAGACAAGCAAAGGAGTGGTCTGGCGGCGTTGAGACCGACGGAGGAGTAGCCGGTGGTGGTGGGGCTGACTGGAGGAGAGAGAGGGGGGGCTACATTCAATTAAAACTCTAAATGATTGGCTATGTTCATTTGCTACTATTTAAAGTGGGGTAAAAAAATAAAATCATACTCATAGGACTTAGTGAGCGTTGCACTTTTACCCCATAGGACTTAGTGGGTTATGGAATCCAATATTAGGACCGGCCCAGAAATTACCCTCCGAAAAATAAGCACCGACGCGTCCTAAGAGAACAGGCTTGGACCTGGCCCCAAATTTTGAAAATCAACGTCATCAAGCTTTTAGGGGTAAAGACTTGGCACGGGCTAAAGGATGAAATAGAACTCGGGACGAGTCTAGGCCCAATTCTCAAAAGTCCCGTCAAGGAGCATTAGCCCCCCGTTGGGGCTGCAAACGAGTCGATCGAGTCAAATTCTAAAATTTTCAAGTTCATTCCTTAAGTTTATAAGGGAATTTGAGCCAAGTTCGGACTCAATGAAAATTTGACTAATTTGAGCTCGAGCCAAGCTTCCCTAAATTTGAGTCAAACTTGAACTTGTTCACGAGCCTTAATGAGTCAAATATAATAGGTACTCATGCTCTGATAAAGGTCTAGAATTGCAAATAATTTTTTTATTTTGTATGTAAATAAATTCATACTTACACAAAATTATAAAAACAAATTCAAATTTAGAGTACTTTTAAAATTAAGTTTTTACATGTGCAAGTTATAAAACTTTTATCATGTATATGTAAAGGTTTATACGTATTCAAGGTTATATGTAAAATTTTACTCCAGGTGTGAGATATGTACATATACTCTGGGTTCGCGAACCCAAAATAACCTTGAATATGTTCTATTTGACCAAATTTTAAAATAGAATTTCTTAATGGATTAGTGGCCCAAAATAACATTTTGGGCCTTGATTGAATTAGGCCTCGATTGATTTAGGCCTTTGGTCGAATATGTAGTGGACATATTCTTAGGTTTGTTCGGCTCAATTGAGTTAAAGCTCAAATTAGTATTTCAGGGCTATTTAGCCCAACCAGGCCTGAAAATAGAGAGTCAAAAAGGTCATAAGCTGCTTAGTCATGCTTGAGAAGCAAGCTGCTCACTAGCAGCTCAAAGGCCTAGAAGCTTCTCCCTAGCAAGCTGCTCACAAGTAGCTCAAAGGCCAAGCTGCTCACTAGCAGCTCAAGGGCCTAGAAGGTTCTCTTTAGCAAGCAGCTCAATGACCAAGCTGCTTGTGAGCAGCTTAAGGCCTGCAACCATTTTCCTTCAGCATGAAGCAAGGACATATGGCATTCATGCAGACCATGTGGCTCAAACAGCTCAATCAGGTCTGTATAAGCTGCTTGGTCATGGTTATAAGCAGCTCAAGGCTTGCACAACTATTATTCTTCAGGATGAAGCAAGACCAATAACACATGGCATGCATGCAAGCCGCCAACACAAGCAGCTCGACCAGGCCTGCGGTTTTTGCCTTGGTGAGCCCAAATATCCCTTTTTACAAGCATCCATGCACACATGCTGCTCACAATCAGCTCAAAGAGCCTAGGGATGCTATGTTGCTACAAATTCCTTTTGCTTTAATTGGTTTTTAGGCAAAAAGGAAGCTTTTCAAACCTGCAGCTGTTTTCTTAGAGTGGAGAGTAAGGTTTGGACATGTGACAGCTTCCCATTGGAGCATTTGAAAGCAGCTCAAGGCCTGGAACCTTTGGTTATAAATATCAGAATTGAAGGCCTTGGCAAAGGTCCCTGACCATACAAGCCCAACGCTTATGCAAACTATCTTTACTTTTTTGTAAAGTATTTTATTTTTCAGTCCAATCTAGCCCAGCCTATATTTTATTTCCTTTTATTTCCTCGTACCCAAGCTTTGTTAGAACCGTTTAACGAAGTTCGTTTACTTTTATCGTTCAGTCCTACTTTTTCTTTCCATTTTCAACAACGGTTGAGAAATTCTAAGTCCTTATCCCGACAAGGCAAACTACGAACCACATACGGTCTCACCCCTTAGGTCGTACGCAATCGCTCAATACGAAGTCAGATCTGAGTCATTCAGGTCTTAGTATGAATTTGGACTGTAATCCAGTCCTGGCACTTCCGCAACATTAGCCGATTTGGTTTTTGCACTTTTCATGAAAAACAGATGCGCGAACACATCATCATCATCATCACAGAGAGAGAGAGAGAGAGAGAGAAGAGGAGAACAACTATAGATCATGATCAGTCTATGGAAATTAAAGAGGAGAATCTTGGCCGTGTATAGCAACGTACTTTAATAGAGATACAAAAATGATGGTGAAAAAGAAAGAATCTTGCCTTTGTGCATTATGCATCAGTACTACAATAATTCCCAATCAACATTTATATTAATTGAGAGTGGTATGTCTTTTACTGCACCACGTTTGCCTTTAATTTCAATCAATCAAAATCTCCGTTTGCTGTTTGCCATTCTACTACAGGATTTGGTGTGAGGAGAGAGAAACAGAAAGAGGTTTAATTTCAACGCAAATCTCTCTTACTATAGCTTTGAGGACGTTATATTGGCAATTAAGTCTAATCTGATTTAAGGGCTTGCTTCTCTTCTGTTCTGTTCATGGAGGCATATATATATATATATATATATATATATATACATACATACACACACATACACACACATATAGTTCGGATCCCATAAGAGATCTCACACGGTGTTACCGTGTCGCACTCCCCTTGCCCAAGCAGATTTCGATGATCTGAGCCACTCAAAGTGATCAAAACGTGATTTTAAGAGTACAAGCGAGAAATCAGCAAAAAAAAAAAAATGATTGGAAAGGGCTTGATCCGAATAGTTTTTTATTGAACAGTTCAGTAAAAATTTGCTTGGATCAAGCCCTTTCCGATCATTTTTTTTGCTGATTTCTCGTGAGTGCCCTTAAAATCACGTTCTACACACTTTGAGCCACTCGGATCATTGAAATTTGCTTGGAAAAAGAGAGTCCCGCACGGTAGCACCGTGCGAGATCCCTCATTGGATCCATGGTCTGTATATATATATATATATATATATATATATATATATACGGGACAGTTCAAGGGACACCCAAAAAAAAAACACCTAAAAAAACAAATCATAGTTTCCGATCGAATTTTGATGATCTGAACTGCTCAATGTGATTAGAACGTGATTTTAAGGGTACCCGTGAAAAATTAACATAAAAGACTGATCATGGGATCAAACAAATTTACTTGTATTCAATGGAATATTCCTTTGTCTTTGTATGGGGTCACGTACGTAGCTTCGTGCCCAAGCTAGGATAGTTTTTTGTTTTGTGTTTTCTCAGCGGAAAGAATATCAGTACAGACAAACATGCATACAATAGGGTTTTGGCCCCATCTCGAGTCCTAAAAAGATGATCGAAACTGCTCATTTTATTCTAAATATTTAGTTTATTGTCCCTACAAAAAGTCAGCTCAACCGGATGTTGGTAAGGCACTTATAAAATATCCGATTTTGCTTCAAAATTTAGGCTTGAATGATAAAGCAAAATTGAATGTTTCGTAAGCGCCATTACCAACATCCGCATGAGATACGGAATATAGCAGGGTTAACACAAAACGACCATGCATACAATATGTACAAACACAGCCGGCCTCCTACGTACCTACAACACTCCGACCAAGCCAATGTTGGGACCGACATTCTATGGATGGATAAAAAGACAAGAAGCTCCTCACCTAAAAGTGACTGATCTGCCACACATGCATCATTAGAACCAGTAGTAGCAGAGTCAAGATTTTGGATAAGTGGGGTCGGAATTTTGAACTGTGTAATTCACGAACGAAATCGTTGATTTGTTTTAAGGAACGAACAAACTAGCGCTACGTTTGAAAATTTTGTGGATGGAGATTCTATTTTGACTACTTTTTTCTCCAAGTATAAAATCCTTATATGAGTTGGGGCAAAAATGAATTTTAAAGTGAGATCAAATTAGTAAAAATTAGGTAAAAATTATATATCTCTATGAAAATTTGGTAGCCAATGGGGTCGGTTTTTCACCCTTGTCTCTATGTCCCTCTGCCAATGATTAGAACACAAGGCCTGACTCTGGATTCGTAAGCCTAATTGAACCGAATACTGTCAGATTCAGGTTAAGGAGCCTAAAATTTAAGTTCAGGTTCGGCTCATTTATTAGCCAAATTAAACACGAATAAACCTTTACCAAATCAAGTATCGAACGGTTCACGAACAGTGCAGTTCATTTGTAGCCCTAGCCCCACGGAAGCCTTTGCCTGGGATGAACTGGCTTTTCACTCCAAATAGAACTTGGAATGGGCCTGGGCCCACATCCTATAGCCCGGCCTGCCAATTAGCCCAGCCCGTTATCCCAGTTAAAAACCCATCGTCCAATTGGTGTCTTGATTTCTGACTCTTTTCGAGCCTGCACAGATGAGCGAAGCGGAGGACGACGCCGTGCGCCGCCGTGCAGCGGTGGCGGAGTACCGCAAGAAGCTCCTCCAGCACAAAGAACTCGAGTCCAGAGTCAAATCAGGTCCTTTAAAGATCATCTCTAGGGTTTAATAATCGACCTTTCCTTTAAAGATCATCTCTAGGGTTTCATTGGCCTTTTAACACGATCGAATTGATATAGCTTTCGATCATTGGAAATAAAGTTGTTCACTTTTGGTGCACATTAAAACGCTGCGTTTGGTTCTTACTGAATTATTCGAAGAAAAGGAAAGAAAGGGGTGGAAGAAGTTGTTGGAGTGATTGTGTCTTGCATACAGTCTTTAGTAACGAATTTGTGGTGAATAGAATGTTAATCAGAATTCTTTGAATTCTTTGTTGTTTTCAGGGTCACTCACTCACTCACTCCGAGCTGTTCGTGAGCAGCTCGAGGCACGACTTGTTATGGGCTCCCCTCGGCTCGTTAATAAATGAGCTCGAGTTTTGATCTTGTTTAGTGAGCAAACCGAGCTCGAGTTAGTTGTATCTCAGCTTGTTTTTAAAAGCTTGGCCTGTTTGCAGCGACTTGGCTCATTTACAGAGGCTCTTTTGGTAAACAAACCGAGCTCAAACACCTCAATACTAAGCAAGCCGAGCTCAAACATTGCAAAGCTTGACTTGGCTCGCTTATAGCCCTAGTTGTTTTGAAGTTCTGCTCTCTGTTTAAGAATCTTAATATTACTTTGATAATTTAATGATTTTAGCTATAGAGAATTATGAAACTTGCTAATTGTGGTTAACATGCAGTGAGGGAGAGCTTGAGGTCTTCGAAGAAAGAGTTTAACAAGACAGAAGATGATTTGAAGTCGCTTCAGAGTGTTGGGCAGATAATTGGGGAAGTCCTTAGACCTCTCGACAATGAACGATGTAATTGTGCATTTCTTTGGTTATTCTAGTTCTCTTTGTGCTGGAATTCGCTTGTGATTTCATCTGAGAACTTTTCTATTGCTATTGCACCATAACCTCAGTGCACGTTAAGCAATATACATACTATTGTTGAAATATGAGCTGCTCGATTAATGGGATCATTAATCATCTCATGTGCTCTTAATTGATTAAAGTTGAAGATAACATCTCATCTATGCTGATGAATTTTACATACTTCTGCTCAAAAAGTACTTCTTTAACCATCTAATTCTAAACATGACCGCGAATTAATTGGTTGGTTGTGATGTGATTAGTGATTGTCAAAGCAAGCAGTGGACCCAGGTATGTAGTCGGCTGTCGCAGTAAAGTAGACAAGGAGAAACTGACTTCTGGAACAAGGGTGGTACTTGATATGACAACACTCACAATCATGCGTGCTCTTCCACGAGAAGTAAGTAGATGTGGTTGATCTTTTCGAAAGGCATTGCTACCTGGAAGTTTCAGTCATTTATGGCAATTTGTACTACTTAGTTGTTTATGCTCTTCTTTGAGCAAATTATAATGAAAGTGGTCATCTTTTTTTTACCCTTGGCAGGTCGATCCTGTTGTTTATAATATGCTTCATGAAGATCCTGGTAACATCAGCTACTCAGCCGTGGGTGGTTTATCTGATCAAATTCGAGAACTCAGGGAATCTATTGAGTTACCTCTCATGAATCCTGAGCTCTTCCTTAGAGTTGGAATCACACCTCCCAAGGTGATTCTTCTTTATTGTTTGTTATATATGTCGTGAGGGCCTGCATTGCACCACTTTAAGCCCAAGCACTACAGGGGAGGGATATTTAGTTCTTGCACATATATATAATTTTGGGTTGGGAAGTGTTTAAAGCTTTAACTGTTCCAGGGTGTTCTTCTTTATGGTCCCCCGGGGACTGGCAAGACATTACTAGCTAGGGCTATTGCGAGCAACATAGATGCTAACTTTTTGAAGGTGATAATTTCTATGGTGCTTTGACAATTGATATTGTCTTTCCATTTGATATGATTAGTTCCTCTAGGTTTAGTAACTGTATCTTCACACATCACCTGGTTTTAGGTTGTTTCAAGTGCCATAATTGACAAATATATTGGTGAAAGCGCAAGGTTGATCAGAGAAATGTTTGGATATGCACGAGATCACCAAGTAAGAGTCTGTGATGATTACAATATTTCCATTTTTTGGTATCTTATTCCTTAAAAAAATGTGACTTTGATAGTTTGTTTTGTTTGCTTAGCCCTGCATCATTTTCATGGATGAGATAGATGCAATTGGCGGACGCCGTTTCAGTGAGGGAACAAGTGCTGACCGTGAGATTCAAAGAACACTGATGGAGCTACTTAATCAGCTTGATGGATTTGATCGGCTCGGAAAGGTATTGTGCCTCTCTTTCTATGGTGTTTGAAGTTTCTCAGATGAGCTGGGTACGGAGTTGGCCGGCGATATCTGATACCAGACCAAAATAATATTCAGAATAATGTGGAAACCTGCAAAAAAAAATCTAAAATTTAGAACGGATTATTGCACTTCACAGCTGGCAAAAAAATGAAAATGGAGTCTTGCATGTCATGAGCTATGGGAATAAAACTACAAAAATAAATAGGAAGAACAAAATTAAATAGGAAGAACAATAGTGAGACCTTGAATCTGAATTTCATTCACAAAAGTCTTTGTAGAAGTCTCAATTACTTTGGCATCAAAGTGGTTCTCAATTAAATTGGTCATGTTCCCCATTTAAGTGTCTGATGTTTAGTCTCTTATCTTGCCTATCCCAAATAACATCTGCATGGAAGTTGCAGTGCTGCTAGACTTGGTCTCCGAGCAAGATAATGTGAAATGAACAGTTTCACCTAGTCTTCGAGCCCAGTCTGTGAAACCTTCTTTACCACCCCCTTCTGTCATTGAAATTGAGAAGCTCTAATTGTAGCTCACGGTCGAAGCTCATGAAGCAACTTTTTATTTTTAAATTTCTTTCCTGCTGCAAAATTGTGCGCATGAGTTGATGGTTGTTCTATACATTTGATAGGAATGGACCCTGTAAATTGGCAAACTTCTTCCTACTTCTTGAATTCTTTCAATGGCCTTCATTTACATTCCTGCATTATGAATAATCATAGAATCCATTGACATCTCACTTGGATTCAGCATTTGGATTAGTTTTGCATCTTTTTACTACGAACATTTTACATTTCCCATCAGCTGGAAAACAATATGAAGGTTTTGAATCTCTTTCATAGGTGAAAATGATAATGGCAACTAATCGACCTGATGTTCTTGACCCTGCGCTTCTTCGTCCTGGTCGTCTAGACAGGAAGATAGAGATTCCATTGCCAAATGAACAATCAAGGATGGAAATTCTCAAGATCCATGCTGCTGGAATCGCCAAGCATGGCGAGATTGACTATGAAGCCGTTGTAAAGCTTGCAGAGGTGAGTCACAAAATGCTTTTCTGCTTTTGGCAGTTTCCTACACTCATCACATACCTTATTTCTTCCCTCACATCAGGGGTTCAATGGCGCTGATCTTCGTAATGTGTGCACGGAGGCTGGTATGTCAGCAATCCGTGCGGAACGCGACTATGTCATTCATGAAGACTTTATGAAGGTAATTCCTCTTTCTCTGTAGAGTCCTTATTTCTGTGCACGTGGAATTTTTCTACGATAGAATCACCACTAGTTCATGCCAGTGTCACTATACTGTTTGTTAGGAATTCGGCTCCATTGATCCAATGCTATTTTGGCACAACTACTCATTTTTTACTGTTGGTTGAAAAGCATTGATGGTGATTTGCAAGTTTTCCAGAGCCCATATTTGGCTCTAGAAAAAGAGCTTTCAAACATTTTTGGCAAGGAACTTTCCCAACCATTGGAGCTGCACTTTTGCTCTGCTCAACTTTGGCATTGACAATGGAGATGCTCTAACAAGGAGGATGTAATGCTAATTTATCTTGAGCGTTCATTTCAAGAGGTGTTTGAAACTTTCATGGTTTCTTCTTCTTGTCATATCTAGGCGGTTCGGAAACTGAATGAAGCAAAGAAGCTCGAATCGACTGCTCACTACAATACTGATTTTGGAAAAGACTAGAGTACAGGATTGTCTCTTCTAATAGCCATGGATGCAGGGGCAGTGCATTTTCTTCGCTCTTTCAACCTGTGAATTGTGTTGGCAGATACTTTTGTGTGTAAGAGAATTATGTACAACTTATACTGGTTTTTTGCTTTCAATTTGAGAGTCAATATTTGTTTTCGACAAGGGCAGTTTTCTTGCATTGCAATACATCCAATAAAGCTCCTACGTTGGGATATTCATGGAAACATTAACATGATATACAATTTACAGAAAAATGAAGGATAGAATAAAAAAACAACCGCATGAAGCTATATACTTCAATTAAATTGATCATACTACAGAATATTAGTTCAATTTTTGGTGTTATTCAGCTTTGGCCAACTCTTTGGATGTAGTCCTTTTTGCAAGTTTGTACTTCACCATCCTTGCAATCTTGTAGAACCAGAAAGCACTCACCAGCTGCAATCCCAGTGCCATTGCCTGTACGAATCACAGATTTTATCACGTAAGGTGAAAATTCAAAACCCATATTCTAGTATGTAAACTACTATTGTAAGTGAAATGGTAGTCAAGTAGTAGGCACAAGTAGTAGGCACCATGTTTTCTCATGCATTTGATAGGGGTTCAAACCGCATTGAGTATTAATAACAAAACAAAGTTGACTTTTACCAAGCGAAAATATGTGTGTATATGTTACTACACCTCTGTTTACCTTTATTAGAAGTGGATTGTCAGCAGATAGAGTCACAAATGTGAGGTAAGGTCCACCCACCATCCTTGCAAATGTGAAAATGATAGCAAATGAAATCTGTCAAAAAGCAAAACCAAAGCAAAATTTAGCTTAGACATAGTCCTGAAGTTTACATATTCAAGTGAAAGGAGATACTAGTTTACTTTGAGCCTGTTTGATTAACGAGACTATTAGAGAAGATATATATATATATATATATATATATATATATATATATATATATATATATATATGACCATATCCGATGTACACTTAATCGGGCCCGTGAAAATTTTAACCAACCATCAAATATGTGGTCTTTTTAGATAAGTGATCCGACTGAATTCGTCATAGATATTTGGCTAAACAAACAGGCGTTTTGAGAAGTATGAAGTTTACAGACGGGACACATACATCAGCTGCCAAATTGAGGTCAGTGTCCTTGTAACCTAGCTCTTTGAGAAGCTCTCTCAAGTGGAGGAATGGGCTTGATATCTCTGTTATCCAAAGTGCTGCAACCATCTCTGATCCACACTACTCACAAGAACCATTATAAATGCAATTTCGAGATCACAACTAGCACAAAAAAAGTAAGAATTTTGGTAATTGAGTGCCATAAAGGTCATTGTTAATCATCCTTACAAAAAATGCTGCATTTTTTTTTTTATTTATAAAAGTAAGTGCCTGTAAAACCTATATAGAAGTATTTCAAGTTTTGTTAACCAATATATTTAGGGTACTCATTAGTCATTACTAAGTTTCAACAATAAATTCATTAGTTTGATTTTGTTAACTCAATTCACATGTGGGTGAATATAACTCTAGAATGAGACCGTCCAAAAATCCAACTGAATTAGTGAACTCTGATGCTTTATCAATCACATTTTTGTATAAGCTAGTGTGAATTTTGTAGTCCTTTTTGTTATATAAATCAACAGGGTCATGACATATGACTTATACTCCATATTCAACATATCACTATCACAATACTCTCCATAGCTTTTCTTTTGTGCCAACAGACTCTACAAAGCTACTTCAACATTTTATCATCAAAAGTATATTTTGCCATCTCATCTTGCAAGTGAAGAATGAGGTTTCATACTGCACTTTCAAATACCAACTTTTTGAAGCATGATCTGATATTTTAGACCTATATGTCAATTTTGAAAAGAAAACCTCAAAATTTTTGGCATTTTGATATCTGGAGGAGATGCTCTTACCTTCTCATAGGCAAGCCCTGCCCCAAATCCAATAATGCTGACCAAATGGTGGATTGAATTATCAATCTTGAATTGCTTCTCAAAGAGACCACATCCTAGATCATATATCATATAAGCTAAACTCACTGCCATTGTTTGCATCTGTACACCATTCAATATGCACCATTGCACAAAGTAAGAATTTTGCAGATGCTCATACACCTTCCCCTCAAATCCTCCGTATCCGAATACCCGTGTACTCATTTACCGGTATATTTTTAGCCATTGAATCCTCAGATTTTAAAAGATCAAATATACTTTCATTTGATCTAAAAGTCGAAAATGTACCGATACAAGCATACTGAGGAATTTGGGTACAGCAGATTTATGGCTTTTTTGGAACTTGGGGAAAAGAAAGAAGAAAAAAAATGCTGAGGAAAGATCGGAGGAAAATTTTCTCTGCTCATGACCTTTTTGAAACTTGAGAAAAAGAAAGTAAACAAAAACCTTTGAGGAAAGGGAAATAGCGAACAAAAAATTTCTCACCAAATACTCAATCCAAACGAGTGATTTGACAAAAAATCATAACTATATCTTTCCTTTTCTTATGAAATCCCTCAATCCGAAGTCCCCGTGAAGAAAAGAAACTCTGTTTTTTCGTAGAACCAAACAGAGATTTCAAACGACCATAAGTGAAATTACCTGCCAAGGGGATGATTTTGAAGCCATAGGACAAACAGGGCACCTCCAATCTTGAACAGAGAGAGAGCTCAAAGCTACAGCTAACGAAGCATGGATTGTGGAAACAATTCTGTTGCAGAAATCGAAAGACTGATTTGGGAACAAAATCTTTCTCACCAACAAAAAGGTTGCAGCCCATGAAAGAACTCCAATCACAACCCAGTTTATGACGTAATCTTCCATCTGCTCTGTTTTCTTCTTCTTCTTCTTCTTCTTCTTCTTCTTCACACTGAAATGGCAGAGAAGAAGTTGAAAACAAAACAAGATCTGTTTTCAAAATTTATTGGCATTCTTTTCTCAAGAAAATAAAACATGGGTTTTAAAGAAATATGATTGGTTCTCAGATGGAAACATTATAACGTGATCTGTTTTTAGGTGAAACTTCATAAATTTGTTGATGATTACTCTAGGTGGGGTAGGTTTGTTGCTTCTTCAACTACCAACTAGAATCATAGTAGGAGTTAATTGACAAAATTAAAAGTGTTCGCATATTGGTCAAATCCTGAGATTTAGGATTGTCTTTTCTTCCAAGATTTCGTGTTTAAAATCTCTCGGTTGCTATTAACTCTTTTGAAATTAGGCTCCGTTCCAAAACACTTTCTAAAAAATAAATACTTATTTTATATTTTCAAACTCAAAAATAATGTAAATGGAAAATAATTTTTTAATTTTTTTTGCACCGTATTAAAGATTTCAATGAGATCTATCAAATAAGATTCATATTGATAGAAAAATTATTTTGCATAAGCACACGATTTTTGAGCTTGAAATTGTCTTCTTAAAAAATAAGTACTTATTTATCGTTTCGAAACGGGGCCTTAGTCCATACAAAAATTTTCTCTGGCTTCAATCGGGAGTCTCGTAAGTGGACAGTAGAATTAATCCTACGGAATTAATTGAAGTGCGTAAACTGGCCCAAACGCCCGTGATATAAAAAAAAGTCATGATTGACAAACGGTGGTCAAAAACTTGTGGGGCTAAGGAAAAAGATTCCATTGGCACATACTAGTAGTACTACTTAAGAATGGGTCATCACTTTTACTGGATTTTGGATTATTTTAAGTTTTTGGTTTTACTAAAAGCAAAGAATATCCAATTCCAGCCAGTTCGTGTCTCACAGAATCAAAAATTTTGGGGAAAGCTTCAAAAGTTTAGTAGGTACTTCCAATACAAATTAAACATGCTTGCCGTCTTAAATTTGGGTTAAATGAGGTAGTTGGGTAATGTCCAATTGCATCGGAAACTTGTTGCAAGTATCGTTTTTTTAACTCGTGTGGCCAAACGCATCGTTTTTTTAACTCGTGTGGCCAAACGCATCTCAACTAATTCGAATTGGAGATCCTTTTGGTCCCTTGGGACGGCAGGGGTGCTGAGAGCACCGAACGGTGCGTCATGTGGGTAAATTCATACTTCACCCCTTGAAGTGCTTGTTTGGAAGGAAAATTTAGAATTACTCCATAAATTAATGATTTATTTTAAATTTTTGTGGACATGTCCGGGCTAGTCTTTAATACGTAAGAATAATACTGTAGTATAAGAAATTTTATCCACACTACAACTAATTTTTTTTGGGAAATTGATATTCACGCTCTACTTTTTACTGATGGCGCTCCATTTCGTTCATGAAGTTCTAGAAGTTACTTGTAACTTCACATTAAAATTAGACCGCCATCAGTAAAAAATAGAGCGCAAAAATCAGTTTCTTTTTTTTTTGTGTGTGGCTAAAAAGTGATTATTTCTCAAAATACTTGAGTAAAAGTAAAAAAAAAAATTACTTTTCCGATTTTTCTCTTCAAGACGAATCAATAACTTACAAAAATTTAGCGCAAACTAACAAATGCAGAAAAAATTCAAATAAGGACAAAATTCTCAAATTTAAGTGAAGTTCATAAGAATACAGCCTAAATAAGAGCCTAGTGAATATTATGAGGATTAAGCAATATTAAAAAATAAGCCCATTATATAGTAGAAACAAAGAAAGCAAGAAAAAGCCCTCTAAGATAAGAACATCTACATGCAAGTCTAGAAAGATATAAGAGTCTTGACTAACTGAACTAGCCCTAATTGATTTACCCATATGAGAGGTTAAATAGGCAAAAATTTGGAGAAAGAGAAGCCTACGAGTGCTAAAATAACTCTCCTTAAATGCCATGTACAAAATGTAGTCAAATAAATACTAGTAAAAACTTGTAAAACAAGTCATTAGAATTGAAGCTCGAAACCCCATCAATTTTTGGCACCCTTTGACACTAACTCTTGACCCCATTTTCAATTTTGTGAGCGTAATAGTCTTACAATTTGAGAGTCAGGTACTTCTGGATGGCAATAAACCTACAACAAAAGTAGTTTAAACTGCACATGTTTCCTTATTCTTTCACCATCTGATAAAAAGCACAGGCTTATAACATCATACCAGATGCTCGATGCGACTACGATTCATTTGAGATTTCCACCTTTAATTTTCACTTCAACTTTCGAACATTTATATCTAAACTAGTAATCATATTTCCTGAATACAACATTTTTGAGGACTAAAATAGAAGATCTGAATTACAAGTATTAGCAAAGCTGAAATTCCATCAGCAAACTTCCCAGAATACTTAGCATAACAGTGTATTATCAGGAAGTTATGGAGGTTCCTACCAAATTGAGGGGACTCATCAATCCCTGCGATATCTCGCCCAAAACCCCTTCTTCCCAGATTTGTTCTCGGACAACGATCTACCCCACTTAGACCCAAGCGAAAAGTGCCGCCTGAGAAATGGTTTTGCTAAGGATCTCCTTCCACTCGGACTTGGTTCCATCTTCGAAAAGTTTTCATCTTCTCCACTAGGCTTCCGGCGATCAAGAACATCAAATCCCAGGGCGCTATCAACAACCCGGTTCCTGGATACCTTACTGCTTCTGGATTTCAGCTCCGCTTCTGCTTTCAACACTTTTTTAGCCACCTTAGACATTTGCTTTTCACCAAGCGTGCAAATTGGACAAGAAGGGTCGTAGCGGTCAATTTCCTGTGTCATAGCCTCCAGACATTCGGCATGATAAACATGCCCGCAGACAAGCACAGCAACGACCGACATTTCAGTAACAACAATTTTCTGACTGCTCCAAGAAGATCTATCCGTCAAGAGCTTAGAGCAAATTCCACAATTTCGCACGTCACTCAAGGGAGAATATGATAATGCGCTGCTAGATTCGCTTTTGCCAATGGCAGACCCTAAAAATTCACTGTCGAAGGACCACCTCTCTCTTTGAGATGAGGCCACAAGTTCGGAGAATGTACGCATAGACCAACCATCAGAAGAACCACCTTGGGATCCAACGGTCATATCATTACTGCAAGTAGAGAGCACAAATGAGGATCTACCTTCGGATATTAAGGTACTGTTCGGCGATTTCAAACCCATTATCCGACTATCCGAAATTTGTCGTAAAAGGTGGTGTCCCGGTGAGGGTTGGCCCCTTCTTAATTGGGTAGATTTTGTTGGAAGGGAGAGAGTTTGGGAAGGTAAAGGGTCTGAAACAGGTGTCCAGAAAGAAGAGCTTGAAGGAACAGCCAGTAAAAGATGCGGCGCAGAGGAATCAAGGGTTCCTGATGATATTGTAGAGCTCTGTACCTAACAGATAAAGAGGAAAACCTCGATCAAAGTAGGAGGAGAAAACTTAAGGATGTCAAAACTAATAACAATACCTTTTACTAGGTTCAATTCCAATAAGATAACTCACCTTTGCATCACCATTGCCAGCAAGAGTTATATCTGCAACAAGCATATAAATCATTTCAGTTGGTAGCACTAGACAGAAGCACGACAATTACAGCCAGCTAACATAGTTTCTTTTGGTGACAATGAAACTCCAATAAAGCGAAAATGCAGACAGGGCCATCCCACAAGGCATGTAGAGTTCATGTTATCTCACTATTCTAGGTTTCTTTCTGACCAGTTAAGGTTAATGGGGAAAGAAATCTGCTTCAAAGCATGAAATTTGCAGTGGCAAAAGCAACGGCTACACATTCCATACAAGACCACAAGAACCAATAAAATTCCAGAAAAATGGAATCACTGAATGCCATAGATTCTATTCATACCAAGTTTAAGCATGACAAAAGATCGAATAACGTAAGTATAGGAAGAAGTCAACAAATCGATTTAACTATTAAACTCTTACATCTATCGTTCTATCGGTATAATACTTTATACCTGGATCCAGCACTAACAAATATAACTGAGTAATGAGAAAGACTGCCTAATCAGCAGAAGCAAAATAAGACAGATGACCAAAAGTCCATCCACAGCCAGACCAAGAGTATATGTATGATACTTTAGGCAGCAACACTTGCCCATTTACCAGGTTCAAAAATATCAATATGGGCATAAGCCCAATACTTCCAACACCAATGTGTGGATTTAGCAAGTAAAATAGTAAGGTCCACAAATAAAACAGCAGATGATTATTAGTAATCCCCAGTCCTTGTTGTAGAGATTTTAAATATTCTGGGGCTGAGCAGGTACTGAAAAGAAATGGCATAGATTGGATTGGAGAGTTTTTTATCTGGATTTCATTGGGTTGTCAACATTGGGTTGTGGTTGACAAGGTGTTTGCTCGTTAATGGAAGCAAACACCTTGTCAACCATAACCCAATGAAATCCAGATAAAAACTCTCCAATCCAATCTAAACCCCGCCACATCACATCACACCACACCTTACCCCGCCTTTGTCCAGAATAGAATTGCATGTTGTCAAATAATGAAACAGTTACAATCAAATACAAGATCAGATCCCAGACTCCAAAATAAGGAGAGGACATTGCTGATTAGATTTGCATGTTTTATCAGCCACAGAAACTATAGAAAAAGAAACAAACTAAAACATAGAAGGTCAATTAGGTTTCACATCGTTCATCAAATTGGCTTGAGCAATGGTGAGTTCATCTTCTCCAACTCATTTCTCATACTAATGCCTAGTTCTTTTCACAATTCAAAAAGAATTTTTCAAAAAATTCCCCCTAAATTCCCCCTAGATTCTCCCTACTTCCAACATTTCTCTCTCTATCTCTCTCCACTTATTACCCCTACTATTTTTCAAATAACTTTTTAAAACTCCAATCCAAACAAAGCATAAGTAAGTGTAAACAAATACGACATGTACCCTCTCTAAGAGGGTACATGTAGACATGGACATGTACCCTCTCTCTGTCTCTCTCTCTACATATATAGACACGGACATACAAACATGTAATACTTATAAATATGTTACAGTCATGAGCCTTAATAAGATAAAGGGCGACCTTTAGAAGGATCTAGGGCATTCTGGCAGCTATGTATTGTGGGAACATGATGAGGCTTTATGGGTGCAGTGTCTGTAAAGAAGGAAGTACTTTCATTTTGAATTGCAAAAGCCATAGAGTGTAATGGCTCTAAGAACAATGACACAAATGGAAAATAACTACCTACGACGATACTTGAATGCTTCACTATATCCTCCTTGTGGGAAGTGAAGAGGTTATAACCTTCCCTCGACCCCTGGCCCCGGTCCAAAGCCACACCATCAAACCATCCCCCAACACCCCCCAAGGTCACACTGCACCAGTAACCTGAAATTATGCGTCAATTAGCCAATTAATAGCCATCCCCACGAGTAAATCATGTGGATAAATCTCATCATCCCTCTCCCTCTCTGAACATCCATATTCGACAAGCATCTGTCATTATTGTAAAGTACAACCACATCCATGCATTTATCAGATGAACCTATGTGATACTGAGGTTTACATTGAAAAATCCCATATTCTAAAGTAGAAAAATATTTCCCCAGCAAATTGAAGCATTGGAAAATATCACCATTGATTCTTTAATAGAAAGGTGGTCAGGAATACACTAACCATGACATTGCATCAACTTTTCATCCATCCCCTCTTTGTTCATACAAGAAAATCATAACACTGAGTACACTCAATCTCGTCCCTTTTGGGCTTCTTCATAAACTAGTTGGGCCAACAATAATATTCTAGACAGGAGCTTTGGCCCCAGCCAAAAAATTGTGGCAACAAGAATATACAGGAAATCAGTTGCAATCAAACCCCTTCTTTTACTTACAAAAAACCAAAGCCAAAAAAACAAAGCGTGTGTGTCACAGGTAAATTAAGATGGTCTACCAGGCTAAACCCTACAGCTAAAATATAGAACTGAACAAACAGGATGACACTCCAAAGATTTACCTGAAGAAGTTACAGTATTGGCACCCTGTCCTTCATGCACAGGAGACTTCTGAGACGTGGGAGTTGATTTTTGAGACATGGGAGTTGACTTTTGAGAGGTGGGCGTTCCAAAATTTCCGAGAGGGCTTCCCTGACCTGAAAAATTACCCCTATCTGAAATTAATTCCCCTTTTATCTCCATGCTACTGTTTCTACTGATTCCAAGAGATGTTTCTGATATATTCTCCAATTCTCCTGCCACACGCCTCCGGTTATCCCATCGGAAACTCCACGATGGTGAATATCCTGCATTTCTGCGCAAAGTTTCTCCACTGGTTCTGCTCGTCACGGTTGTATCCTTTCTAGCAACGCAGCAAGCTGACCCCATACTCGCTTGAATAGACACTAAAGCTCAATACAAAAGCTTCCAGGAACAGCACGATCCATAAAATCCCAAAATAAACCTCTACCTAGAAAGCTCCATCCTACTTTTTTCCTGAAAATTGACTAAAGGAAGTTAAAACGAGTTCCATCATGTCCAGTAGTATTTCCAATTTTAAAGCAACTACAGAAATATAGGCTACCTCAAGCCAAATCTCTAAGGGATTGCAGCCTTAACTCAACCTGCAAAAAGGAAAACCACTAACATACTAAGCGAAGATACACAATTAATACCTAATTCAATCCAACTCATCAAAGTTGACACTTGAAGAAGGGGATTCTTCGTAAAGCCGACAAATGGTGTGTGCGTGCGGGGGGAGGACAGGAAAAAATAGAAATATAGTTCTTTGTGGAGATAAGGCAAAGGAGGCAACAAAACAAAAAGCTCATTCAGCATTCAACCATTCCAAGCTAAGTTAAATTCACTCAAGAGACCATGTGCAACACCCATATTCCTCATCTGATTATGTAGTTACTAGTTACTTACATCCAGGTAGTCATATCCCACTTTCTCCCGTTATTTCTTTTCATCTAGTTCCTATTATAAGATAGACTCCCCACATCACTAGACACTGAGTGTCCACAATGTCATTCAATCACAATGTTAAATGGCAAAATTTGAAAAGTACACTTACAGGTAAACGTAAAGCTCTATCCAGTGGATGCAATAAAAAAATATGTCGAGAAAAATGACAATTATTTTGCAGCATTCAAATGAAAATAAGAATCCAAAACAAGTAGCGAAAACTAGCCAATAGCAACTCAGTGAAAGATTAAAGATGTAACAATTCAAAGCCATAGAACGACACAAAGTTAGTGATGTTCACTAGCAATACCCAGGGGTTAAAACATTCCAAGCAAAATTTGTGGATTTTGGCCCCATGGAGACTTTGCCAATATGTTTGGTACAGATTCTGCTAATGAACAAAAAAAACACCTTAAAAGTGGTACTCTAAGAAGAAATTATTTGATGTTTTTGAATCTGCTTTAAAGATTAGCTTTGACCAATCTAAAGGTTTTCACAAACACCCTCCAAGTCAAACTAATATGGGAAAAAAAGAAAATGAAAAATCACTAACATCTGGTTCGACGGGATTTGATCACTGCTAGTAGAAAATCAACAAGCAATGACACTTGAAAAACTAATACAACAAAAGATGAATAAAAAGAAAGGTCACTAGAGTCTATTATAATTCAGAATCTGAGAAATTGAGGGTGCAACAAGAGTAAATGTTTGTATGGAAAAATAGATCAGAAAGACTGATCACCCAATGACTCATTGCACATTGAGCGTTAGAACTCATCGCAATTCCCTTTCAGAAAACCATCAGATCGTATTCCAATAAGTCAGTTAAGTTCATCTAATGCATAATACAGAAAGGAAGACTTTTCTAGGTCTCATGACTCTCATCAAATACAATTCTTCCATTTTGTAGTTGAAGTTGTGCCGAGAACACCAAAATTTATTCCTCATTTCTTAAACAAGTTCCTGATATGAGTAAACTTACACAGGAATCTTTGTCTTTGACAAAATTAGGCGCATTAAACTACTCTATGAGCCAATAATGCAAGGGTGATACAGAAGGAAGGAAATTGTTCCAAGTATTAGTACATTAACAAGAGTTGGCGTAAGTTGAAGAAATAATTCATATCATCGCAATTCCTTTTTGAAAAACCATCGTTTCCCATCAATAAGTCTGTTACAGTCATGTCATGCATAAGACAGAAAAGGTAGACTTTTCTAGGCCTCATCAAGTAGAATACTTCCATTTTGTAGTTGCGTCGATAACACCAAAATTAATTCCTCATTTCCCAAACAAGTACGAGATAAGAACAAATTTGCACAGCAATTTTTGAAATAATTAGGCACATTAAACTACTATGAGCCAATAATGCTAGGGAAATACAAAAGGAAGGAAATTTATTCCAAGTATTAGTACATCAACAAAAGTACGCATAACCGACGAGTCTAGCTCAAATGGTCGGAGTCCTTGCACCACAGTAGAAGATAGGAAAAGCTCGATCTCTCTCTTTAATTAGGGCTTTATCTGTAATAGTTGAACTTACTATAGCGCTCACGAAAGATATTGTCGGATTTTCTCATTATTTGAAATGCCCAGATTGATGCAATTGTCGTGTGACGTGAACTTACCGCTAATGATCAAAAACAAAAAGTACGCCAAAGTCGAATAAATAATTCGCGTTCGAATTTGCTCAAGCAAAACAACAATTACCTACACCGTCACTGAGATCAATTCCTAATCGAGCAAATAATTAATCGCGTCCTTCGAATATGCACTCCCGAAATAGCAGGAATTAAAGCTTTCAAATTGAAAGCAGAAAACAAAATTAGACGGACTCGACGACTCCTGCGAATGATTACACGGAAACAAATAGCAATCATTACGAAGAAAAATAAAGCAGTTTTCATTACCGATAAATGACTGTTAGCATCGTATATTAGAACTAAGACGAAGAACTTTTTTCTCTTTTGGTAAGCAACACGAAGAACTGTTGAAAGGAACGGAAGGACTTACTGTGTTAGGGTTTCTGAGTCTGAGATGGGGGAGAAAAGGGGGGACATCTGAATGACAGAGAGAGAGAGAGAGAGAGAGAGAGGAACAAACAATATACTATATGCAAGTGTTATTCATATGTGGTAATATAGATATAGATAGATATAACTTCTGTGTATTTTTAGTAACAGAGTTGGGTGAGCCCAGTACTCCCGGCAGAAATAGGGGGATTCAGTTATGGTTAAGGCTGTAAATCAACCAAGCAGTTCGCGAGTTCGGCTCGACTCGTTTTGGCTCGGTTCGTTTAGTAAACAAGTCGAGCTCGAGCTCGAGTTTTCTGTTCGTTTACTAAATAAGTTGAGCTCGGCTCAGCTCGGCTCGGCTCGTCAGACAAAAACTCAGCTCGTTAAGGTTGACTCGACTCAATTAAAGAGGCTCAATTAGTAAAATAACTCAGTTTGGCTCGATAAAGGATCTCGAGCTCAAATTTTCAGCTCGTTTACAACCTTAGGTATGGGTCATAGTCCTATTTATATTTTTCATTTTTTCCTTGCACAATTCCGTTTTATTCGCATAGCTATCGATGTAACCAAGGTTAAATTTTGTATGAATATTTTATTTGACGAACTCTACAAAATGAATAACTCAAATTATTGTTGTGGGCCAATTAAGTATGAGCCCACAATCAAATTGAATTCTCCTTGAAGGACAAATAAAATGGGACGGAAAGAGTTTATAGTTATGTATTGGTATAATCAATTGTACATGCTTACTCGTGAATGTAACACAATCAAATACTCCAGCGATTAAGGAGGGTGATGTCACAAGAGAGTGTCCCCAAATAATAATTAAATTTGCGCTGATAGAAGTAGGATTAATAAAATTTATAAACAATGACCAATGGAATAATTATTAATTGCTCCTAGAGCACCGTCTTGTGATGTTGAGAATTCTATATGTGTGGTGGAGAAAACCTCTAGGGCACCATCACGTGACAATTCTTTATCTTAGTAATTGACGATTCAAATTTTACTCGAGCAATGAATGGTATTTGTATGTGCTCATATTTGATTCGATTTGAGTTGTCTGTGTCATGATGAACAACTGAATCGACCGTTTTACACCCACTCGATATAAAGCTACTCGGCAACATCTCCGGAAACGTGGTCCAATATCCCCGCGGACTAGACCATCCAGTAATGTTCCGTGCAGAGGCAGCTTTGACCCCGTTTGTTGTGACGGAGTTTGGGTGGTAGCTAGGGGGCAAAGGGGTCAGAATTGGTGGGACTGCATTGAGAATTGTGCCACGTACTAATACAGTAGTACAGTACTATATAATGATTCCTTTTATTGGAAAAATTTTGGGTGGCAAGCAGGTAACATGTGGCGGTATCGGTCGACAATTTCATCTGTCAAAATATGTTCTATACGGCCAAATTTATTTCCTCTTCCTGCCCTCACCCGACGACACTCTCTCCTATTTTCTCTCTCTAAAATCTAGACCGCCCAAAAATCGTCGACAAAACATCAAGTGCATAGTATCTGCTCGGCAGTCGGCACCCAGAAACTCGTCACTTTTTTGTGTTTCACCACACAACTAGTCAACCGCAGGTCGTTTTAAAAGGCGGGCAAAAAGCGAAAGCCCACTGCTTTCTTCTCCGCCACGCCGAGTGCGCACTACGCGTCTCCCGACGCTATTTTCTTTAGATCTTGGGGTGTGTTTGGAAGTACAGTAATATAAAGAGAGATTGTAGAAGGAAAAAAAAAAAAAAAAAAAGTGGCTCCAATTTGCATACATGGGGATTCAATTATTGGAACTTCTTTGTGTTTTCATGCACTGCCGGGTTAGTTTAGCTTTTGTCAAGATAGTCCGAAGAATTAGTCCGGTTGATGGGTAAGTTTGCTTCTCATATAATTAGTCAGGATTCGATTATTGGGATCAGACCGCAAGAAAGTAATTTCTTGTGAATCTCCTAGTCCCGATATGAATGATCTGCTTTTAACCAGACCAAAGAGGGAATTAGTTGAGTTACGCCGAGGCGGAGCCATGAATTTTGATTGGTGGGGTCAAAAATTAGATTCTCATGCACTTCAAACAAGTTGTGACAATTTAGAGATTTTTTTATGGGGTCAAAATAGCTAAATTATACCTATTCCTATGAAAATTTGAGGTCAAATTAGTAAAAATGGGGTAAAAATTATACATATCCCAAAGGAAATTTGACAGGGGTCAGCCGCCCTCCTTTGTCCCTTAGTGTCTCCGCCCTTGGTTACGCGTAAGCTGACATAGACGCCTTTTACCATCGAGAAAAGAAAAAGGAAAAACTTTCGGCAAGATTGGTTGTTTAGCATGGTAGCAAAATTGGGCTTCGAGAGGTTGGAGGCATAAGTCAATAATTCCCATTATAATATGTACCTCTTTGCATCACACTTGTGGGGAGTTTTTTTTTTTTTTTTTTAATCAAAATTTTTTTTTTAACTTAGTTGTCTATGTTAGCCTACGCACACTGCACACATCGACTAATTTTTTTTTTTTTAATGATTCCCACATATTTTTCCACTCGTTGATAAATAAGTTTGACCTTTTGGTTTAATATTATCAAAGATCCAACGGGATTTGATGGTCTTATGACTTTTTGTCCATAAAATGTTTTTTGAAAAGGGAACCCAACATAATGTTCTCTGATTAGGAGATAATCCACTCCCATAACCTAATAAGATGAGATGCTGATTTAACAAAGAATTGCTTTCTAAATTAATCCCGTGGGATTAGTCTAGTGGTCAAGGTCTTAGTTTTGATTAGTGTTTGCTCTTTCCGAAAATCTCATATTTGAAACTTCACAGATATTATCATTTCCTCTGAGGCCAGTCTATAAGTGGGCTCCCCGCAAAGGAACAATAGGATTGGACCCTCAAAATTAGTCGATGACGTGATTTAATCCGGTGTACGTGTTAGTTGTACTACGTCATCTGCACAATGAATATGCATGCTAGCTGCCTCTCATGGTAGCCAAAGCCAATTAGCCATGCAAAAAGCAAATATTTTTCTCCAAAGTAAAAAAAAGGTTAATCAAATGCGTTGTCTGGTCATAAAACCATGTTAATCTAAAGAGTGTAATTAAAATGGAACCATGATGAAAATGTACAATTTGATTCGAGGAGTGAGAATATCACTGCTCACTAGAAGACAACTGATCAACGAAGACAATGCTACTAATCATCCTCAAAGGAATCTAATCAATGATGCCTACGTCATCTTCGTTAGAACAGGATCAACGCTCAACCATATATATCGGGAGGCAAATCAATATGCGGATCATCTTGCTAGAATTGAAGCAGAACAAAATGAAGACTTGGTGGTTTCTTTGGTTCAACCACCCTCGCTTAGAGAGTTTTGGATTCGCGATCGCCTTAACTTAAGGCAGATTCTCGATTAGGGGTCTTGGTATTTCATTTTGTGGATTGTAATATTTGATCCGTGTATGCAGCTATGTTGCAACTCTTCAGTTGACTATTTATAATAGTCCGAAGCACACACAACAAAAAAAAAAAAAGAAAAAGACAACAAACTATAAACCATCATGTTGTCTTAATTTCTTTCATAATTACAAATTTATGTGGATTAATTTATACAGTACTTTATTATAAACTCAGATGAATGTATGAAAGGTGAGGGTGGAGGAGGGTACGTCGACCAGCCAAACTACCTTCTCTAGACTTTAGGCGTGGTCCTATTGGTTCCAGACCTACGGCGAATCCTAAAAGGGATTAATTACCTATAAGTTTCTACTGCCTCCCCAAAAACGTAAATAGAACAAAGTCTCTCTCACATAACATCTGATCATTGACATCGCAAACGGGTTCGACTCAACGATTGTGTGAAAAATATACACTTTAAATTCGCTGCTTTGCCAACTCATCTATTACCATATAACAAAAATGCTTAAACACAACTGGCTACCCCACTAAACTATGACCCATCAAGGAACAAACCAACGCCATTTTCTAAACGTGATTGTGCCTTTTTCATTAATGGGTGGCCACATGCTTTATCATCACCTCTTTTCAGACACCTTAATCTGTCATTTATATTTTTTGTGAATCTTTTTGGAAGAGCTATATATTTATTCTTTCTAACATGGAATCAAGATCATTTAATCATCATTTTGTTTCCTCTTTCAGAGATAGCCTGATTTAGACAATTGCTTGTCCAGCTAAACTTGCCCATTTCTTCTTCATTTCTTTTTCCTTTTTATTTTGTTAATTTATTTGAAGAAGGGTTCTGTTGCCTTTTTCCCAAACACATGCACAAGAAAACTATCTACTTTTTTTTTTTTTCCCTACTTCTAACTAATTACAAGTTACTACTATTGGTCAGACTGATTAATTATTCAGCATTCCCGGATTCACATAAAGTCCCACCATTTGTGTAACAAATCTCTTTTATTGGGTGATTGAGAGATAAGAAGTGATCTACATTGTGCGACGGTGATCTTTTATCTACGGGGAGTACCACATGTTAATGCTACATGGTACTCCAAGAGTACCCAATAATTGGCCGATTATTAGCACCAAAGCATCAGTGAAAGGATTCTGAATACCACATCCCTAAGATATTGCATGTCTAATGCATTTTGAATTAGGAGATTTTGAGATTTTCACTTTTAAAAAGATGTTGTGAGTAATTATAACAAAATTCTTATTACTAATAGGTTATGGTTCTCTAGGAATTTCTTGAGACTTAAAATGGGTATAAAATCTGATTTCTGATTCTAGAGAAACAAAGTTTGGATTGCTTTTCAAATATGATTTTAGACTTTTAAGTATTCTGAAATCTGATTTTTAGCGTTTAGTTGTGGCAAACTGCAAATTGCACTAGTTTTTACTGTACATTAATCATAATTTCGCAACTATAGTAAATAAGTTTATCTGCTTATAAAAAAAATCTGAAATCTATGATTTAAAGCATAATCTAGAGTTAGAATCTATAAATTGCCCCCTCAACTATCACAAACACCTCCGAAATCCTTTCGCCCTATGACATTCAAATGCTAGACCTGAAAACTCACAAAATATGCTATCATATCCAAAATCCTTTCGCCCTATAACATTCAAATGCTAGAACTGAAAACTCACAAAATATGTTATCGTAATGATGTCTCATGTCTAATTCATCCAGTCAATCAACTAATTAGAGTTTTTTTTTTTTTCTACAACTAAGAACTCCCGGAACATTTTAT
Source organism: Rhododendron mucronatum var. ripense (assembly GCA_019656295.1). Lineage (NCBI taxonomy): Eukaryota > Viridiplantae > Streptophyta > Magnoliopsida > Ericales > Ericaceae > Rhododendron > Rhododendron mucronatum. The sequence continues at coordinate 321,245 of BPLT01000224.1, read as the reverse complement.
ATATATCGAAACGTATGTCTAATTAATTCAGTCAATCAACTAATAAGAGGTTTTCTCTATGTCCACATCACCAAAAACGAGCTCTTACTTATCACCAATTTATTTCATGAATCACACATTTCAGGAAATGAGTCATCTTGATGAACTGGAAATAGTCATAGAAATGACTAGGGTAGTATGCACAAACCTCATTTAAATCATGGAAAATCATTGGCACTTTCATATATTAATCCTCACTCTATACAAATAAATAAATCTAAATAAAAGGCCGGTCATGTGGCCCATGTATCTGTTTTTGTTTATTCAACTATTGTTGGTTGTGACAGAGTAGCAACTTTGGTGATGAATGATGAATCTGTGGATACATCATCAACAATTAAAAATGGAACAATTCAGTTTTTAAAAAGGTGATCGATCAACTTGCCCTAATTTTATAGTACCAACATGTATAAACTACGAAGTATAAAATTGTTGGTCACTCCTAAAGCGTACCCCATGTCACCCAGGTTCCTTTTGATAACTCGGGTGTCCGGGTCAACTTACTCGTACCTCGACTAATCTCGAAGACCCAATCTCATCACCCACTTGCGAGGGCCAATTAAAATCAAAGCAAAACTCCGTATGAATTAGCTCCAAAGAAGTTGATAACACCTAAGAAAAGTATCGAACATGAGACTTTACGAGGGAGTCCATCCCTAACCAGGCTAACCACTTGGGTTCCCATTTCACCATGGTTAGGACTTACTGTAGGAGTCAAGAACGCAGGTTTCTTTTGGTAACTTAGGTGTCCGAGTCAGTTTATGCGAACCTCGACTAATTTTGGAGACCCAATCTCATCACCCACTTACGAGGGCCAATTAAAGTCAAAACAAAGTTCCGTATGGACTGACTCCAAAAAAGTTGATAACACCTAAGAAAAGTATCAAACATGAAACCTTACGAGGAAGCCAATCCCTAACCATGCTAACCACTTGGGTTCCCATTTCACCATGGTTAGGACTTAGCGTAGGAGTCAAGATATGGTGGGTCAGTACAATTTGGTTCGAATATTTGATCTCAATAATTAATCTATCTTGTATTTGAGAGGAAGAAGAAAGAATATGGAAGCCTGTTTCTTTCATAAACACAACGTAACCATGTGTAAAATATAAAATATAAAATCCATGGAAAGAGAGCACCCTTGCCTCCAAATGAATGTGCCTAAGTTATTTCGGTTTGAATATTTGATCTCAATAATCTATCTTATACTTGAGAGGAAGAAAGAACATGGAAGCCTATATTTCTTTCATAAACACAACGTAATCATGTGAAAAATATAGAATATTAAATCAATGGAAAGAGAGCACTCTAACCTTCAAATTAATCGAGACGCGCATAAACTATTTCGGACGCTCTCGGAAAAGAAAAAGGGGGGGGGGTTGATTATACATATATCATGAACAATAATGGAACAATTCAGTTTTTAAAAAAAGGTGATCGATCAACTTGCCCTAATTTTATAGTACGTACCAATGATGTATAAATTGTTCGTCACTCCTAAAGCACCCCATGACACCCAGGTTCCTTTTGGTAACTCAGGTGCACTCAGGCGTTCGAGTCAGCTTATGTGTACTTCGACTAATCTAGACCCAATTCCACCATCCACTTGCAAGGACCAATTAAAGCCAAAACAAAGTTTCATATGAACTGACTCTAAAGAAATTGATATCACCTAGGAGAAATATCGAACATGAGACCCTACGAGGGAGCCAATCCCTAACAAGGCTAACCACTTGGGTTCCCATTTCACCATGGTTAGGACTTACTGTAGGAGTCAAGATATGGTGGGTCGGTACAATTTTGTTTCGAATATTTGATCTCAATAATAATCTATCTTGTACTTGAGAGGAAGAAAAAATACGGAAGCCTGTTTCTTTCATAAACACAACGTAACCATGTGTAAAATATATAAAATATAAAATCAATGGAAAGAGAGCACTCTAGCCTTCAAATTAATCGAGACGTGTTTTGGTTCAAATATTTGATCTCAATAATCTATCTTGTACTTGAGAGGAAGAAAGAACATGGAAGCCTGTTTCTTTCATAACACAACATAATCATGTGTAAAATATAAAATCAATGGAAAGAGAGCGCTCTAGCATTCAAATTAATCGGCGCATAAGCTATTTCGGTTTAAATATTTGATCTCTATAATCTATCTTGTACATGAGAGGAAGAAAGAACATGGAAGCATGTTTCTTTCATAAACACAACGTAATCATGTGTAAAATATAGAATATTAAATCAATGGAAAGAGAGCGCTTTAGCCTTCAAATTAATCGAAACGGGACGCTCTCCCAAAGAAAAAGAGGACGGTGATTATATTGTGTATATTACTCCTAGTGGGTCAGCCATTATGAGTATCAAAGTTTGATGAACGTACCGATTTTCCTTTTTTTGCTCTATCAGTGCAAGAAGATTAGAGATTAGAACCCATCAACTATCCTCTAACGACATTCAAACACTCCAACTCTGAGAAAACATTCAGGAGCAATTTGATACCGATAAATTGCAGGTTCCAACTTGAGGGATTCACGGTGGCGCAACTCAAGCATATTTTTCGGGGGCCAATCATGGTGCCGACATACTAGCGAGGAATGCACTAACCCAAGGGTTGGGATTTATCGTCGTTAATGTTGTTCCGTCTTTGTTGTTATTTCAATTAAATGCAGATTCTGTAAGAATTAAATACGTCAAACTTATTTTTAGTTCGCAATCTATTCTTCATCCTTTATTACCAAAAAATAGAAAGAAAGATCAAAAGAAAGCAACAAAACAAAACAAATTACAAACTAAAAGTGACAAAACACAACAAAAGCAAAACACAGAAGAGTAGACAAGTAGTGAAATCATCATACAACATATGGTACATCAGCAAAGAGCCCACTTACATCACATAAACCAAACATTCCTTATCAACAGAGACCAAAAAAACCAATCCCAAACACCCATTTTACAAAATGCAAAGTACTAATACTACAATTTCCCCTAGCAATATCCCATATCTTATAGCAGAGCTAACACAAACAACCCTAAAATCACAAAATACTAACCGGGCTCTATCCCTTTCAAACTAAACTATTGAACAACCGCGTTGTTTTTCGACTCCGAGTAATCGACCGACTGTGAGTGGTTCGGGATCAAAGATGACGCGTTCAGTAGAACATATCGGGTGAGGCCAAGATTGGCTGCTGATTGAGATGCATCAAGTTCCAGGAATTGTCCATGTAACTCTCAGGGATGCACTCAAAATCTTCGCTTTCAAACACACAACCACTGGCAGTGGCAGTTGTGGTGTTGAGGCAATTGAGGATGTTATTGAGGGACTCCAATCTCTGGCTGAGTTCGCTCATCTGAGCACTCAAGATAGAGTTCTCTGCCTCCACATTCAAACACTGCTGATTGGTGATGCTCATGGTGTTCATGATCCGGCTGTTTTCGTCCTTCAGTTGGGCGACAAGGGCCATCAAGTCATCCAAGTGCTGCTGCTTTCGCATCCGCGAACGCCGAGCCGATTCGCGGTTCGATTCCATCCTCTTCCTCTTCCTTTGGTCCACCAAACCCTCCTCGGAGCCAGATTTCTTGATCTGAGCAGAACACCCTGAGGAATTTCCACTTGAATCCATACGGTACTTACACCAAGTAGCTTAGAAATCTAAAGAAAACCAAAAAGCCAAAAGTTTTACACCTTATGAACACCAAATACGCAGGACCCAGATTCTAATTATATTTGGTTGACTCAAAAAGTTGTAAAAATCCAGATATTTTTCCAAAACAGCGAATTTTTACATGGCTTGATAATCTAAAAACAGAAAGGAAATCAAGACCCAGATAGTAGTTTTATGCAGTTGAATCAAATAGGGGTATAGATATATCTAGAAGTCAAGATCTAATGAAAGAAGATTCATGAGAAAACGTAGAACCAGTAGAGGAAGACAACAGAGAAGGATTGAACGAGGTGGGTCCTGCGCCTGAGCGAGGAATCTATAATAAAACCAGAACGGAGGATTTCACTGAGTACTGGTGACATGAGTCTCAATTAGATCGAAAAGCTGCATCAAGATTTTGAGAGAAAAACTAATCTTGTAACAGAGAACAGATGCTGATCTCAATAACAAGAAATCTCAGCAGGGTAACGAGATGGGTATTCGGTGTTTTGATCCAAAATCAGAGCCCAGAAGGAGAAAATTCCTGACAAAGAAATCAAAATCAAGAACAAGAAAAACGGAGGAAAACAGATCTACAGAGGATCACAGAGAGAGAGAGAGAGAGAGAGAGAGAGAGAGAAGCAGCAGAGCTTAGCAGGAGATCTATAGGAGGAGAGAGAGAATGAAAGGTGGAGATTTTGCTGGTTGAAGACTTGGGTTGATTTATAAAAACGGAAAAGGTGAGCAAGAAAAAGAAGGAAAGTTATAAGAAAATGATTTTTACCACACACAAAAGAAAAAAAAAGTATAAGAAATTGGGAAGTGGGATTTCTTAAATTTGGAATAAAGTGGAGAGCCCTTTGGAATATCCCTCATGCCCCCTCATCAAGGAGTTGTTGAGGGGAGAGGAGAGTCAGGATTGGGCAAGTGTGGTGGGGAAGAAATTTCTCTCAAGATGGTAACTGACAAACTGTCCAACTCCAACTGGTGAGATAAACTCACTCCAAGAGTTACCCAATCAAGGCCAATTTACCGGGGGTGTTGGGTTCAGGTACTGTCCAGTATGGTTTCGGTCAGATTCAGCTTTGATTTTTGTGGGCTTGTTTTGGGTCCACAACAATGATCGAAATCGTTCGTGTGGTGCTTGTCGAGTTCTTCAACTGTGATGAAAATCAAATTCATTGAATGCCGATAATTGATCTTTCGAAACACATTTCTTTTGAGAAAAATGCACCGGGCACATTAAATTAAACTCATCTATTTCAAGATAAATGTGTTTCAATTTGTCATTTACATTCGCTGAACTTGGTTTTTATCGTACTTGAGAAACTTGAACGGTGCCGATTATCGATGTGAATCCGAAATGGGCCCACAAAAAATTGAATCGGACTGGACCGGAACCACACTGGACAGGACCTAACCCCAGAGATCCATGTACGAGGTTTTGGTGCACTTATATACCAAATGCTTTCCCGCCGCAGGATCACTTGAGATTCTTTAGACGGTTGGAAAACGCTTGGCAGATTAAGTACTAGGGGTGAGCACGGACCGAATTGGTTCGGTTTTATAGTAAATTAAAAAACTAAACCACTACATACGGATTATGAATTTGGAGAACCAAACCAACCCACAAAAAGTATAAAACCAAATCAATCCAAACCATTAGACTATGATTCGATTTTGGTTTCAAACCAAGGTTTACTTGAAAATGAAGATATTATCTTCGTAAACTATTTAAAATACTCAAAATTGCTGAGATAAATTAAGATTTCATTTTCATTTGTAGAAATATAGGAAAATTTAGAAATTAATTGAGCCATGGAATCACTATTCACTCAGTTTTATAGTAAATCAAAAACCAAACCACTACATACGGATTATGAATTTGGAGAACCAAACCAACCCACAAAAAAGTATAGAACCAAATCAATCCAAACCATTAGACTATGGTTTGATTTTGGTTTCAAACCACGGTTTACTTGAAATGGAGATATTATCTTCGTAAACTATTTAAAATACTCAAAATTGCTGAGATAAATTAATATTTCATTTTCATTTGTAGAAATATAGGAAAATTTAGAAATTAATTGAGCCATGGAATCACTATTCACTAAATGGAGCATTACATTATACCATTTGTTTTGGTGTATCAAAATTATAGGAATGGATTCTGATATATAGAAATTTATGCTAAATAATTTTGACAGTAAATGAATATTGAATAGGATGGTGGATTAAATAGATTATTAATTTAGAAAATTAGTTCACTATAACTCCCATGTGTATGAGTGTTATATATATATATACACACACACACACACACACGGTTTGGATCAGTTTGGAACCGAAACCACTAACGTAAATCTACAGACCAAGCCATTTAATGCGGTTTCTAATTTTTTTAAACCGGAACCAAACCAAACTACTAAAAAACCAAACCAAATCATTCGGGTTGGATTGGTTTGGACTGGATTCACGATTTGACGGATTTTTTGTTCACCCTTATTAAGTACACCAAAAACTCAGTACAAAGAAACTCCGGTGGTGTTTGGCCACCTTTATTATTGTATTTTGATAAGTTGTGACTTTCCATATTTTTAGTGTTTGACGTCATGATACGGAATTGATTCTGTCAAAATACATCACCAGAAATAAATTGCGAAATTTATAATTAGGAAGAATATTTTAGATTCTGATTCTTTCTTTTTTTCACGTGAAAAATTCTGAATCTATGTGTTATTATGAATCTATTTTAACACGCAAAAAAAATACAAAATCTATTTTGACGTATCGTCCAAACACTTCGATAGATTCGTTACAGATTTTGATGTTAGTAATTTAGAAAGCTCTTCTATTTTACAATCCGCAATTCAAAGTTAAACAATTACCTGCTCCCAAACGCCTTGTTTCCACCGCCTTCGGCTAGCTGTAAATAATTGTCTTTGCTGTTTGGTTCTACATACCAAGCATTGCCATGTTTGTGTACACAATTTTATGTGTATGGATCTGGGCATGTATGTGTTTGGAATCATTTGATACAAAGGGACCGCTTGTTCTATAGACGGACTCACGTGTATCATACGGTAAAAAGGCAAATTTTTTTCTCATTTGTGCAGATAAATTTAGTGTGTCCGTGACATTACTCTTATTTTTCTTGACATAAATGAGGAATAAGTATCATAAGTCTTAAAATCCCACTTGGCAAATATAATCGGTATACAAAGTTGATCATCTGAAATTAGTAGTACGTTTATATACTAAGCATACCTTTTTTTTGTTAAACAAAAAGGATAGGAACGAGCGACCAGTATATCTTCTCCTATTGGACGTGACAACGGTTCTCATCATTATAGAGCGTTCTTGTATATTAATCACTTGCCGAAGAAGAACAGTTTGTTACCATAACTCCACTAAGATGCGAGTGGAACCAAATGCATATATTATTGCATAGCATATTGATCATGGGTTCTCCTAGCAGCATGCAGGATTCACACCCGGCCGAGACCATGTCCTCCTTAATTTGGCCATCTCGACTACCACTTTGATGATATGTACTAGGGACTAAGGGATCCTCTCTAGGGACTAAGGGATCCCCTCTACTGCATGGACGGAATTAAAATTTCGTAAACGAGGGGACTATGAAGAGGAAGCATGAGTACCATCACTCTTTAAATAAGGCAGGAGTGTACAGCGCCTCGGTTTGCTCAATCAAAATTTTGTCATCTGAGTGATACTCCCTCTGTTTCAATTTGTTTGTCCAATTGTCAAAATTCGTGTCTTACAAAAATATACTTATATCTTACATTTTACAGTATAATGTTTTGGAAATTGACTTCTACACTTCCCTTTTTATCACATACACTCCCTTTTTTGTCCTTATTCATGTGACTTTACCTTTTTACCCTTTCATTAGTTCACTTTTTCACACATTAAGGGGCAATAAAGTAAATTTACACCAAATAAAGACAAAAAAAAAAAAAAAAGGAATTTATGTGGTAAAAAGAGGAGTGTAGAAGTCAATTTCCTATTATTTTTTTTATGATTTTGAAGATTTTGTATAATAAAACTAATTAAGATCTACCAAATAAGATCCATATTGCATATTAAAAACATTACGAATTAAAAATTATAGATAATTTTTTTTAGAAGACAAACGCTCACAATAAATTAAAAAGAAGATAAATAAATCGAGACGGAGGGAGTATATTCCAGGCATATATACCTGAGTAATGAGTAAAATATCCGTGGGAAGAGCGTAAGTAATGACGTAATTATGTTATGAGGTTATCACTTTTAATCAACATCAATGTTGTAGCAATGTTTTTAACAAAACTCTCTCAGGATTGGCGGCCTAATATAATAAATTGTCTTGATGGTGGGATCCACCAGTTAGAGACTATATACAATATATGAATATGTATCCTAACATTTGTCTTCAAACAAATAATTCATGCAATAATCTTTGCCATGTGATGTAACATTATACATGCATGAAATTTTTCGAATAACAGTAGTAGCATCATTGGGAGTGATATTTTTTTTATTTATGACCGGATGTTTGCCCGGGTCAGTTTGTGCGAATCCCAACTAATTTCAGGAATTTGAAATTAACTACCGGACAAATCCTTTTGTAGCTCCAAGATTTGGAATGTTTGATCATTAGAGCTGATTGATTATTGGGAGTGATTGGCGAGCTCTACAGGATTAGAATATAGAGGTGTCAAACAGGCCGGGTTGGCACTGGTACGGCACGAGCACGACAAGTTTGAAGGCGATACGGCATGAAACAGTCTTAGTGGGCACGCGGCACGGCACGGGCCCAAAAGTGAGCGGAAATGACACGGGCACGGCATGGAAGTTAGCTTAGCACGGCACGGCACGGGCACGACACGGAAGTGGGATGTGGCACAAGTCACGACACGGTTCTAACCAGGCACGACACGGCACGGGCACAAGCATGGAAGTAGGACGGGCATGACACGACACAACACGGTTCTAGTCGGGTACGAGACAACACGACACAACACAACATGGTTCTCGTCAAGCACGGCAAGGCACAACACGGCACGAGGCATGGAAAAACTAGGGGTGTACACGGTCCGGATTGGTCTGATTCTCTAGAAAATCAGTAACCGGACCATTTCAAACGATTCTAGAAAATTGGGAACCAGAACCTAACCAATATATGAGTGGAACCTAACCAGAACCAAACCACAAAACCGGTCTGATTTGGTTCGGTTTCGGTTCTGATTCTATCCAATTAGCATCCAAACTTATCACCGGTGTGTGAAAAAGAGAGACGTGAGAATTGAAAGAATAGGAAGATAATTTATTAGAATAGAAAAAGAAGGAAGAAATAAAAACTTTCCTAACAAATGAGATTTCATCTCTAAATAAAGTAAGTTTAGCAAGAAATAGATTAACCTACCAAATTACACACATATATTTATTTTTATATAATTATATATATATTAGTTTTAAATGGTCCGGTTCAGTTCTCACCACAGTTCTTTAATTGAGAACCAGTAACCGAACCAAAATTAACGATTCTTATTTTTTTGAAACCATAACCTGACCGCAGAACCACAGAACCAGACCAAATAGGACGGTTCTGTCCAGATCGGACCGGTTTTACGGTCCGGGCAGTTTTCTTGAACACCCCTAGAAAAATCCAAAAAAAAAAATGTTAATAAATAAACAAGGAATTTTATATTATACTTTACTTTATTCCTATGTATTTTTTGATAATCCAATAATTTATTAATCTTTTCTTTTTATTTAACTAACATAAACTTTTAAAATATTTTATATGATTAAGAAAATTTGAATCAAAATTATAATATAGCAATTACCACCCATATACATTGCGTTTTATCTAATAAAGGTTTTTTAAAAAATATCAAATTTTTTTGGTGAAAATGAATTTTTTTTGTTTGTGTTAGTGAATTATGTCAAGTTAAAAAAACTTATCAAAATAAGGGGAGAAAAAGTTTCAAAATAAAATGATTATAAAAAATATTAATTTAAAAAAAAAGAAACACGAAGTCATGAACAAAAGTAACGTGTGTGTGTTTTTGTGTGTGTGTGTGTGTGAGAGAGAGAGAGAGAGAGAGAGTGTGTGTGTTTGGAAAAAAAAAAGTTACAAATTTTTTTTTTTAAAAAATGGGCTGGGACACTTAAATCACTCCACCAACACAATCACATGTGCTAACTTCCTTAACAATTTAAATAAAATAAGTTATCAAAAGATTTTTTTTGAAAAAAATGTGCCAAGGGAGATTTGAACCCTGATCATGGGGGAAGAAAGCCAAAAACTTACAAGTTTCAATAAAGTTTTAAGCAAAAAAAGATAGGATGGAATACTACAAACTTAAGAACATTAGAGGCGGAATGTGTGTTTGTAGGAAGTTTTTTTTTCAGACGAAAATCTATTGGTGATGTGTATACAAAAATCGATGGCACAACACGGTACGGCACGACACGATTTAGAAAGGCACGTCACGGCACGACACACGATTAAGTAAACGGACCGACACGACACGACATGACATGACAAAAAAGGCACTGCACGACACGACAAAAAAGACACGGCACGATGCATCATGATTAATTAATCGGACACAGCACGACACAATTTAAAAAAGGCACGGCCTGACATGGCAACACGGTATGATAAAGTAAAATGGTCCACCACGGCACGGCACGACATGCCATGGCACGATAAAGTAAACGGGCACGGTACGATACGAAGCACAGTGGGCACAGAAGTTACACGGCACGACAGACACGTTTGACGCCCCTACATAGGACCGCAAGCCTTTTCACCGCACATGTATTGTTCTAAGAAGCACGCACTTGGTGGTGAAATCCACACCAATGTACTAGTGGAAAAAGTTCTTAGAGTATCACATGACGGTGCTTCAGAAAAAATTAATAATTTCTCGCATCATTGGTCAAAGGGATACGGTCATATACAACACTGATGGGGCCCACTGATGGGCTTAAAGGAAACAATCGAAAATTTTAGGGTAAATTTCACTGACCTCCCCTGAGGTTTTTGACACAAACAGAAACCTCCCCTGAGGTTTCTGAAATCTCAGTAACCACCCTTACTTTTACTGACATTACCCAAAATCCCCCTTCTGTTACCAGCCGTTACATATCCTAACAAAAGTTGCTGATGATGTCATAATATGTGCCTTGAACTGCCGAAAATGCCCTTTGACCTCTCTAAATCTTCTAAACCCATGTGTTCTTCCACCCATATTATAATTCAAATTCTAATTTTGTCGCAATGAAGCCCACTTATTTTGGATATTAGATAGAAAGCATATGAATCTATAAATTATTCTATTTCAAATGCAAATATTTAATTGAAAATATTTATAATAATGACTATATTAATAAGCTCAAAAAAGAAAAATGACAAATTATTTAGTTACTGTAAAATAAACTAAGGTGTGGTTTGGCATAATAATTCTTTTGGATTTTTTTGGGTCTTTGTTCAAATATTTTTTTGCCTTAGTAGTTTTGTGTCAATTTTTGATGGATTTTTTATTCATTTCAACAAGAGAAACATAAAATGTAAAAAATTATGATCAAAACCTTTTAAAAGTTTTTTTTTAACAGACTTTTAAAAGTTGACTAAGGACATAAACAAAGCAAAATATTTTTTAGTAGTATTATGTTTTGTTATTCTAATTCTTTCAATTTTAGTTCCTATTTTTAAATTTGTTTTATTTCTTTGCTTGATATAAATTAATAATCTAAAAAAATTGAACACAAAACTAAAATGTTTTAAATCCCAAGGAGTTTGCCTGGTGGTCAAGATTAGAGACTAAGGAGTTTGCTCCTTTCTAGAGTCTCAAGTTTGAAATCTCTCAAGTGCAATCAACTATTTTCGGACCACCCATTTCTACCTTTAGTTGGGCTCCTTGCAAATGGGCGGTAGGATTTGGTTCCCAAAATTATTCGAGGTGTGCTTAAGTTAGCCTGAACACCTTAGTTATTTAAAAAAATCTAAATGTCTTAAATAAGAAATTTTAGAATATAAACTTGTTGTATTGAGCAATTCTATCCATTTTTCTTGTTCAATATAGACAATGAGCCCTCAAAACCTCTAACCTAGCATAAATTGTAAACCTCTAGAAACCTCTTCCATCACCTTATCACCACCCATTGCCCCATCGTAAAAATTGCCCAAAACCGCCGAACCCAATTTTGCCACAGCGCAACCAATTTTTATCCTTATTTTACCAATTTCGCATTCTGCTCACTCCATTCGCCGAAAAAGAATAATTCGCCTGATTTATATAAAATGTGTGTATGTTTATTTTATTCGAGTAGTAATTACGTATGCAGAATAAGAGCTCAATTGGATTAAAAAGTCGGGAGTAACTTTTTTTTTTCCTCTGTTCAAATAATTTTTTGCATTTATTAGTTTTGCGTCAATTTTTTTTGTGACATATTGATTTGTCTTGGCGAAAGGAATAAAAAAAGTATAAACTTTTAATCGCAACTCATAATTTTCTTTAAAAAGACAAAAAAAAAAAAAGTCAAAAAATTTGTCTTTTGGCTTACTTTTTTTCTTTCTTAGAAAAATTAAGACTTCCGATCAATTTTATTTTTATTTGTTTGATTTCTCTCGTCGAGACAAAGCAATAAGTCAAAAATTTGAAGCAAAACTAATATATGCAATTTTTTTAATAAAGACAAAAAAAAGTCACTCTTAATTTTTTAATCCAAACCCACACAAGTGAGGTTTAATTATTTCTCTCCCATTATGTCCTTTGCTTATGCCGGCATCCAAATTGGCAATTTTCCTTGGATTTCTTTGCAAAGGGGAAGAACTATTTAGTAGAGGGCAATGGCTATACAAGTAGAGGGCATATATGTCATTTTGTCACAATAGTCAACGCCATTAAAGGTTAAATTAACGAAAGGTGGACTTTTGGTAATGTCAGCAAAAGTAAGGGAGGTTACTGAGATTTCAGAAATCTCAGGGGAGGTTTCTGTTTGTGTCAGAAACCTCAGGGGAGGTCAGTGAAATTTACCCAAAATTTTAATTGAAGAAAAATTTGGACAATGCTTACGCTAAACTTTTTAGGAAATGACTTGGACCCCAATGATCCTAAAGGCCCACCATTTCTTTTATGATTTTCACATTCATGGAAATCGGCTGACCTAAATTGTTACACCAATCTTATAATTTTAAAATATTCTCCAAACAATTTTATCTTTTAGGTATGACTTACGCTTTTTTAACTAAATAATCCATTTGGATTATTTTCTTTGTTCTTATTTAAATTTTTTTCGCATTTTTTTGTTTTTCGTCAATTTGTTTGTCCTATATATTTGTGAAAAATTCTCCAAATATTTCAAATTATCAATCATTAGTATATTTCTCAAAACTAGCTAATAGCAATATATATTACGAATTAAATTTTTTTTGTTACTAAAGTGAAAATACATTTGATTCAGTTTGTACAAATTTTGCGTCCGCTAATACGTAGAGATGATGATCTTATTGCATGCAAAGCATAGCATATATAAATGACGTACTTGAGCTGCTTTTTTTTTGTTTTTTGCCTTTGATTTGAATATTATGTAGTGTCTATATTTTACTTAAATAAAAGGAGTTGCAATTATTTACTACCGATATTTTTAGACCACCACGCACCTTCCTGGATGCTGCCTATATAGTTGATCTGTGGAGAGAGAGAGAGAGATTAGCTCACTTAGAGCAGTAATGTACATGTAGGTAGGGCTGTAAATGAGCTGAGCAGCTCGCGAGTTCGGCTCGGTTCGGTTCGGTAAGGGCTCGGTTCGGCTCGGTTCGAAGGATAAACGAGCCGAGCTCGAGCTCGATTTCGCGGTGCGTTTGATAAACGAGCCGAGCTCGAACCTGGCAGGGCTCGGCTCGAACAGGTTCGCGAACAGGTTCGTCTCGGCTCGAAATATATAGGTTCGGCTCGGCTCGGCTCGAATATGCCAATATATAGATTCGCGAACAGGTTTGTTCCGCTCGAAATATATAGGTTCGGCTCGGCTCGGCTCAAACATGCCAATATTCGGTTCGACTCGGCTTGTTTAGCCAATTTTTTAATATTAAGGCTAAAAATTTGACGAATTCGAGCTCGAATTCGAGCCGAGCCGGCTCGTTTATTCCAAACCAAATACTAACGAGCCGAGCCGAGCTTTGTACATGCTTATCGAGCCGAGCTCGAGCCGAACTTTTTCGGCTCGATTCGAACTCGAGCCGAGCTCGAGCCAGGCGAATTCTGATCGAGCCGAGCTCGAACATGTCAATATTCGGCTCGGCTCAGCTCGTTTACACCCCTACATGTAGGTCACTTTCGTGCTTTTTTCTCCTAGTAATGGAGTGTGTTCGGATTAGTTTATGCACAGCTTAAATTGCCAGTAAGAGTCAAGCGTGCGAGGTCAAGGTGGCAAACCCGTTTACTTATTGTCATACTCTCGCTCGATCAATGACCAACCTTTTGATTTGATCACTTTAAATTCGTACTTTGACATAGGTTCTGGAGAAATATCCAAGTTTTAACATTTCTTTTAGTACAAATTGACAAATATTTTCGTACCAAATCAAAAAAAATTAGTAACTGAGATCAGTTTTTTTTTTTTTTTTTTGTAATTTGTCAAAATAATTTGTAATCTTTCTGTATGTACTGTACACATTCATTTGCTATCAACTCATTTAGCGTTAGTCCATACAGAGTTTTGCTCTTACTTTAATAGGAACTCCCGCAAGGACGATAGAATTGGTCTCCCAGAATTAATCGAGTTGCAGTTAAGGTGGCCAGACACCCGAGTGATAAAAAAACATGAACTATAAGTACTAGATATCCATTTGTAAATATACTAATCAAGCACTAATACAAAAGAAAAATTACAAGATATTGCTACCAATACCATAGCTTTCTTTAATTATACCACCCTTTTCCTTCAACCATAAGAAAAAAGGGAGGAAAAATAGACACAAAGGCCCGCTCAGTGCATCCGAGTCGTCCATTTCGGTTTTGGACAGCTCAAATTTGGAGAAAGAAAGAGGAGAGAGTGTGTTCCAATCTGAGCCGTCCAATACACTTTTGGATGGCTCAAAGGTGCCCGCTCAGGCACCACATCAGCCGGGTGACATAGTACCCGCTCGGCACTGAAAATTTTCTCCACACAAAGCGACCAAATTAAAGGATGTCCATAAAGGAATGATGCATTATGGACCCCCGTGGAACTGCCTCACAGCCTTCAGGCCTAGTTAATGCCTTACTTTGTTTGGATCCAAACATATTGCAGCATTAGGTATATACGTACAGAAAAGTTCTGCTTCAACAATTTGTTTTCTTATCTTTGTTTTTTCTTTTATTAGGTATCCGCCCACCAGACCAACCAATCCGGAGGACCGGTCCACCGTCTATTAGTAGGGAGTGCAATTAAAATGGGAGTAAAGTCCCGTCTGAACTGTCTCAACACAAAAATTGATGGCACAAAGGTGAGATTTAAATCCCGAATCAAAAGCTTTGCGAAGGCCCGATTTGCCAGGAGACGACTACCACTACTACACCAACCTGAGTTTGTTTTCATAGATTTGTATACCCACCAAAATGGTTTATCCTGTGGAGTGGAATTGGGATCATATTCCTTCTAGTCTTTAAAGTATGGCCAAGTCATCCGTGCCAACTTGCCGACGGGCCTTCGAGCCAACAGTATGGGGAGGGATCTAATCGTCCAAAAGAGAAGTTTGATCGGATTCGAATACGAAGTCACAATCGGCTTACTATTGTAACAGATATACATAAATATATCGTCTACCACATAGTTGGACCCCATTCACAGGGAATCTAACATTCCTGTGTGTGATAATTTTAACTAGTAAAAAGAATCATGATTTCAGTGAATTTGAGCAGTGGTGTTAGTCCAAAAGCAGAATGAAGCCGAAAGGGAGAAAAAGACGAGCCATAGGATTTGTTCATTCCCCATTACACAAAAACTGGCATTCATATACAGTCCAAACCACTAAACAAACTTTATCAAAGCAGTCCACCATTTATTTAGCTGCTAACAGTACCAAAAAAAAAAATTGAAGTAATGAGGATTACCGCGAAGGTTGGAGTGGAAACGAAAGCGAAGGCTTTCCGAAGTTCCTGGTTTTGAGATGATTACCGCTGCACCAACCCTTGAGTTTGTTTTCATATTTCTGTATACCCACCAAAATGAGCAATATATGGCTGATTTAATGGAGTGGTTTTGGATCATGTTCCTTCTTGTCCTTACAGTTCAGCTAAGGCATCCGTCAATTGGTACCGAGCCTTTGACCCGACGACATGGAGGGGGATCTTAGAGCCCAAGGATCAACAAAAGAGAGGAGAGGTCTAGGTTCAAGTAGATAGAGCTACGTTCAATACTGTGTTGTTGTGATCTACCTTACTAATCCCGCAACTCCTGATTGTTAGGGGATTACCACTATATCAACCCTTTGAATTTGTTTTTGGTCCAATGGAGTGATTTGGGATCATGTTCCTCCTTGTCTTTATAGCATGGCTAACACATCCGTCTACTTGCCAACGGATCTTTGGCCCAGCAACATGGGGAGGAGCCTCAGGGCCAAAGGAAGGGGTCTCAGCTCCTCAGGTTAGCTACGTTTGACTTGCTGGCAATCTAACTTACTAACCCACTAACGTTACATATGACAAAAAAAGTAAGGAAAAAAAGAAAGAAAAAGGAAAGTCAATTTGAAATAAGTTTTCTATCAACTAAGTTTTACATCATCTCTCCCAATAGGTGCCCAGCTACAGGAATCTAGAATTGGATATTTTAAATGACAAAGAATCATGACCCAGTGTGTTGGATCAATGTTAGTCCAAAAGGAAGTCAAGAGGGAGAAAAAGAAAAAGACGACCAAGGATTTGTGCATTCCCCATTGCACAAAAGCTGGCATTCATGCACAGTCCAAAACACAAACCACTATCAAGCTTTTATCAAAGCAGTCCACCACTAGCTGCTAACATGAGAAACATGTGGTACAAAAAATAAAAGAATGGGGTTACCACAAAGGTGAGAGTCGAAGCGAAACCAAAGGTTTACTGAAGTTTCAAGTGGTTGTCAGAGTGATTACCACTGCCGCGCCAACCCTTGAATTTGTTTTCATATCTTTGTATCTGTTTGGTCACGAAATGGCTCAAGGACTGAGCGGCCGGGCGTGCCAGGACTTGTCGCGTCTAACGTAAGGATTGGATGTTCCTTTTCTGACTTCTTGACCCTGAGAGAGAATGTGTTGCAAACCTAAGGGGTAGATTGCGGTGATGATTTGTGGTTTTGCCACAACGAGCGTGGACGTAGATATTTTCTAACCGTGTGGAAAAGAGAGCAACGTAAAAGTAAAAACGAACTTTTATTATGTCGGAATAATAAAGTTGGGTACAAGGGAAAGTAAAACCCAAATTACTTGAAGAAGTAATTGAGTGAATGCAAGAAATTAAAAATAGTTGCTTCGCTGGGAAAGAATTTGGTTTAATCGTTGGGCTTGATTGATGTGTGAACCTTTTTTTCTTCTTGAGCTCTAATATTTATAGGCAAGGGTCTTCGGCTTTGCATGCAAGAGCAACTTCCTGCCTTCATTTGGTGATGACAAGGGTCCCATGATCCTCCAATTTTTCCTCGAAAGTGGCGGTTATGAGAAGTTAATTCACGTCCATCTCCTTTGCTAATGAAAAAATCATGGATAATGGAGATCCTGGAGAAAATAATTAACCACCCCACTACCTAATATCATTTAACTTGCACTTGGAATCGCAAAGTAATGGGCTAATTGTTTCTCCATAGAATGTCACGTGTCCTTCATTTGTGTGCCCACTAAAAAATCAAAAACCACCATTGTCTCCCATATGGAACATGGCATATATATACACATGCGTGTATATCTTCATCAGCCACCACATAGCAAATTATTCGGTGCATCTTGCTTCACTTGGACAAAAATTAATTAGAGAGAGATAGAGATAAAAATGAAAGTAGTGATTGGAGATATGGGTAATAAATGGATGTTGGAATAGGGTAATAATTTTGAGTCCAAAATCCCGATCCCTAACCGAACAAGCCCTAAGAGTTTACAAGGAGGTCTCAAGTTCTAGTAGATAGAGCTATGTTCAGTCTATTGTTGTAACATAACTTACTAACTCAGTAACCTATCTATGACCGAAAAAGCCATCCTGTCGGCTTAACTTTGTCTAAAAAGAACACAGTAAAAGTAACTAAAAAGAAAAAGACGACCAAGAGGATTTGTTCATTCCCCATTACACAAAAATTGGCTGCATTTCCTTTTTAACTTTGTCTTAATCATCTTCATTTTATGGCCAAAAGAACACAGTAAAAGTAAATAAAAAGAAAAAGACAACCAAGAGGATTTGTTCATTCCCCATTACACAAAAATTGGCTGCATTTCCTTTCACTTGTCCTAATCTGCAGCAATTTTCACAATAAGCCCCGAATAAGGGGATTAGTGCACATCATCACTTCTTAGATACCCTTTGCAAGCTGAAGCTGTTTGATGTTTGTAATTTGTTTCCCAGGGTTGAGTCCCTTCGGGCAGGCACGTGCACAGTTCAGTATTGTATGGCAGCGATATAGCTTGAACTCATCACAAATTGCATCGAGGCGCTCCTTGGTGTATTCATCACGACTGTCCATTATCCACCTGAGCATGCCAACAGAAAATACAAAACCAATTCAGTTCCATGTCATTTAATGAGCTGCAAATTGGGAAATAAAAGAAAAGAAAGGAGTTATTTTCTTGAAAAAATGAACACCACATCGACACAGAAGCATTTCTAAACAAACCTCAGCCATCAAAGTAAATATATAAGTTTGAGATGCCGTTCCACTTAATGGCACAGAAACACAAGAGAAAGAAAAAGGCATGGGACAGCGAGTATCCTGACTCAACATAGATTGACAGGAATCAGCGAAATCATTTGGTAGAACAAAAGTCTCTGCGGCGACATACATAATTTACTATCAAATGTAATTGATAGATCAACTTAGTTCTGCTAAGCACAATTTGCATTTGCACCTCGCCGGCCCAGGACATTGCCAATAGTAGAGATCATAATATTTCTGGTTCACCGATAACAAAGGAAAGCACCATCTCTTTTGGTTCAATAAGAACTTTAATTTCCTGTACCCTGACACTTGTACATTGCCAAATGTGCATTGTGTGAGACAGAAATCAAAGCTCCTCTGGGTAGTCAATCCTTTTTATCTACCGCCTTGCACAACTAATTCAAAATGAAGGCCAACTCAGGATTACACGTCATATTATTTTAGTGCGACAATCTGATAGGCTCCACAAGTCCATATGATTAGCTTGAACATCATGTTATTTTCTTGAAACTTAGCTTGATTATCATAATTATGCATCGCTCTAGAACCTAAAAATGTGTGTAGGGCAACTGGGCCAGGCCATAACAATGTAGATCACCCTTAAAAGTCATGTCCATGAAATCCTGCACTTTACTTCTAACAATGTAGATCACCCTTAAAAGTCATGTCCATGAAATCCTGCACTTTACTTCTAACACTTTACTTCTAACACCCATGCCCCAAAACATGCAATTGAGAAACAAACACAAGTAAATAACATTTTCAATGACGATTCAGAAATTTCTCCAACGTAATAAAAGCAAAGAAAGTTTCTACACGTCTGCATAAAAGAACCTGAAGAAAAGGTTGCAACTTGCAACAAAACTGAACTGTGAGAACAACTCAAGATCATATCGTTAAACACTTCCAGTTAGGCTTGTTTGTTTTATGAACAAGCTTGAGCCGACCTTTTAGGCTAGTTTGGCACCAGAGCTCAAGTATATTCTAGCTCATCTATAGTAGGCTTCTGAACATGAACATTACATAATTCTGATAACCAAGTTTCACTTTTACGAATATCACTAGAAATTAACACCAATCCTTTTGCTTATGCTACATAGCTACAACGAAGGATTTAGTCTAAGCTTGAATTCTTTTTCTTTCTTGAGCTTCAAATATCAAGCTCAGCTCGTTTACATTACTTCGACTCGAGCCAGAGCCTAGAGCTAAACTAAACCAGAGCTTGAGTTTCTCCACCATTAAAGAGCTTGGAATGGACAAATACATCAAAGTCAATTCATTCCTGTCCCGATGTTTCAATTCATTCCAACAAAACATATTCCATACAAAAACTTCAAAGAGAGTCTCCACATACCACCAGACCTAAAACTTCTTATGATTTAAGGGGCAGTGAAATAGTTAAGATAAATTCAGCAAAGCAATATCTTTCCAAGCGTAACAACACCGAGGAACCCCAAGTCCCCGTTCAGTTGCAGGGAAATGGAAGGATAGTAATGAAATGTTAAACTTTTTCTACGTAGTTAAACTAAAACTTCTCATCTCTCTCTTAAATTTCTTGTATCAAACAAAACCATAACGGAAATTACTTTTCATTTTCTTTACTTAAAATTTTCTCGGGAACAATTATGTAGCACTAATTTCTTGACAAGTGCACAAAGCCAAAGATATCACCACTCAACGTTCAAAGAATGCTCATTTTCCCATCTATATTATAAAAATTAGTCGGTTTTTTCACAAAATGTCTAGCATACAAACAAAGTAACATCACGACCGTCAGATTGTATTCATCAAGGCGCAGGAGCCGCAGATGCCCTCGCGGCAGGAGCGGCGGAAGGTGAGGGTGGGGTCGATCTCGTTCTTGATCTTGATGAGGGCGTCGAGGACCATGGGCCCACAGTCCTTGAGGTCGATCTGGTAGAATTTGAGCTCTGGTTTGATCGGGTTGTCGGGGCTCCAGCGGTAGATTTGGAATGTCTTGAGATTAGAGGTGGGTTGGGGGGTTGTGGGTGAGGAATTTTGGACCGAGGCTTCTGAGGCGTACGATCGAATGCAGATTAGCTTCGCCGCCGGCGAGGTTTGAACCCTGGAGAAGGCTCGCCGGACTAAACCCGTCGCCATTGGATGAAATTCGAGTTCGAGAGACTCAGGAGTCGTAGGAAACGATCCGTGTCGTGCAAAAAAAAAAATTATAAAAAATTAAAAAATTATTTTTTATTTACATTATCTTTAAATTTGAAAATATAAAATAAATATTTATTTTTTAATAAGTGTTCTTGAACGGAGCTAAATGTAATTAACCAACCTCTCCTTAGGGCTGTTTTCTCTAAATAAGTTTATTGACTTATTTTTTGTCTTCATTTTAAAAAAAAATTGAATTTTTTATTTTTGTGTTAAATTTTGTGAATTATTAGTTCGTCTGGACAAAAGCAACCAAAAAAATATAAAATTTAGTCAAAACTCAAATTTTTTAGAGCAAAGACAAAATAAGCTAGACAGACAAAATTTTTTTGCTTATTTTTGTCTATATTAAAAAAAAGTTGAGTTTTAATTATAACTTTTTACTTTTTCAGTTTCTCACGTCGAGATGAATCAACAATTCACAAAATTGTTACACAAAAATATGTTATAATATATAGAAGCATATAGCCCGTGCTATGCACAGAGTAGATTTAAAGACCCAAACAAATAAAGTAAATATCAGTGATTAGAAATCGACTCATGCACACTCCTTTAAATGCACACTCCTTTAAATGGAATAAATCGATTAATAGTGATTAGAAATCGACTCATGCACACACCTTCAAATGGAATAAGGGGGTGTTTGGATGGCTCATTTTTGCATTTTCTGTTTCACCTTTTTCTATTTTGGGTGTTTGGCTGAGAACAAGAAAATTCATTCTCTGAGAATGGTTTTTCAGATTTTAAGAAAGGAGAAGAGAAGTGAGAAAGAGCTCTGGAGGAGCTTTTCCCATTCTCCTTTTTCTATTTTCGGTTTCAAGCCACTCCAAAAGACATTCCTACCCTCTTTGTTTTGAGATAATTCCAGATCAGAACCCTCATTCGAACTTTATATCCGCTCCTCTCTTTCACTTTACTCATCACATCATCTTCCACCACACAAGACGAGAGAGAGAGAGAGAGAGAGAGAGAGAGAGAGAGAGGAGCAGAGGCCGGAGAGATTTTCCGGTCTACACACAATCCACTCACCTTCGTCCATCGTCATTGAAATCGTGCACCTCTTCTTCATTCAACCCACCAAAATTTGGGGGGAAACCCCATGTAATTTTTTGTTGAAGGAGAATTTAGATCTGGGATTAGGGAGAATTTTAAGTTTGTGGATATAGATCTGGGTTTTTCCCTAACGACCTCATCTCTCTGGTGTTTTTTTTTGAGCATAATCTAGAAGGGATTTTACACTTATGAGCCCCACAATTTAGGGTTTCTTTACCATCTGGGTTTTTTTTTCCTAATGACCACATACGGCTTTGTGGGTTTTTTTTTTCCCTTTTAATTATTGTGTAATGTTTAAGAGTTTAAAGTTTTTTTCTTTTTTAGTTCGTATGTTTTTTAATTAATAATAGTTTGAAGTGTTCTTGTTTTTTCCAATTACCTAGGTTTAACTTAATTGTTGTTTTAAGTAAAAAATGAAAACATTGTTGGAGGAAAGTAAGAATAAAAAATACTTGAAACAATTAAAAAAAAAAAAAAGGTAGTTCGACACTTTCAATTGAAGTAGAAAGAAATTTCAAAATAAAACTTTAAAAAAATGATTAAAATATTATTTATACACCATTATTAATATTCAAGGGCAATATAGTAAAAATCAACCCATAATTCATTTACATATCATATCTCCCAAACACTACTCTTGCTACAAAATGCATTCTGCACACATCACCCAAACACTCTATTAAAATCAAAATACATTCAGACCACAATCCAAAAAGCTAAAAAGCCAAAAAATTGAAAACGAAAATCCAAAAAGTAGGCTCCCAAACACCCCCTAAATCGATTAATCCTCTATGTACAGTTGGGAAAAAAAAAAGTATTCACAAATACGTAAAAGTACAATAAGTACATCCAAGAGGCTTACCCCGAAGGCCGAAGTTGGGAAAATTGTTTGGACTTCCTCTATGCGATTATTGGGATCATCAATGTTCCAATATCCATCCTGCAAATAGGACACTAAAAAATGTAAGAACAACAACAATAATAGGAATGATTAAAATAAAAAAAAAACACCAATAGTTGGATGCGTCGTTTCGTAACTAACAGTTTAAGGAATTACAACGAAAGGTGTCAATGATACCAAAATCTAGTTGTAGCAAGATAACGGCTTTTGGATCAAGCACCTTGTACACATCAGATGCCGTTGATTTCCGCGGAACTCCCTTGTTTCTTTTTTTTATAGAATTTTTGAACGGCTCGAATCGACCGTTCGGTGGCCAGAGACGACCCGGTGCGACTGTCGATACGATTTCAGTAGGGGGACCGGTCAATCCCTATGGCAGGACTTACTTCTTCCCACACTAGGAAGCTTCTCATGAGGTCCATTTCCTTCTTTAGTTTTTGTTGTAATGAGTGAACAAAGATTTCAATGAAACAACCCGAGGATTAGTCCGGGTGGTTGGTGGGTGTCCTCCCCATACAATTGCCCCGGGTTTGATTCTTGGGGCCAGGCCACAAGGACAAGAAAGTACTTTCTTGTGACTTTCCTAGTCTCGGCATGGATGACCTGTCTTTGACCGGACTTAGGAGGGGATTAGTCAAGATGCACATAAGCTGGTCCAGACACTCTTGACCTCCATACAAAAAAATTGAAAAAGAAAAGAAAAGATTTGAATGAAACAAATGCAAATTAAGAATCCGGGGGCTTGCTTAAAGGTATGGCTCCATTAGATACAAGTCCAACAGGTGTAGCAGGGACCTATAACAAAGCATATTTGGTGTAGTTCAGCCTAGAAAAAAACAACTACATAAAAAGAACACAGTCTACAAATCCCTAGGGCATGTCCATAGCAACAAGGAAACTATCACCTCACAACGAAAATAGCCCTAATTACAAGCAAAGGCAGAAACAGAAGAAAAGCTACACTTGCACTCCTAGACAGACCTTAGGACCCATTTGGACGCGGGATAAGGATTGGGGGTATTAGTTACGAAGGGGGATAAAATAGTAGAGGGTATTATGTAAGAAGGGTGGACCCACATTGATATGGCGGAGGATTAAATAGTACTTGATTTGGAAAGGGATAAAATGGGAGGATAAAATTGTTTTGTAGTTGAAATGGAAGAAAGAGATGGGGGTATTATCAGAGATATTATGTAATAACACCCTAGAACATCCCCATAAATAATTCCCCCGCCGGGAGTATTAGGGGGTACAAGAGAATGTGGGGCTTAGCTAATACCTCGACAAAATGTGTTCCTAAACTATGGCTTAACCATGGGCCCACGATCTTACGAGAGGATATTACTAATACCCCTTCGGTAGCCCGCATCCAAATAGGCCCTTAGATTCTTAGCTAGTAGAGATACTGGATGCCAAACAAACTTGTCAATTTGGGGATCGTTTACAGCCCAAATGTCGTTTTCAATTATCCTTCTAACTGCAGGTGGATCCAAAGATCTGTGATTAAAATTCTACCACTTCTTTCTATCCACGGTTGGAGTGGTCCAACATTTTGTTTGGTTTTAGTGACCAAAACTTGCGGAAAGTCATATTATTGAAGCAAATATCGGCACCTTTGTCGCCAGGTTCCTGGAACTTAAGCCCAGATCCAATGCATAGAGCAGGCAATTACCCACTAAAGAGAAAATGCAGAGACAAACTTCACTATCTTTACGGATTGAGGCAGAGACAAACCTCGCTATCTTTACGGATTGAGGAGATGTTTCGGGAGTACTTCCCCTTATATTACAAAATATTCGTACTTCTTCAAAACTAGGAGGTTTCAGAGACGAAGCAAATGAGAGGTATGAACTTACGACTACGAATTCTAACCACTTTAAACATTAACTGAATTTGCATTTTACCGACTTCTAGCTTCTACACATAAGAACCAAGTATTCCCCCGTCCATATCCTTTCCCTTTCTCTCGCAAACAGTAATTGTGTCTCTCTTCCAATTAACTTAATCTAGATCTCAATGAACTCGATACGCAATGTATGGGGTATTTATTACAAGTGTTAAAACAATCTTAAACATTGTTCGATACGATGGTACATGAAATTAGAAAAATCAGGTGATCTTTTTTTCCATTTTTCCATCTCGGCGATACGTTATCAGTACAGTTACGTATCATCTGAATATTTCACAACGTCACCTCTGACTTCAGATGGCTTCATACAGGTCCACATTAGACCATAGAAACAAGTGGAATTTGGCTTCTCTCCAACATGCCTATTACGACTGTCATACAATCTCATCACCAACATGCAATCTCTTGTGTATTTTTCAAACTCCAAACAAATTTTCACACAAGAAGAAGGAGGATTTTGGCTTCTTTAGTCACTGGACAGTTGCCCGCTAAGTTGCTTTTACGTCTAAAGTAACGCCAACGCCAAATTCCAAAATTTCTAGGCTTGTTCTAAATGCAGTACAATATGCCACCGCATTCACGTACATATATAAAAATAAGCATCTACACGCGTACATAGAAATCTAAAGAGCGCATGTACATGATTGAATGAATAGGAGCTTGTGCATTGCAGGAATATGTGAAAAACCAAAAGTTCAATACTCCAGTGGAAGAAGAAGAGAGCTTCAAAAATACAAAATTACTACCACAATAGTATCACCACAGCTCGTACATCTTAATTTAATTTACATCGAAGAGGTCCACAAATACAAAGGCACAACTATCTACAACCTACAGCAGCAATGTGACATAAAGAGCTCGAGAGTAGACAAGCTCTACAAGAAGATGGAAGTGTTGTGCATCTAACAGCACAAACTGCTAATGCATCATTATCAACATTATTAAAACAAAAGGGCATGAAGAAAACGGAATAAAAAATACATCAAGAGCTAAGTTATTAGTGTACTAGTACAACAATACCTTCAAAGCTTCTCTGTAAAACCGAGAAAGAGAAGGTCTTTAGCTTGCCTCCATACTGGCCGTGGCAACTTCAGGATGGTAGTTCAACATTTCCTCCCACATCATCTCCCTTATCATTTCTTCCCCTAAATCCTCATCTATATCAAGATCGATCGGAACCTGTGCCGGAGGATCGCAGGTCGGATCATATAGCGGAGACATATAAGGGTGTTGGAGTGCTTCAGTAACACTAATCCTCTTTGATGGATCAAAGACAAGCATCTTCTGTAACAGATCAATCGCCAAAGGATGGGCACTTGGGTAAAGGCGAGACAAGGGGGCCCCAGGAGAATAAGGTAGCGATTTGATATACCTTCTCGCTTTTGGGTTATCAATGAATTCGAGGTCGTCTTCCGTCTGGCTTCCAAGGATGTTCACTATCAACTTGAGTTGGTTGAGACATTCTGTGCCCGGAAATATGGGTTTGCGACCGAGAAGCTCAGCAAATATGCATCCAACGGACCAAACGTCGATTGAGGTCCCATAGTTGTCGCAACAGAGGAGAAGCTCTGGGGCCCGGTACCAGCGGGTGACAACATACTCAGTCATGAACTGCCCTTTGCCACTGCTGGTGCGTGCAAGCCCAAAGTCACAGATTTTGAGGTCACAGTTTGCGTTGATGAGAAGGTTCCCGGGCTTCAAGTCGCGATGAAGAATGTTGGCTGAGTGGAGATACTTCAGTCCTCGAAGCAACTGTACAGAGCAACTTAGATCAGCTTTACAATGAAAAAAGCCTCGAAGCAAAAGAATGAAAATCCCATGAAGTATCAGTAGTTGGATTTTACTATCAAGCCACGCCACAACTCCAATTTCAAAGATGCCAGTCAGAATAATTCTAGCTTCGTTTCATATATATGCAAGTATTTTGACTGTGAAGCATAAATGAGGTAACACTGGAATGAAAAACATACAAAGCACTATTGTTTCAACGTCCACACCCACTTCTGAATTCTGACACTTGATCCAACCTCCATTTAATGTGAGCAAATCTGGAACAAGATAGAATCTGCATATACCCATTGCATCATTCCTACACCAGCATCACTACGATGCGAATGAGAGCATGGGTGTTCCATAGTGCAAGACATCACAGCTTGACATTTATAATGAATGCTACAAAGGCCATTAACCAGCAGAGGTCAAAGTTATTAATCTCTTGAACCTAATATACAATGAATCTTAGCCAAAAAGGTTATGGGTTTTGATCATCCACAGAACAGTCCATCACTTGAATACAATGCCGCAGAATATTCCTAAAATACGATTGTTCACTGTGCATAAATCATTTACTACATCAATAGACAGTGTATAAATCATTTACTACATCAATAGACTCTGTATAAATCATTTACTACATCAATAGACAGTGTATCCACAGTTTCAATCCCGTTAGTTGATTAATATACCTGGAAGAGGAAATACTGGCAATGGTCATTCGTAAGTGCTTGAGAGGACTTGATAATCTGATGCAAATCTGTATCCATAAGTTCATAAACCATGTAGACATCGTTGAAACTTCTCCTGTGGATGGGCATCATGACATCTTTCAAAGCAATCACGTTTTCATGTCTAAGATGTCGGAGGAGCTTCAGTTCTCGCAAAGTTCTCAGTGCATCAATGCGGTTGTCGAATGCATTATGTATCTTCTTAATTGCAACCTTGTCATTGGTTTCCCTGTTAACAGAAGAGCACACAATACCGTAGGCCCCTCGACCAATAGGCTTGATTGGCACATATTTGGTATCAATCTCAAACAAAGTTTGCCACATGGAATAGTAATGCTTCCCTGGAGACTTAATTCCGTTTGGCGGCTCAACTGGAGTTGCCATTTCCCTACAAATAGCAATGACAAGATTAACATCAAAAATCCAAAAACAAAGGTATAGCAATGATGTATCATATTATGAGAGTACCAACCCTTTAACACAGTTGCAGACTTACTGCCAATTTGGATATATTTAACACACTATAAAAAGAAGTACACTCCTGCAATCCAGAGCACCAAGGTTGATGAAACTGGGTCATTCACTGAGTGATAAGTCTACCACCAAGGTCGATGAAACTGGGTCATTTATGTGACTTCTACCTTATAATCATATTATCATTATCATGCTATTCTATCTCATTTTTTTTACTGCAATTCTCTGTGATGAGCCATTTCTGTGAAACAAGTAAATAATTGTCCTCTGATCGAGTTAGCAAATCAACAATAATCTTTGGATAAGACCAATGACCGGTTGTAAAGTGACTCTAAAGTTTCCATCACATAGAAAACAACTAGAAGGTATACAAAGGTCACATTTTTCCATTGGCCTCTGATCAAGTGAGCAAATCAACAATAATCTTTGGATAAGACCAATGGCCGGTTGTAAAGTGACTCTAAAGTTTCCATCACATAGAAAACAACTAGATGGTATACAAAAGGTCACATTTTTCCAGCCTCACATACAAAACTACAAAATCAAATGTACGTATATCAATGATGTATCATACTATGAGAGGACTAACCTTTTGCTAACCTGTTGTGATACAATTGCAGACTCACTTCCACTAGTCGAAATTATAAAATACGAAACAAAAGTACAATCCCGCCATCTAAAGCAACAACGTTTATGAATGGGTCATTTAGTCATTTACTGAGTGGTAAGTGTACAATCACTTCAAGTACTTTAACTTCTGCCTTACATAAAATTATCATGCTATTCTATCTCATTGTCGCTGCAATTCTCTATAAAGGGCCAATTCTAATGTGCAATTCTTTGTCGTCTGTTCTGGTGAGTAAATTGATCCTAATCACTGGATAATACAGAGAGCCGAAACTAAAGTGACTATAAAGTTTAGATAACATATGGAGCAACTAGGTGGTAAACCAAAGGTCAAATTTTTCCAGCCTTAAACAGACCCATGAAAATGGAAAAGCACAATACCAATTCCTCACTCACTTTCCAAAGGTACTCCATACCCTTTTTCCCAAATAGAGGCAGTTCATGAAAAGCATTTTAGTTTCTTCCAACCAATTGAATCAAGGTCTATTTCACCAATTTCACACCAACAGAATCAAAAAGTGAAAACAGAAACAACTAATTTGGAAAGCAACGAGATTGACTGCAATAAATGGTAATTTACTAGTTTAGGAAAAACCTAAATGAACAGAAAAACCTGGTGACATGCCAAAACATATATAAAAATACATAATCAAACAACTATGCATCAAGCACGAAGTGTGGCTCGTGTCCGTTTGATGTAATTTAGATACTTGCTCGTTCAGGAAAACCTACATGAAGAGAAAAATCGCATCGGCATGCCAAAAATAAGTATGCAAATCTACAATTAAACACAATTAAGCAAAAAGCACGAAATTGGCACTAATATCACAGCAAACTAAAATATCCACCGATGAATCGGACATACTTCTTCGCTTTGCAACGCCTTTACGCTGAATTCAACCCAATTCCGTCTCAAACCGAGCCACAAAGCATCGCATGATTCAATTCTTTCGAAATCAGAACCCCAGTGCGATCGATTCCAGTCGAATTCAAGCCCTAATCGGAGAGAGATCTCGGCAATAGGAGTTGAACGTAGAGATGGGTATACGGACGTAAGATGTATGCGGGAGTACAGTCAAAAGCAGAGATCTTTTTGGATCTAAGGGGGGTAATTGTATAATGATGATTCGTTATGTGGTCGCGATCAGAGTGGGCTGGGAGTGGATGGATTAGTGTGACGGAGCAGAGGAGAGAGAGAGAGAGAGAGATGAGAGAGAGAGAAGATGAGTTACACATGGGATATCGATATATATTAAACGCCGATTTCTGGACTGTTGCGTAAAGCAAGGTTAGCGAGGGTACGGATTCCGTTTTGGAAATACAGAGGAATGAAGTGAAAAAATAAGAGGG
This sequence comes from Rhododendron mucronatum var. ripense, assembly GCA_019656295.1. Classification (NCBI taxonomy): domain Eukaryota; kingdom Viridiplantae; phylum Streptophyta; class Magnoliopsida; order Ericales; family Ericaceae; genus Rhododendron; species Rhododendron mucronatum. The sequence goes on along the minus strand of BPLT01000224.1, from coordinate 291,671 downwards.
AAAATGGCGGGTTAATCGTAACGGAATGTTGGTTTTCTGGGAAACGGCGTCGGATTTCGTTGCGTTTTACTGGACATGGTGTGTCGTTTTGTATATAGGCCGATTTTGTCCTAATAAGCAAAATGACTTATTTTCTTGTTCTTGTTTAAACTTTTGTTTTTGCATTTGATAGTTTTTTGTCCTTTTTTTTTGTAGATTATTTTTTTTCCATGACGAGAGGAATCTAAAAAGTAAAAAATTACGATTGAAATCTATATTTTTTAAATAAAGACAAAAAAATAAATCAATAGATCTATTTCTTTCGTTTTTATTCAAAAAGAAATTGGGTTTCGATCAAAATGTTACTTATTTGATCAAAAAAGGAGTTAAAGTGAATTCAATTTGGGATACGATTTTTGCAACCTTTTTTATGATCTACACTCCTCTTTTTATTTTTATTCATGGAAATAGTTAACGTGCAAAGAGTGTATTGATATTCGTAAAAAATACATTGGGCCTCTATCAGTTGATTCTTTCGAAGAACCGGAAGCGAAGCGCTATGCCGGTGAGGGGGGACGAGAAAAGAAACGGCTCCGAAGAAAGAAATTGGGTTACCTGAACCACCATGATTAAGGGAGGCAAAGGTTTTGACATTAAGGCCCCATTTCATTAAGGGAAATTAATTTTTTAAATTAAAACTGATGTATTGTATGTTTTGTAAGTGGAAAATAAACACTTAAAAAATAAAAATATTAACAGAACGGAGCCTACGCATGGATTGTCGCCTAATGGGCTCACATTAGTAAAATCATTTATTCATATGAATTTAGTACACTATCCCTTGGAGTGTGAAAAGGTGGACCAATGAAAGCGTAAAAAGTAATTTCACATAAATAAAATTAACAAAAAGAAGTGCCAATAGTAAAAATGGAAGTATAAAATTCACCACCCAACCCTTGGGCTTTTGTCTAATTAAGGTTTATGGGTGGTGATTTTTGAGTTGGGTATCTTTTCTTTTTGGCATGGGAAAAGTCAAATGTGGGTTTGTCTAGTGGTACAAACAAAGCATATTCGTTCCCCATGCTAATTAGGGAATAAAACCCCCGTTAGGCAATTTTGGATTACCTTTGATACTGTGTTTCTGTTGCTTCTTTCCTTTCTATAAGGGTGTTTTGGGACTTGGGAAAAAAGTACTCCGCAATTCAAGATAGACATAATTTACGTGAGATGACATGATCATCAATCCAATTATCACCCCTCATGTGGTGTGAAGTGGGACTTGATTTTATCATTGAGCCATGCTTCACATTCAATGGCACTTTCGTACAGTGACAACTAACTCGCTCTTCGACCCCATCATAAGGTTAGGCACAAGTGGAAAAGTGACATCAAGTTGCTCTATCATGTAGCATCACGGTTATGCAAAATACTTTTTTAACTTAAAATTTTGCGATGACGTCGAGCGTTGGTGGAAGCGTACACTTTTTCATTATTAAATGTACCATTATGCCAATAAAACGCGTAGTTTTGCAATGGATAAAGAAGAAGAATTGACAAATCGTAACATTTACATGTACTTAGGTATTTGTACATTTTTCAAAAAAGAAAAAAAATGGGGATATTTTTTACACTTTCATCATCATGAATTGGGGATGATGCTGTGCATTAATGTGCTACGCATCATGCTGCGCATCTTTGAGCCGTCGGATCGTGCATCCGACGGCTCAAATCTCATCTTGGCAATGAACGGCTCTTGATTATTAGTTGCCAAGATGAGATCCGAGCCGTATTTTGACATTTTAATTAAAAGTAAGAAAAAAACATAGGAAATTGCGTTTTTTTTGGGGGGTTATCCACACTCCATTTTTTGTTTTTTAGTATTGAAAGTATTTTTTTCCCTTAAAGACAAAAAAGAGAGTTTGAATAACAAAAAAAAAAAAGAGGTGTAAATGTCAATCAATCTTGTCTCATCAAATTGGGAGATTTTATATACTCGCTTTTCCATTGGGTGATCACTCAGTACTTTTGGAGCACCCCCAAATAGTATTTGAGGATATAGTCCACCATCAAGTGGGCCCCAACCCAAATAAACGAGTTACTATCCAATTATGACCCATTGAAGTTATAGGGGGCTCATTCATATCGATATTAATAATATGGTGGGCTACATGCTAGTTTTTAGGGGGCCAATCTCTTTTGTCCTGAATTTTTTTTTACCTTTATGCCTAAAAAGATTTTTATTTTTTTCTGTCAAATGGAAATTCATGCCGAATAGTTTTTCGGCCGTTTGTTTGTGTGATTTTTTTTTATAAAATTTCAACGACCGGAAACTCCTTAATACAGAAGCACAAAAATTTTCAGCACAGAGAACTCTGCCTCAGTTTTCCGGGCTTCTACAACGTGGGCCGGTTCGGATAAAAAAAAAATATACAACGTGGGCCGGTTGGACTTGGACTATGCTTTGATTACAAATGAAGCTATCATCATAGATTCGCAAGTAGTTCACCTTGCCCGGATTTTTCGACGATACTAACACGTGGCACTCCTTTGACGTTTAGAGAGTGGAGTCGCATGGGGCGCCGACAAAACAGTTACTCATCTAGAAGGATGCTGATGTCCTGCCCACTGCCCAGCACACAGATTTCGGCAGTCGGAATGAGACCGGATCAGCGGGCCTAACTCATGGGGCAGCACCATCTCTCTGTCCTCGACACTAGAGCTAGTGCACGAATTAAACCGTTTGAGTTTGAGGTTGTATTTGATTATTACAAGCTCATTTTGAGATAAGTTTACTATATGAATAGTTAAAACTTGAACGTCTTTTTGAATATTGTTAAAATTTTGAACGGAACTCAAAAAGACTATTGGTTGGCTTATTAGATTTTATGTTGTTTAAAAAATTTAAGCTATTTTAGATCTGTTTGTAATCGGCTTCGTTAAATTTCGTTTGAGATCGATTTGTTTCATAAACAAGCCAAGTATAAGTATATTTTTGAAGTTCGTTAAATTTTTAAATCAAGCTTAATTAATCAACTATTCATCTCATTTAACTCGTTTATCAATAATACGACTAGCACGCCAAAAGCACAGAAAAGTAATTGGGACTTGGGTCCTGTCAAGTCATTTTTCTGTGCAATGTTTTAACTAGGGGTGCTCGCGGTCCGGTTCGGTTCGGATTTCTAGGAATCCGAGGACCGAACCGCTAGTCACGGTTTTTACAAAATGAAATCCGTGTCCGGACCAAAAGTCCTACGGTTCGGTTCCAATCCAATCCGTAAGTCACGGATCGGTTACGGTTTTATCCACGGATTTTAGCAAAAATAAAGTTCAAACTTATATCCCACACTAAAAGTAAAGAAGGTTACATTCAGAATTAAATTTAATACCGGCCACGAGAAAGTACTTGTTACTTTGAAGAAACGGAGAGAGAGAGGAGAAGGAGGAAGAGGTGAAGAAGTAAGAATGATGCGGTGGTGACTACAGTCGGCGGCGACTTGAACAAGAAATGGAAATTAGGAAAACTGGAAAAGAAACGAACTAGTGAAACTAAATTAGGATTACCCGTAACTTATATATAAAAAAAAACAACGATTTACCCCATATATTTTATACATCTACACTATATCCTATTATTAAGATAAAATACTAAAATTGGTAGAAAAAAAGTTTTAACATTACTAACAATTAATTATATAAATACACACATATATTTATATATTTATTTATTATTTATATAAAATAAATATCTCACGGTCCGGTTCGGTTAATCCGCGGTTTCGTAATGAAAATCCGTGGACCGAACCGCGAGTCACGGTTTTCTAATTTTTCAATCCGTGTCCGGACCATTAATCCACGGACAAAATCCAAAAGGTACGGATCGGTTCGGTCCGGACCGGTTTCACGGTTCACCGGATTTTTTGAGCAGCCCTAGTTTTAACTGCTCTTCTAGCATGACCAATTACTCACAAATACAAAATAAGCTATGAAACGCCCATCGAATTAAATTGTAAGAATATGGAGAAATCTCAACTATTTTTGAAAATACTTAATGCAATTTCATAAATTTCGTACATGAGTAACTAAATATAAATCAAATGTGGCGATCACATAAAGTCTTATGGGGTATGGTCTCATACGATCATAAAATGAAAACACGATATCACTTATTGAAAAATCATTATAGATATTTTCAAAGTACCATGTGCCACGTGATGTTGTCGTTAGATCAAAAATCAACACGCATAATGTAATTCACCATTCTCGTCTCTCATACACCTAATAAAAATTGATAAACCATGTTTCACCTACTTTTTGTTATTACTTATTACGTGATTTGTCAGAAAAAACCTCATAAACTCCGCCGCGTGATATTCTACAAGTATTAATTATCATATTTTATATGCAAGAGAAAAGAGAATACAAGTAGTATTTTAACCTTAAACATTAGCCTCAAATAGCGGTGAGTGGACACTCGAAGCCTTCAAGTTGAAGGTACGTAGCTGTGAGGGGCATGCCTCCAAATACTCCAACCTCGATTGGTTGGTTAGTTTTTTTTTTATAATATTGTATACTTCGGCGGGAGTTAACGGAGTACTGATTAATTAGTCCCACAAGGAATTTTAAAGATTATCCATAACTCTGCATATCAAATGTCTATGACGGAGTTCGAACCCTAACCTTTCATATGGGGATGATTAGGAAATGCCAACTGGGCTAAAAGCCCATTGGCCTCGATTGTTTAGTTCAACATAATCGTATCTCCGGTTCGAACAATTTGTCAAAAAAAAAAAATGACGTCCGAAAGCATATTTTAATAATTTATGCAAGAGAAAAGAGAATACAAGTAGTATTTGAACCTTAACTTGGAGCTCAAATGGTGGTGAGTGGACACTTGAAGCAATTAAAACTTAAAAGGTAGCTGCGAGGGGACCATGCCTCAGGTGGTCCAACGACTCCAATCCAACCTCGATTGGTTAGTTTTTTTTTTTATTTTTTATAAATATTGTATACATCAGTATTAGTCAATTACTAGTCCACAAGGAATTTCTAAAATTTCAGAAGTTATCCCGAACTCTGAATACCAAACATTCGTGACAAGGCTTGAACCCGAACTCTCCATACAGGAAAGATTTAGAGATGTCAATTGGGCCCATTGGCCTCGATTGGTTAGTTTAGTAGAGTCATATCTCCGTTTCGTACGATATTCCCACCTTTTAAGGAGGGCCATGTCCATTTTGACCACACAAAAAAAAAGGGGAAGGCCATGCGTGCGTTTTTTTCGATGATCGATGGAGTTCGGGTCCAATTGTGTAGCACTTATACACACAAATACATAAGGGAAATGATATTGGCACTCCTAAAAATGATGCAGGCACTCCAAAATCAGTGTAACTCCAAAGTCACTGTCCTTTGTTTTTTGGAGTGTCAATATAATTTCCCATATATAAACTCACCCGCAATAGGTGGGCGCACACCGCTGCACACACACTCCATATGTGGACCCCACACTCAATGTGAATGAGTTGGTGAATTCGTGTGTGCAAGTGTTTGTGGTGCTAGACTTATTTGTTCGGGCCAGCTTTGCGCATCTCAATTTTTTTTTTTCGTAATTCGTGAAAGACAGAGCATGGTCATAATGACTAGGAATACTTTCTTGTTAACAGGTCAAGAATCGTACTTGTTTACACTCTTTTATCCTCGGGTCTATCTATATCTTCTCTCCCTATCAAAGCTTACAGTCTCTTATCATCTCTCTCTCTCTCTCTCTCTCTCGTTATCTTCAACGTAGGTCGATCAAGCTGATCTGCCCTAATTAATACGAATATAATTGCGCTTTGAACAGTGGAATTTGTGACTGTTGAGAAAATTAGCAGATCGGAGAGTTGGACGATTGATTGGGCGTAGAGCAACGATCTCTTCATCTTTTCGAAGGTTGTGGAGCTTCTAGAGGTCTTTCAGGTGCGATGACGTAGCTCAATCTATAAACTATCTCATGAATTTCGAGATATTTGGATTCACTGATTATTTAACCGTCCAATTGCTGGCGAATTTCATCAATTAGAAACTCTTGTCGAATTCTGAACACCAACAGATTATTTGATCATCCAATTACTGGCGAATTTCAATAATTAGAACGCGCGCACACACGGAGAGAGAGATTTGGATTCAGAGATTATTAAACCATCCAATTACTGGCGAATTTCAACAAGTAGAACTCGAAGTTCTAAATCCAAACACACACACACACACAGCGTTGATACTGATTTGGTACTTGATTTTGCAATGAGCTTCCTGCTTAAAGATGAATTACTGAAAGTAAATCTAATTTTTTTTTTAATCCAAAACCCATTTCATAAAAACCAAAATGGCTAAACACAGCGAATCCATCCTAGAATAGACGGAACCTACAACAAACCATCACAAAAAAACACTAAGAACATGTGACCCAGGAGCAACGACAAACAACCACAAAGCTAGTGACTAGACCTGTGCACAACTCACCGCTACAAGGGTCGGGACACAAGGGGCCAGCCATCTAAACTCACCGCTACAAGGGTCGGGACACAAGGGGCTAGCCATCTAACCACTATTCTCAAAACTCAGATCAAATGAGAGAGAGAGAGAGAGAGAGAGAGAGAGAGAGAGAGAGAGATGAGCCATTGAGCTGACGGTAATGTTCACTTGAGTCTGCAGAATTCAATCGTTACTATTCTCATGCAATTTTCGTAGATGGAGAAATGAACTTGATAATCAGAGAGAGATTGAAGGTAAAATTCTGAAAGGAAAATTAAAAGTTGAAGGTCCCTTCTAAACTTCTAGCATTAATCTCAGAAAAGTGAAAAGTGAGCTCAAGTGGTAAGAAGGTGTTTTCTAAGGAGCACCGACACGGACATGCGACACGTAAATTTTTAAATTTTTTTTACACTCTGACATGTAAATTTTAAAAAATTGGAGGACGTGTTTTAAAAGTATTTCAATAGTATTATATGAATAAAAAATAAAAATATAAAGCTTCTATTGTGAATATGTGCACAATGTATACCTTAAATCATATTTATTATCAAAAGATCATTCACAAATGTGTTTCATCACTTAGGTGTCTTTGAAATCAATTAAACATCATTTGTCACACAGAAAATAAGCCTTCCCTATGTTTTAATTAGAATCTACTATTTCGTTTGACAACCTTGAGTCCAGAGAGTGTCTGGAGCATTTTTTAGAGTGTGCTGCTCGAAGTGTCCAAATGAGAAATGTTGAAAAAAAAAAAAAGACACTTCGGATTTATATGTCGGACACATGTCCGAAGAGTGTCGGTGTCCGACACCGGTACTTAACCTTCACCAGATTGTTGTTGCTACATAGGGTGTCTTACGAGCCCAAGTCTCTAGTTCTAACTCCATTTGTTTTGACTCCCACTAAGATGAAAAAAACTCTTTGAATCATTCTTCCTGCAAGCGAAAGCTTGTGCGAAATGGCTTTGATAGGGGTCTCGTCTACAATGCGGCAATGCAAATCATTGCAAATTGCAGCTGGTGAGGTCGTTTATTGGAAAAAGGAAGAAAAACTCAGAACATAAAGAGGATCTGTGTAACTAGTTAGGAATATCTGTAGGATGGATCTATATGTTTATAAACATCTGTTGTCTTTGTCTTTTGATTTGCATGTTAGTAAATGGATTATCTGCATTTTCAAGCTTCACATATTTCTTCTATATGAAAAGATATAGGATGAGTTTTACTGTTTCTCATTTATGTTATTGACTGCAGTTTTCAATTATTTTTGTGATTGATCATACAGAAGGTGAGATGGGTTCTCTGCAAGGACCAGTCGTTTGTCCTGCTCTCCGAGCAAAACATATGGTAGTTAACGCTCTTCCTTTTAATAGTCCTTTAACAAAGGCTGAAATTCGTAGAAGTGAGTCCTGGGGATTCAGAAGAATCAATGGTAATGGGATTAATGTGGGCCGTCTACATGTGCGGAAGTACAACAAGGTGCAAAGTAGTTTCAATTCGTCATCCAATGGGAACGGTAGTATGGCAGATATTAACGAAAATGATGAAGATTATGTGAACTGCAGTGTCGTTGAAGCAGGTATCCTAAGTGTATCCCTCAAATTTGATAGCATTGAAGTATCTGGGATGTTTGGATCAGCTTTTAGAGAATGCATTTTCTCATTGTTGGGTTAAAGAAAAAGTTGAACTGTTGATCAGATGTATTTTTTTGCTTGCTTTTTATCAGAAAACAGTAAATGGAACTGTATTCTCTTAATCCAAGCAGTTAAGATATCTTGTATGTAATTTACATTGCTTCTTGCTAGATAATAAGAACTTTGAGCAGAAATTATGATTTTCCAATGTTTCCTTGAACATCCTTGTCCACAGTTCTTTATCTTCTATTTTGAAAATTTGGAGGGTAGTTTAACAGGATGACATTTTCTCTCTCTCTTTCTCTCACTTAATCTTTGTAATTTTTTCTCATCCTTGTCCACAGTTCTTTCTCTTCTAGGCCCTCTTTGGAACTTTCCGTTCTCTCTTTCTCACCTAATCTGTGTGTGTGTGTGTCTCAATGCACATGTTTCTACGACATTTTGATTTCTTTTAAGCCTGTTTTAGCATTACCATGGATGAATGGAAGCGATAGTCATGTTCTCCTACATATAGCTCTAAGTAGTGCGCCGTTGATGATTTTGCAACTTTGATTTTTCCTTGTAGTTGAGGTGAAGAGTGGCCGAGACGGCTTTATGATTAAGATGAGAGATGGTAGGCATTTAAGATGTGTTCATAACAACCCTCTAGTTGGGCATCTGCCTGATTATGCTGCACATCCTGCTATTGTACTGAAGATGGAAGACGGGACGGGTCTTCTGCTCCCTTTAATTGTTTGTATGTCCATATTGAATTTGTTACTTTGTAATATACTCAAAATTACTATCAGGACTTTGATTTGGGACATTGTTTTGTTTTTAAGTAATGGTTTGCTTTTGATTGCAGTGGAGATGCCGAGTCTTTTGCTTCTGGCAGCCGTACGCAATGTCCAAATTGTAAGCAGTCATGTTTCTTTTGGATTACTTTGGTTCCATATGAGTTGATTCTAGAAGATATCCATCGTCGACTACTTTTAGATACCTGTTGTTGACTATTTCTCAGGCTAGGCCCACAATGTATCAAGTTGTGAAGGAGATGATTGAAAAAATGGGCTATGCGGTATGCTTGTGTGTTATATCATGAAACGGCTATTCTCTGTGTGATACCTTGATGTCTCTTTCGTACAATATCTATTTGATCTACTACCATTTTTGTAGGTGAAGCTTGTTCGAGTCACCAAGAAAGTGCATGAAGCATATTTTGCTCAGATATACCTCTCAAAGGCAAATTTTACTAAACTGCTGTACTTTTTTCAAACATAAAACTTACTTGATAGTAGGTATTGAGATTGTTTTTTGTGATCTAATCAGGGTAATGAAAAGGAGTGTGTCAGCTTTGACCTTCGACCTTCAGATGCCATTAACATTGCAGTAAGATGCAAGGTACTTTTGCTCATGTAACGTGGAGTCTTTTCTTCAATCACATCAGAACAGTTATATAATGGACCTTGTTTTGTGGATCTATGTGGTTGTTTGTCATTTTGCTTTCGATAAGGTGTATGGTTGTTTATCAATATAATCATGTCATCTTGCAATACTTGCAGTGACTCATTATTGCATCTTATCACCGTGCAAACGTGAAAACTGAGTGATACTGCCTGAATGATGATGTTTTTAATGGGGCAATGTCGGTATCTGAAGAAAATGGCACATAAATTTGTTAGAAATCGAATGAGAAGGGCCGGAGTGGAGGAAAAATAAGAAAATTAGAACAGGGATCCTATGTTGTAGACAAGGGTAATGGTTTGAGTTAATCGTGACACCTGATTCATGGATGGACTTAAATATGTTATGAGGGGGCAAAAGATGATTTAAGTAGTGGTGGTCTTTTCTGTATCATAAGTTTGTCGATATCGATATACATCTTATAAAATTTCAGTTGATGGTAAATTTTCTTGAATACGTAGAGTTGAAGTACCTGTTCCGAGCGGGAGATAAAATTTTTGTTGTTACCTAGCCATAGTACACTATCGGATACACAGATTGCAGTTCCTTTTGAGGAATGATTATGTAATCAGTAATTAGTAATTACACGTCCAGGTACCGACACCCATAACCTCTTGGAAGGAGCTGATTCTTCTGATTCCTAGTTCGGAACATGTAGCTATGGAGATTTATGTTCGTTACTTTAACTGACTAGGTTTCTTAATTTGTTGCGTCTTACACATATTTCAGTTTTAAGGACTCCTGATAGGATCATGGGATATTTGGCCTTGGAAATTGCCAAGTCTCACCATCATAGGTGTCTATGTAGCGCAGACACGCGATGTGGCAGGACATGGACCATACACTTACATTTGATTCGTAAATTTCCCCAAATTGGAGGACACGACTTGGTGGGGACGCACTTAGAAATATATGTGTAATTTATTATATCAAGACAAACAAAATTAACAAGCATCTAATACCACAAAATACCATGTATGCTTGTTTTCCACATTCATTAATACATGATTCACTAAAGCATTTCAACCACACAATAATTTTTTTTATCACCCTTCAAAAGTCTTTGTTCCATAGCCTGACCCATGAGTGTCCATAGAGTGTGTTCATCCATGACGTGTCCTACCGTGTTCTAGAGTTTCCGAGGAGCATCCAGATGAGAGAGAAATATAGGAGACTTTTGATTTGAGTGTTGGACACATGTTTAGAGAGTGTTGGGTCTAACAAGTCTGTGGCACCGGTACATGACCGCTACATAGATTGTTGTATCTACAGCTCTCACTTTCAAGTGCTGGCCAGCACCATGTGAGAAGGAAGGGCAGTGGATTCTCTTTCTTTTCGTTATCAAATTTATCTTGCAGGTTTAGGAAATCATGCTATGCATATTGCTTAGGCTGTCTGTGTTTTTGCATGTTTATATCCCTTACTGATAGTGGAGGCACATAGTTGGGGAGTGAGGTTCTGTTTCATCGTAGTTAATATGTTTGATACCCAATGAAGTGTATGTTGCGCGGATAGGAAACTAATCGTTGGGTAGAGGTACACTTCTATGTGGCACTTACCTTGAAATAAATAAAATTGTATCTCTCTCATTTTACTAGTAGAAGTTGGAAAAACTTCAGTTCACAGACCAGGAGATGTGCAAAGAGGTTCATAGTTAAACATTGCACAAAACTTCAGTTTGTTGTCTTCTTAACTTTCTTCCAATTGCTGAATTTACCAGTTATGTTAGTTACTCCCTCCGTCCCATAATATTCGTCCGGTCCGCGAAACGGAGACTATAAAATCATGCATTTCTTTCAAGAAAAAATTTAAATTTTTTTCACAAGTTAAAAGAACTCGTCGAGATCTAGGAGGTTGTTAAATTTTTTCCCAACTTTTTTTATAAAAATTGTATTATTTTTACGTCTCCGTTTTGCAGATCGGACAAATATTATGGGACGGAGGGAGTATTATCAATGTGAACGTGGTTCAAAGTCTCGAGGGATGTTAATCATGTTCTGTATTCATACAAGTATTCATAATGCTATGGATATCCTGACTTTTCAATGTTGAGTAAGATGGATGTGCATGAAAAATCAGTGGTTAATTGTGCTACCAACCGGGCCAAGCCAATACCATCTATTATCCCAATTCATGGTGTAATTCTAGGTCTGCCAACTGTCTTATGTTTGGTAAACGGCAGTTAATGCTATGGTATTTGTCAGATTGTGTTTAGGAGGTTGTCAACCAAAATGGCCAGTTGCCTACTATATTCATGCATGGTGCCATTTTAAATGCTTTAATCAATTCTAGGCCTTTGTAAACTTGGCTAGCCCATTGTTTGAACTTGTACATGAAAACTCTGGACACCTTCGTGAGATAAAAGCTTTCATTATTGAATACATTTTCTCAATTTTGCGCAGGTGCCTATCCAAGTCAAAAAACATCTGGCTTATAGTGATGGGATGAGAGTCATTGAATCTGCAAAGTTGTCAATGCGCACCTCTTCTTCGGATGGCCTATTGTTTACTGAACTGGACAGGTGAGTTCAGTTTCTTATTGATTTGCCTGATTTTTCCTGTGTGTTTCGTGCATTCTAAAGAGCCCGTGTGTTTTGTGTTTAATAAGATACCTTCGGACAGATTGTTGCTCATTCATGCCAGCCAACTCCAAAATATGTTCAATCTACTGTACAAAACAACTCAGTTCATTGCAACTTAGGGGCTGTTTGATAAAACTGAAACTGAAAGCTGAAAAATTAAGTACTGGAAACTGAATGCTGAAATTTTTAAGCTAAAAAGCTGTTTGATAAATATATTAAGTACTGAATTAAAAAAAATGATGAATTAATTTTGTTCCAATTCTCTTTTAATTTACTAACGGTCACAATATACTTTTGGTTATGGTGGTGGAGTGGTGGAGGTGGTAGGAGTGGTGAAGTGCTGGTAGTGGTGGTGGTGGAGTGGTGGTGGTGGTGTCGTGGTGGTGGAGTGGCAGTGGTGGTGATGATTGTGATGATGGTGGTGGAGTGGTGGAAGTGGTAGTAGGAGCGATGGTGGTGGTGGAGTGGTGGAGCTGGTGGTGGTGATGGCAGTGGTGGAGCGGCAGCGGTGGTGGTGGTGGTAGTGGAGGAAGTGGTGGTGGTGGTGGAGGTGGTGGTGGTGATGTGGTGGAGGTGGTGGTGGTGGTGGTGATGTGGTGGAGGTAGTGGTGGTGGTGGAGTGGTGGTAGTGGAGGTGGTGGTGGTTGTAGTGGAGGAAGTGGTGGTGATGATGGTGGTGGAGTGGTGGAGGTGGTAGTAGGAGCGGTGGTGGTGGTGGAGTAGTGGAGCTGGTGGTGGTGATGGTAGTGGTGGAGCGGCGGCGGCGGCGGCGGCGGTGGTGGTGGAGTTGGTGGTGGTGGTGGTGGAGGAAGTGGTGGTGGTGGTGGTGGTGATGTGGTGGAGGTGGAGTGGTGGTGGTGCTAGTGGAGGTGGTGGTGGTGGTATAATGGTTGAATGTAAGTATATAAAAATTCAGCAAGAATTAAGTTGCTCAAAGCTACTTAATTTTTTTCAATTTTTTGGCCTATATTTTAAGTGGTACTTAATTTGTTAAGCAATGCAAAATGTGATTATCAAACCTATTGAATCACTTATTACTTAATTGATTCAGTATTAAGTGCTGAATTTAGGTTATCAAACAAGCTCTTAGTCGTATGTCATTTAATAGGCTTTGGAATGAAAAAAATTTGTGATGAGACCAGGGGTTTTCATGTTATTACCACATTATCATTTGGTTGAGAAATTTAATCCCTGTGTTTAAAGCTTGTGTAATTGTGAGAGAAGTGGTTTCAATTGATGCTGTTGTGTTGAAGGCCTAGTGGAAAACCATGCACTGAAACAACAGAGTTCAATCTTTTGCGCAACATGCTGATTGCTGCTGTTGAGGAACGGTACAGAGACGCAGGTCCGCTTCTATCTTTCCATGGATCGATTTGCATTTCTTTATTTCTTCCTTTTAAACCTCAGCATTTGTGGATGATGGAAGTTATTTACTCTCTCTCTCTCTCTCTCTCTCTCTCTCTCTCTGGTGTTTGGGGGTTTTGGTTATTTCTGTAGGGTTAGATTACATTGTTTACCATTTTACCGACTACAATTTCATCAGCGACTCCAATCCTAAAGATAAGGAGAAAATACCATGACAAAAATGTTTCGACCCCTGGCACTTCCACCTCAAATATCATGATATCCGGTTCAGGGTATTAAATACGGATGCAGATAACTCATTGTACTGAACTTGACGTGTGCTTAGCATTGCATTACTGCCTACGATAAAGTTGGAAAAAGTATCTATACACATATCTCAGAAGCATGCACATTGAAAAACAGGAAATGCGATGTCTCTTAATGATTAGTTCATGATTGCGTAGATATGCCCCTGACAATGTTGAAGTAAAAGGAATCCTCAATTGTAAACCAATATACTTAACTCTCCTCTTTCCCCTTATTTGTATTTGATTCTTTTTGTCCCCCTTGTTTGGGTGTGGGATTGGACCTTTCATGGAACTATGGGATGGTGCTGTGCGGGTGGTGCACAACACCATGTTGTGCACCATCCGAGCCGTCCGTTCGGCAATCCAACGGCCGTTCCTCGATGTTTTGAAGTTCATCGAGCTGCATGTTGTGTGGTAGCTTGTGAATTCAAATGCTATGGGTCTTTTGTAGAGCTAAGAGTTGGTTCAAGCAATGTGAACGTTATAATATGTTGTTTGTTATTTATCAAAACAGAAAAACACGTACAATATTGTTTGTTGGTCTGATTTCCTCACTGCTGCTGGGGTTTTGATTCTCTAGATTTTTTTTTTTTTTTTTTTTTGTCATTTACAGCTCACTGGAGGGACAAACTCACTCAGCTTAGATCCAAGAGGAATTGGACATAACAGGTAAAGGGTTGCAGTTTCCTTCCAATCTCAGTGTATTTTCTGTGATTGAACCATGCGTCTCTCTCTCATACCTACAAGTTTGGACAAACTTTTTCAAAAAATTTTTTGCGACGAGATGAATGGGAAAAGAACAAGTTCTGTAGAAAGTAGAAGCTAGAAACTAAATTGCTAAAGACGAAGATAACCCAAGACGAAGATAACCCAAAAACCCCTCAGTATTTTTGGCGTTTTGAACTCTTTTAGATTTGGCTGAAGAGTTTGAGTTTTTTTTTTATTGATTCGCCTCGGAAAATGCAAATTTTTTTGACATGTTGGATTTTGCGTTGCAGGTGTTCGAGGAGGATGAAATTTGTACATAAAACACCATTGGGTCTAGATGGAGAAGGGGGACTCCCAGTACAAATCCACCATTAATTCCTCCTCCACTTCTTCCCCTCCCCTCCAACAAAATGTTGTAGCAGGTTGTGCATGTGTGTACGTATATGGTTGAATTTTACTGTTTTAGTGCAAAATGTTTGCCTTTATGTGAGATACTCTGGTTGTATCTATAAATAGCATTGGGGAATCCAAAATGAGACGCCTGCAACAGAATTTTACAACATCCCCTTACAACGCATCTCTCGCTTGTCAAAAAATATTTTCGACGGTCCGGATTTTAAATGAACTTTTACGGGTAATAGTTAACTTTTATCGGTAAAAGTTGTTTTTAAAATCCGGACCATTAATTGCTGAGATAGGCGGCGCGAGATGTGTGTTGTAAGGGGATATTGTGTGTAATTTGTCCTATAAATATGTCCCTACTTTCTATGCACATACTTCCCCATTTTATTGCCAAATGGATACTTGTATGTTCGAGTATTCTCTCTCATTAAAAAAGTGAGGGAAAAAGCGTTATCTCTACCCGAAACTCTCTCGTAAGTTTGGCAAAACTTAGAACAAATTCATCCGTCAGTGTCGATAAAAATCTGTGAAAATCGTGTTTTTGCCAGGTTACAGTATTAATTAAGAAGTTAAAAAAGGTCTTGAACTCGTTTGGTGCCATTTTTTTGTTTTTTTGGTCTGGATGAGAGGATGGCCCCCAGAATACTTGGGTGGGGTGAAGTGGGAAGGGTTGGTAAGTCAACCTTGGGTCCAAATTTGGCACAAAAATAATTTTTCCGCAAAATTCTTTATCGGCATAACGCACACAAAAAATCAAAAAAAAAAAAAAATTCTTTTTCTTTTACTTCACTTTTTTTGACAATGATTTGTCATGCAATATTCTGATAATTGAACGGAGCTTAATAATTCAACAGAGGTTGCCTACTCCCAATTCCCTTGTTCTTTGAAAACATTGAATATACCAAAGGTATCAAACTAAGGAAAACGTGAAAGCAATGTTTGTGGGCTACCATTGGCATGTTCGCATTGGTCAATTGTTCATCATGCATCACAATATATGGTGGCTTATTATTCTTTATTTTCAGAGTATCACGTGATTATAGTTATATGGTACTCCTGGTAAATCACGCAACGATAAATATAATTAAGTATATGATTTGGGAAGTTATTTACACGTAAAAAGAATAAAAACGTAAACTGCCAAAATGACTGAGATAGAAACTTACGTGGTATCCGTAGTTGGGATCAAAATTTAATTAATCCTATTGCATGTATATATATGTACGTATACGCCCCTAAGGTTTAAATTGAACACCTGTCCCCACTGAGAACCCTTAATGTCTCGATAAACCGGACCGAAAATCAAAACTGGACTGAACTGGTGGATTGGTTTCTAGAGATAATCGGTTTGATTTTTAGACAAATTAATCAAAAGAATTGGTTTGAATAAATCGGACCGGACCGTGTGTGTATGTATGTACGTGTGTTGTATATCCATATGTTTGTATTTGTTTTCATCAGAGAGTTATGTAAATATGCCTAAGAGTAAAAGATTAAGGCTCCGTTTGTTTCGATGTAAAATATTTTTCCAGAAAATAAATTTCGAATTTTTATTTTTCGGTGTTTTGTTGGCAATTGAAAAATATTTTCAGAAATTGACAAAATAGTGTAGAAAGAGAGAGGAGGAGTTAAATGGTGGAGAGATTTGAGAATATTAGAATTGAACGTGGGTTAGGACTGACGATCGAAAAAACTGAGCAGTGAGAAAAACAGTAGAAGACAGCGAGTGGAAGATTTAAGGGTAAGTCATTTTCATCCAATTAATGAAAAATGTTTTACAAGTAAAATATTTTTCTCATTTTTACACAATCAAACACTAAAAAATAGGTAAAATATTTTACCGGAAAACATTTTACGCCCAAACAAACGGAGCCTTAGGTAAAACTTAGCTTAGGGTAATGAATTTTACTAGTAAACTTCTGAATAGTTACTTAGCTTAGGGTAATGAATTTTACTAGTAAACTTCTGAATAGTTTCAACGCTTCATCTAATTAGAAGAAGGTAATAAATTTTAAGATTTCACTTTCAATGTTTTTAGTTGATTTTATGATTTTAAAGATTCCACTTTAAATGTCGTTTAATTATTTAAACCTTTACTTTTTAGTGCTTGTGAAAGAAACGAAGAATGGCTTACTCGTCATTAACGTGTGAGGCGTGGCTATGGTGGCATGACAGTGGATGGATTTTAGTAGGGAAAATATTTATTTTTTCTTTGTTGTAAAATGCAGCATGAGTAACAAATCGAAAACCGGTCAAATTGAGCCAAACTGAACCATTAAAATTTGGTTTGGTTAGTAAATGTTCAAATCAAAATATCTGGTTTGGTTTGGAAAAACACTTGAACCGGATCAAATCGAACCGTTCACACCCCTTGCCTCAAGGCACTAGGTGCTGTGGTGTCTCTAGATTCTATGATCACATCTAAGTATTCGTTTTGTTGGGTTCAAAGTGCATATCATCATAAATGGAAAAATCAAACTCCTTGAATATAATTAGTAGATACGCGATTGGAAGATTTGTCATATTAGTCCTCATCTCAATCATATTTTTCATTCATTTTCTTAAAATCAAAATTAGAAGATGATAATAAAATCTTGCAAGATGTAGCGTTCAGATCATGATGATGGGCTCAAAAAGACCCACCAGAACCTTAAATAAATACTTATTTTTTAAGAAAGTAATTTTAAACTAAAAAATAATATGTTTTCACAAATAATTTTTTTAGCAATATGGATCTTGTTTGAAAGATTTCATTAAAATCATTTGAACGGTCTAAAAAAAAATCAAAAAATTCAAGCTGGAAAAAAAATCAAAAAATTAATTTTTATTTACATTATTTTTTAGTTTGAAAATCTGAAATAAAATATTTATTTTTTTAAAATGTTTTTGGAACAGGGCCTAATCTCTCCATGGATCTAGGAGTTTACTATATATGGTATCTAAGTTTTTCTCCACAATCTACAACCACGTGTTATCGTGTCTTCTATATTTAAGCTGATAAGGGAAAAGAAATATAAGGTTAAATTACAGACGAGTAGCCTGATATACAGGGATTTGCTTCTTTTAAGATATCAGGTTCGAAACCTCTCAGGTAATGTAACTCTTTTGCAAACAAGTCATAAGGAACTTTTCCCCGGTTTTAATTGCGCTCCTTGCAAGTGTGCGGTGAGATTGAGTCGAAGATTTAATCAAAACGCACGTAAACTGATCTGGACATCTGAGTTTAATGGAAAAAAGAATTGTTGTAAAAAAAACCAAGGGGCACAAAAGCACCAGATATTAGCCACCTTAAAGCATATTCCCGCCAATCCGAACGTCACGTTCCAATATAATGACACGTGGCACTTTAAAGTAGGCCCCACCGGCAAACCCAACCGCTTCACGAAACTTTTTTTTTTTTTGAACCGCGATTCACGAAACTGGAATGCACAAGTTAATGCCATTCACCGCCAAACGCCGTTAACGACTCTGTTTCCATTTTTCTAAAGAGTAGGAATAAATTCTCTTTCCATTTCTGCTTTTCCCATTGCACGTGTATTATTTAATCCCATTTCCCAATGTGCCCTTTTATATAAAAACATATATCGGAGCCATCTCAATATCTCATGGGTATTTAAGTCTAATTTATTCCTTATAGTTGGACCATCCAAATCTGGAAGACTCATTTTTATTGTATTTTTAGGTGAAATATTTGATAGGAAATTGATATTTGCACTCTTTTTTTTTGTTATCTACACTTTCTTTTTTGTTATTTAGTGTTTAAAGTGTATGTATTTTTTTTTGGTAAAAGGTAAAAAAATGAATGTGGATAATAATAAAAGGAGTATGAATATCAATTTCTTATTTGATAATTTAACTTAATGAGAGAAATGTAGAAGTAGAAGATTCTAGTAGAAAACTTAAAATGATTTTAAGAAGTGGAAATTTTTTTTTTTGACTTTTTATCCCTGTATGATTATGATTCCTATTAGTGCAAATCCAATCACCTCAATTTAAAAGGAGAAGTATATTTCCATTGGTATTAAATGGTTACTCATTCAGAACGAAAAGTCTATTTTAAAAATAAAATAATTTGAATAGCCCTCTTACAAAAGAAATGACCAAAAGTCTCATTTTTCAAAAGAAAAGTGATTTTTGCACTCTCTTTTTTACTAACCACACTTCTCTTTTTGTTTTTAGCATGTGAAGTTACCAAAATAACCTTACACTTTATGATATATATATATATATATATATTTTTTGCTATTCAAATGAAATAATTTACGCACTAAGTTTAACGACATATTGGTTATTCACACATTTTAAAAAAAAAATGGAGAGTAGTGTAGCTAGTAAAAAGGGGAGTGCGAGGATCACTCCCCTTCTCAAAATTAGTTTTTACCTTTTTATTTTTTCAATTCTTTTTTTCTTTGAGAAAATTTCAAAGCATTTAAATACTAGTAGGTCATTTTAAAAATATTAAAGAAAAACTGATTAGTAAAATATACTCCATGAATGAGTTCAGTAAAAATGATTCAGACTCCAATTACACGTGTACGGTGGATGTGAATAACAAGTTGTGCCGCCAAACGCCGTTAGCACTCTGTCTCCATCTACAGTTAATTGCACCTGTAAATTGTAATCGTGTCTTGTCTCTATAATTTAAACTCTCTCTCTCTCTCTCTCTCTCTCTCTCTCTCTCCTTCTCCTGCATCAGCTGAAGCAGCTGGTGCCTAATTCGCCAGCAAACGTGGAGAGCAATCGAGAAGAGAGCCTTCTCAGTCAGAGTCGTAGCATTTCGATTCTCTCTCTTTCTCTCATCTCAATAAACTATTCTCAGGTACGTTTCTCTCTCTACAAAACCACTCCGAAATGTTTTGGTATATTTTGGCCGAATTTGTTCTAATTCTCTAATTTTTCCCCCCCCTGGAATTAGGGCAGGATCTGAAGAAAGTAGAGCTAGTTTCTTTCCACGTACCCGAGCATTTCTGTTCTGATTGGAATATTGAGAGAGGATTCACTATGTCGGGTACAGCGGATCGATTCCCACAGCCTTGTGAGAGCTTCATTCTCTGTTTGATTTTTGTTATCTGTTTCTTTTGGTTTTTTGGTTTTTTTTGGAAGAGTAAGAATTTCATTGATTAAAGGGATTACAATCTAATATGCGAAAGACAAATAACGCATACAAATCAAATGAAGGATACATCGAGCGATAAATTGATCAGACAGTCGCATGTCTCTGTTTCTTTTTTATTGTTCTTGAGTCTGGGGTTTTGGATGGAACATTTTCTTCAGAAGTTCGAGAATTCAAGGGAATTCTTGAGGGATCTAACACTATGTTGCTATTGTTTTAGATTCAACTTGGATTTCTATCATTGTATTTGTTGAGAAATCGGCCAAACCAACAAACACATAACGCCTGAAGAACAAATCAAGAAAAGAAAATGGAGAAGGCAAGGCACAAAAATTTTACGTTGTTTCTCAACTGTGTAGTTTTTTTTTTTGGTAACTTCCTCAACTGTGTAGTTGAGTACACACTTATGGCTCACACCACTTTTCACTATATATGGACTAAAGAATGTTAGTGCAGTTAAATCGGCTGCATATATCATGTGTTTATAACCTAGGAGTTACATCACCAATTACCGTAATGTATCCATGTCTAAGGGCGCTACCCCAGGGACCCCCAATGGGCCTAACCTGACCGAGCAGATCGAACCCAAAGAGTCAGTGAAGCATAAATTAAAGCCAATCAGGCTTCACAAAACCCAACATTATAATTCTTTTTGTGGTGTGTATTTGAATTCTATCATTTGTTATTTACTGTTCTAAAACTTTTTTTTTTCATCTGTAGCTATTGCGGCACTATGATAATGATAGCTCATTACAAGAAATTGCGATTATTTGTGATAAAAAAATAGAGCACTTTTGCGTATGATTTTTATGATTGTTTTCCCACCTCTAAGTTTTTTCATTTTTCTCCCGCTTTTGAGAAATGAATCATTACCTTTTCGCTGGCCTATATTCAAAAAATCAAAAACAAATTACTTTTCCCCAATTTTGTAGAGAAGTGCAAAATCTGACACAAATGAAGAAAACTTCTCACTCGGACAACTGTTGAATGGAAATATAAAGCCAAATACAAATCGTGTAATATTCCCTCAAAATCTAGTAGGGTTTTGGGCACAGTGATACTGAAGGTTATCCCATCCTTCGACCTAGTGGCAAAACTTAGAAGCCCCAACCGTCTTGGAATATTGACCTAGCCTTTAATTATTGACTGTATTACCTCTATGGACCTTTGGTGACAAAAAAAGTGTATCTTTCTTGTGAAAGTAATCAGCGCTGATATTAGCAATGGTGGCATGATTGTTGCACTGAGATGGTATTTCTCACTAAGAGTCTCAGTTACTGTAGCAAATGTTTGTTGTTCTGTTGTGGCCTTCAACAGTGTTTAAAGGAATCTATTAGCCTCATGTCTTGCAGATTGCAGGATGACTCTCCTTTGTCTTATTAAAGGGATACCGAGGCTTTTCCAGCAGTTTTTTTTTTGCATATGATGTAGAGATGGGTTCAGGGTTTTAAATTGCGGTATCAGGAACGTAACGGTATCAATGTGGCCATATATCGGACTGTATCGGCCGATACGTTAGTAAATAATGGTATCGGAGGGCCAAAATCCCGTTACAGAACGGGCGATACAATACTGCCTTTATTTAAAATCCTGGATTGGTTGTACTTTCTATGGGAAAAATAAGTGTGTCGGCCTACTCTTCAGTTATGGCTCATGATGCAATTGAATTTTCTGTAGGTTTTGAAAGTTCCTCAGGTTTTGAGGAAAGAAAAGAACGGAAATCAGAATTTGAAATCTCGGAGGATGAAAGAAGGACGAGACTTGGGGCTTTGAAGAAGAAGGCATCGAGTGTATCTAGTAAATTGAGGAATTCGCTCAAGAAGAAAACCAGAAGGAAAAGCGAGACTGAGAGTTGCCTTCCGATAGAGGATATTCGTGATGCTAAGGAGCTAAAAGCCGTAGAAGCCTTCTGGCAAGAACTAATCTTGCATGACTTGCTCCCTGCGAGACATGATGACTATCATATGATGTTGAGGTGATCCTTTTTTCACTTGAAAAACAGCCACCTATACATGTTTAGGTGTATATGCGCCCAAATAGTTACGGTTTTGAGCTATTTTTTCTTGTTATGCATGCATACACGTACAGTGACCTATACATGTGTAGGTGTATATACACACAAATAGTTACAGTTTTGAGTTATTTTTTCTTGTTATGCATGCATACACGTACATTATGCATCCACTTGTGTACTATCCAGTCTATCCGTGCGTAGACATGGATTCAGGCCACAATGTGCATGTCGTTAATGCAAGAATTTTGTTCGACTTGTTTGATTATTCATCTTTTTCTTGTGGTTTGGAAGTCCTCGGTTTCCCTTCCTTAGAGAATAGGATGTATTTCTGCAGGAAAGAAGTCGGCAGTTTATAACTATTTGTCCGCACTCTGCACTGGTATTGATTGATTTTAATTGATGTATGTGCAATGTCTGTGTTTGTATAAGCTTGTAGGAGACCGTTGTTAACAATAAGATATTGCTACACCTGAATAAACTTATGACAGCATGTTACTTTTACTACATGCAATTAGCTTACTTAGGGTAAGAATAATTCTATTTGTGGTTAGCCTCCAGACATGTGTACTTCCTAGTTAAAGCTATCCACCAAATGTCAACGACTACATATCAATGGCAAATGACCTACTACCTCTGACTTCCAAAATTTCTTGACATTTTGCATGCTACAATGATTTTATGTACCATCATTTCTTCTCCACTTGATTGATTGCATGGTGAGATGATGTTGAGTTTTTCTCTAAGAGTTCATTTTCGTGCAGATTCTTGAAAGCGAGGAAGTTTGATATTGAGAAAGCAAAGCACATGTGGGCTGATATGCTTCAGTGGAGGAAAAACTTTGGTACTGACACTATCATGGAGGTAACTTGATTATTTCCTGTTGAATTCGTCACAAGCTTTTTCATTTGTCTCAAATGCCCGCCTTAGATTTGTTCTGGGAAGTGGGAACTTCATGAGATGCCAACTTACTCTCTCTTATTTTAATGTTTCAACCCATTTAAATAACTGATTCGGCTTTGGTGCATTTAGGACCATCCATAAGCAAGTGGGTTGCAGAGACACTAGAGGCTGTTTAGTTCATTTACTCTTAAAACTTCCAAATATGCATATAAGAGCTCAAGTTCTTAAGCTATTTATTTTATCTATGAATGTTTTATATTGTTGGATTTATCCCCAATTTGTTACTTTCAGATATTATGGGCTCAATGACGTCTGAATGAAATTTCGATATTGAAATAATGAAAATAATTGGACAGAGTGGGTGGTGTGGTGTGAACTTTTGAAGGAAATTTGGAGGGTTGGTTAGCGATGACCTTTTCTTCCATCCATGTATAGTTTAGCGTCCTGGTTGAGCTTCGTTGTACTATTATGGATGTTCAATCCAGCCAACCATTGCCCTCAACCTAATCTTCGGGGTTTTGGTCAGTTGTAACTTGGTTGTTGACAAACTTCTTTTCCCTCTACTTAATTATGTTTCCTAAATGTACTGCTCGATTTAAACTCTCTTTGTTTGTTGTTTCTAACATGCTTTTGTCTTGATGTTTTTTAATAGGATTTTGAGTTCAAAGAGTTGAATGAAGTTCTAGAGCACTACCCACAGGGTTATCACGGCATAGACAAGGAGGGAAGGCCTATTTACATTGAAAGGCTTGGAAAAGCTGATCCAAACAAGCTTATGCAAGTGACAACTATGGATCGGTTTGTGAAATACCATGTGCAGGAGTTTGAAAAGAGTCTCTCTATCAAGTATCCAGCCTGTTCTATTGCTGCAAAGAGGCACATAGGTTATGGTACAACAATTTTAGATGTTCAAGGCGTGGTATGCTTTCTTGAAAAAAGACTATTTTACTTCTTCCTATCATTATAAAGCAAGTGTTACTCACCTTGGCTCCGTGATATTAACTTAAGCTCCATGCTTGCTCTGTCTTAATGGTTTAGGGTTTGAAGAACCTAACTAAACCTGCAAGAGAAGTCATTTTGCAGCTGCAGCAGATTGATAATGACTACTATCCCGAGGTATGATTCAGTGATTCTGAGAGTTAATATACATTTATAAGACTGTAAGTTTGCCCTTGAAAGATCGCTGACTTTGGAATGAAAATTTTGCAGACACTTGGTCGTATGTTCATTGTAAATGCTGGTTCTGGCTTTAGGCTGCTATGGAACACGGTGAAATCTTTTCTTGATCCAAAGACATCTTCAAAGATTCAAGTATGCCTCTTTTTTGTAGAAAGCATAAACGACATTATATAGTGGATTAATATTACTTTGGCATTGTCTTTCAGGTTCTTAGTGACAAGTACCAAAGTAAATTGCTTGAACTGATTGACACAAGGTAAATAAGTAGAATATAAGTTTTTTTTTGAGAACGTCTATAAGTTCATTTAGGAGCATAATTACTGTATAACTCATGATTATATTTGTGCTTGTGCAGTGAGTTGCCCGATTTCCTAGGCGGAAGCTGTACTTGTGCAGATCAGGGAGGTTGTATGAGGTCTCAAAAAGGGCCATGGAAAGACCCTGATATATTGAAGGTTTTGGTGCTTATTTGGAGTTATTTAACGCGATTTACTCCATTATTCAACTTTATTTGCATTAAGTATTGAAGTCCCGTGCACTGGCAACTACCTTCTTATATGCTCTCATCAAAAGTCTATTTATACAGATGGTTTATAATGGAAAAGCACGACGGCCCACACAGATGGTAACCATTTCAGATGGTGTGGGGAGAATAACTGGTGATGAAAAGAGAAGTGATCCAATGGTAATCTCTGCTTGAGTGTGTTATAAGCAAATCAAATGTTTCATTTCGACTTTTGGATAGTTCTTTTGTTCTTTTCTTTTTCCTTGGATAAAGGTAGTTGTGATCTTTTTGTTGAGCCAGATAATAAGTGGTGACGACTCTGCTGAGTCAGGATCTGAAGCGGAAGAAATTGCCTCTCCGAAAGCAACAAAGACACATCCAGAACCAAGGTTGACTCTTGTCCTTGAAGAAGTAAGTTGTAAGTAGTGATGGCTGCAAGTGTCATACAAAAACCAAGAATTTCCAATCAGATGGAATTGGATGAGTTGTCGACAAGCTCCTTTTCCATGTGTTGTAATGGAGCTTATTTGGATAAATGAACAACTCTTTTCCATGCATTGTATTGCAACTGAACAGTTAGTTAGATTCCAGTTGTGTTGCTCCCCATTTGCTATCCTTTGATGGCTATGGATAGGATTTGTATGGATGTTTCAAATTGAAAGAATAGACGTCCAAGCTAATGGTTATGCAGCAAAATTACTTTTGGCATCCATGTTTTTTTTGGTTAATTTAGTGTTAAGGTTGAAAACAAATATCAAAAAGGGGTGGTGCTTTTCTGGTAACCCACTAGTGGTGTCAAACTTAATTAATTAGTATTTGCCCTCAATTGCGTAAGTACGACTTGCCCTGTCTACGTGTGACCAAAAGTCTGAACAGGTAAACATTGCCGCAATCGCTTCACTAATTCACTTCCAAAAGCCAGCCACTTACGCAATAGGGCCGCTATTTTAAATAATACTCTAACCATTATTTAGGGTAGGGTGGTTGGAAATGCAGACTCCGGAGGCAGCTTGTCAGGGCATGATGAACATGTCCCTGTAATTGATGAGGCTGTGGATGGAGGATGTGAGGAAAGAACGTCACTTCAAGAGCCAGATGCTTCAAGAGGTTAGTGATTTTCCACCTTTCTCCTTTCCATATTGCTGCATCTGATATATTTGGAATTGTAACCTTCTTTCTTGGTCACAGTCAAAGACTATACGATGTAAATGGAGGAGCCTTTATTGGAATGTCATCGTTACTCTCTCTCTCTCTCTCTCTGCTTGTCCTCTGTCCTTTGAATCTTCCAGTATGGTGGTTTCTGTATGTGATAATTTGATTTGAACTGGTTCTGGACATTATTATTTGCGTTGCCCTTCACTTGTATTCAACTTTGTATTTTCTTATGAGCATGGCACGGGTGAATGAATGGCAACACATGAGATGACCATCATCAAGATGACATCTCTTGTTCAATAGTACTTGGTTTCTTTACATTAAATAGTACTCCGTAGTAATCATTTTTTGACACTTGAGATCGACCTTTACTTGTCACGCCTGTAATTTGAACGAATGTGGAGGCATTTCTAAGATTCATGTGTGTTGTCGCTAGAGCATAACTAAACTGTTTTGATCCCCTCGTTTACCTTGTTGCACCCTGGAAGTTGGAACACCGGAAAGGAGCCTTATTTTTCTTACTCTTTTCATTCTTTTGTTCCAGCTATCAATAATTCATTCCATTCATCATTACTTAAACCAAATATGGGGCTTTTTGCTAGCTGTTAAGAATTTGATCAGATAGTAATCAGCTTGAATGAAATCCCAAACAGGGGTGCTTTCTTTGCCAAGAGTGCAAATATTTCCGCAAGGACTTGGTGCTCAGATTTCTGCCGCTCTGCTGGCCTTCTTTTCGATCATTTTTAATCTCTTCACTTCACTTTTAGACAACTTGAACAAGAAGCAATTCTCCCTTCCTCCAAATTCTGGTTTCCCTCATTCAGACTTCTCTACTTCTGTTCTGTGGAGATTGGGTGAACTTGAGAGGAAGGTAGATACGTTACGAACAAAGCCATTATCTAGAGAGAAAGAGGAGCTGCTTGCTGCTGCTGTTTGTCGCGTGGATGCCTTAGAAGCAGAGCTAATTGCTACAAAGAAGGTAATGCCCTTTTGTCTTCTTATTTTAGTTGTTTCATGACAGATATGCCAAAATGTAACATCAATACTGTACAGTTTTTGGTAAATTACTTTTCATTGAAAAAACCAAACAGCATAGAAGCTCAAGGGAGAATCCCCACATCGCAACACCAAAACAGAACCTGCCTAAAACACATACAGATGAATCAAATAACAAACAAGGCAGGTATTGCAATGTGAAGAGCGTTTTGATAAAGAATAAGAAAAAATAGTTTTCTATTTATGAACTTATTTTCCTTCCACTCAAAATCAAAATACATTGATGGCATGCAGTGTACTTCCGAGAAAGGTATATACCCAATAAGAAAGACTATTATTTTGGTGCTTTGAAGGATGCTTTTTGAGGCAAATCGGCTCTAGCTCAGTTGGCATCTCCTAATCCTTTCCTTGTGGAATGCCATGGTTTGGACAACCTTTGGACCTCCTGAGGAGCAGGAAAGAAATTCTGGAGAATGGAGTTGTATCTAAATTTGCTTACTTTCTGTGAAATATAAAGTACCAAACTCTAGAGTGATTGTTTCATACAAACGACGATAAAAACTTGCTTTATATGCCACGAGGAAAGTTCCAAGTTTTCTTGTTTTAGAGTTGCATCTTTTATTTGATATTTGAAAATTTTCTTATTGCTTTAATCTTTTCCCTCCTTTCTTTTCCCAATGTAAGGCACTGCATGAGGCTCTGATTAAGCAAGAAGAACTCCTTGCATATATGGGTAGTCAAGAGGCTGCCAAGTTGCGAGTAAGTTGAAGACTACACAACTATCTATTGACTTCCTCATTGAGCATAGGGAGATCTAACTAGTATATATATAGATATTAAAACTGGATCTCTCTGTGTGAAGCAGAAAAAGAAGTTTTGCTGGTAAGAAGGAGATTTGCGGAGCATTCGATTGTAAGGTATGTTGATCCGTCATATGTAGGCACGTACTCTTTTTTCTTTTCTTCTTTGTGTATAATTGAGATGAATGTAGACTACTTTTTCGTTTCGTTTGGTTGGTTTTATTTGGGGTGTTAATTCTTTGATTCCAACATTATAAATGAAGTTTCCGATGTACAGAAAAAAACGCTCATTCGAAGTACAATGTAAATAAGCTGTTATTGTAGTTTTCTCAATATGCTCGTGAAGTGTAATGTAAATGAGCTATTATCGTAGTTTTCTGTCATCATCAAGGAACTGATGGGAGCATTTCGTACTATCATAAAGGTTAAATTATCGTAAATAAGATCTTTTTGTGATCTATATCTGCGTGTGATTGTGAGAACATGCAAAATCATGATTGTGAGAACATGCAAAATCAGTTTACTGTCCTACAACCATTTGAGTTCCGATATAGGTTTTTGCCCAGCAAACGGGAACAAGTAGTTATAGATCTCTACTCATAACACGATGCTTAGTACCTAATTCTGTTTCCAACTGCAAAACCCGACATTTCAAATCTCGGTAATAATTCTACCAAGTTTCTTGGCAACCAAACACAATGGAAATGCCATACTGAGCGACCATTCATTTGTACAGGTTTCCTTGTATTCGCAATTCGATGCGTAAATACCTTAGATGGACCTGCAGAAAAGATCACAACAAAGAGGATTCTGATCTGCAAAACATATTGCTGGAATCAAATAGAGTACTGGTTTTGCTCTTATGCTGGGCAGTGAATTCAATTCTTGCATTGGCCCAAGGCAACTGCGAAGTTCTATGTCAAGTTTTACGACACTATGCCTCAATTCTTGGTCATAATGTGTTTTCTGTTCTTACAGACAAAAATGTTCATTTTCCATACTATCCTAGAACATGCGTTTCTCCCCTCAATTCGCACCCAATAACACTCTACAGTCTACACGTCGGGAGTAGTAGTCCGATGCATATAGGTCTCATAAAGTGTTGGTAAAACTCAACCTGCATCAGAGCATTTGTAAAACTCAACCTGCATCAGAAATCTCGTAGCAATGCTCATTCACACCCGTACTGTGATTGGAAATGCATGTATTTCCCGTGAACAAGGACCCACAGCAATACTAAGAACACAAACTTTAAAACAGAAACCGTTCCATGAATGTGAGCCTGCATACATCGGATGTCTTGGGACACAAAGAGGAAGTTGCATTTCTACGGCAAAATTCAGGAATAAATGCAATCAAATCAGATAGCTAGATCGTAGTTCACAACGAAGGTAAGCCATTGCAACTGCTGCAATTTCACATTTCGATTTTGAATGGAACACTAATATACAGACCGAATCCCCATTGAGCATCATCAATAGCACATGAAACACATCTCAATCAACAAGCACAATTTCAGAACACAATCAGAGAGAGAGAGAGAGAGAGAGAGAGAGAGAGCCAAAAAACCCTAACCAGATTCCACAAAGGAAGAAGCTCTACTTCTTCTTTTTACCCGACTTACGCTTGGGCGGTATAACAATATCTCCCTTCAACACCGGAATCTCCATCCACGCAGTCAACTCGCCGTACTTCTTTCGGAACTTCGACACCTGATCAGAATTAGGGGCGATAAACGAACCGAGCAGTTAGTTGGTCAAAATGAGCTGATCAGTTAATCAGTCAAAACGAGCAATTAATCGGTCAAAACGAGCCAGTTAATTGGTCAAGCAGCTTAATTTGAAAACTTAACCAGCTTCCAAAACATGAGCTTCGGCTTGTCTGAATCTTTTATATACACTAAGCCGAATGAGTTGAGTAGTATTTAGCCTGTTCAAGCTTGATTTAAAAACTCATCGAGCTCAAAAATAAATATTCAAGCTTGATTTATTTTAAGCACCAACCGAGTTTTAAAGCGTTGGACCAAAACTTCAAACATGGAGTAGCAATTTAGGGAAAAATTGGAAGCTGTGGGGTCAAAATAACCAATACATTCACTGCAAAATAATAAGGAATATATTAATTGATCCAGCTTCTCTGCAATTGGAATGCAGAGCAGGGAACTCTCTGCAGTCTCGTAGCATTCGTTCATCCCAATAATCAATGGTTTCTAAATGGTTCAGATTTTAGAAAGACTCTTTGCGGGAAGAATAGTTTCTTTATTCTTTCAAGCGAGGAGTGTTTCAACAAAATCTTGTCATTAAAAACACCTTTGGACGGCCGAGATTATGCCGGAATGCAGAGAAGCCATTTCCTATATTCATTGTTGATAATTCAAATAAATTGAGGTCAAGTGACTCCACTCGTCTCTCAGTGGCTCCGCCCTCCTCGTACCTGATCGTCGTCGATGAGGGTTTGGGACCGTTTCCCGAGGTAGAACGGGTGGTTTCCGGACCAGACGTCGATGACGTACTCGGGCTGGGTCCCGCCGACGGTCAGGACGTGCTCGCCGTTGCAGAAGACCTTGGCGTCCTCGTAGAACTTGGGGTGTATGCTGTCCCCTTCCTTCTTGATGCAATTGATCCGCTGCGGTTGTCTGTAGGGCTTTCTGGTGGAGAGAGGTGGTGGTGGTTGGAGGAAGAAGGTAGGTCTACGGAGGGATGTGGCGGAGGAGAGAGAGACCGCCATTTCCAGAGAGAGAGAGAGAGAGAGAGAGAGAGAGCGAGAGAAGAGTGGAGGCGATGCGATCGGATGGATGAAGGGGGTTGTGAATGGATGTGGCTGTGGTCGTGTGTGGGTTTGACGGGCTTTTTTATGGGATTTCTTGGGCTGGGCTGATTCAAGATCCATGGGCAATGCTATGCGAATTCTTGAGGCTGGTAAAATATGGGCTTTGATTATCGAGTTCCTCTGAGAAAATGATGGCCTAGAAAATGTTTTGATAATTAATACCCGTAAAAAATATGCCGAGAACATTTATTAACACTGAAAATGTCATTGACATGTATTAATTATTAAAATACGTCATTGGCCGTCATTTTCCTGTAATATTTTGATCCCGGAAGAACACTAGTTACTTGAATAGGGTTGATAAATGAGTCAAATTACTTGAATAGGGTTGATAAATGAGCCAAATTAGAATAGGGTTGATAAATCAGCCAAATTACTTGAATTTGCCTCATTAGGAACTCGTTCGATATTGATTTATTAGCAACGCAAATGAAAGTTGAATATTTTTGAAAAAATCATTAAGTTTTTTAAACAAAGCTTGTTTATTGGTGCTAACAAATGACATTTAAACCACTTAGCTTGTTCAATTTATAATACGCATGATTTTTATTACTGTAAAATTTAGTATAATTCAAACCAGCCTTAGTTTTTTTTAAGGGCGGAAAGAAAAAATTAAGGCTAATTTGGATACTAACCATCCACCACCTACCGTCACTTTAGTTGGGTATTAGTCACATAGTTTTTCAAAATGTCCTGCACTACCGTTCTCAATCCTCACACTGTGCTCGCGCTCTCAATTCTTGCTCTCGTGAATTTTAGTTGTTTGAGGTGTAATTTGAAGATGCTTTCGCGCTCGCGCTCACACACAGGCATTATGTGACTATGAATTACTCCATCCGTTCCAATTCTATTGTCCCCCATCCTAAGAGGCTAGGAGGAATCTTCTCGAAGCTTCCTGACTACAGTTTTCGGGGACGAACCTCTTGTTGTAATCGAAAATCTCAACTTCTTGCGTTACGTAGGATATATAGGACTACTGAGAGCTTCCTCTTGTTGTAATCGAAAATCTCAACTTCTTGCGTTACGTAGGATATATAGGACTACTGAGAGCTTTTGGAAAAACTCTTGGTCTTAGATAGCACGATTACCTTTTTTCGTAGCTATTGTTTGGTTTGGAATTTTGGATTTTGGATTTCCTCTTTGTGCACGGTTTTCAATAATATTTTTCAATCATTGCTCTCATTTCTCTCTTTCTCCACTCAAAATCCAAATCCCAAACCAAACAAGCTCAAAAGTTTGAGTTTTTACGCTAGTGATGTCGCGATTATTCGTTTGATATGATTATTTTGCCTTGCCCTATTTGTTCTTGGTTGATTTTTTCTGAAAAGCTTTTGCGGTAGCTAGCTTGTGCCATTCTAAGTAAGGTGAATGAATAGTGCTCAAAATAGAAGTTTTTCTCCTTCCATGGTTCAGTGAGTTGAATGTTCTTACTACCTTCACATCAGATTAGGCAAGGATGATAGCTAATTGGATTATGTGTGTTATAAATTCCCATGAGTTATTTTAATTCAAGATTCCTATCATAATTTTCAGTAAATATATATCTTGCTAGTTGGTATAGATAGGGAGAGGTCTTCTGTACTTCCGAATGGTTTTCGGTTATGTTGAATCCTGGCTGATAAGTGATAACTCTACTTTTACCGAATCAAGATGCCACCTTTGTGTGTTTTTGGGTGTGTGTTACATGGTATGAAGCACCAACACTCCTACAGATTGCTGTTTTTTTGGTGTGTGTCCGTATCCGTGCTACATAGGTTACACATGTGTTTCATTTGGTTTTGCCATCCCTTTTATGTTATTATTATTATGTCGAACTTTCTTATGAAGACGAGGTGAAAGAACAATTACCATGAAATCCTTTCGCCATCCCCAAATGTTTGCTCTGAAATCCTTTCTAGTTTCTCCAATTTCATGGACTAACCATGAGGTTGGCGTTATTCGGAGACCGAACAGCAAAGGGGTGTACTCAGTTAAGTCAGGTTATACTCATTCTCTTCAATTGTTGCACTCTTTAAAAAAAAAAAAAAAACCCACCCCTAGCTCCTCCTTTTCCATTTCCTCTAAAGCTTCGCATACGTTGGGGAATATACCTGTTCACCCAAAGTCTTGCATAACGCTCTTGCTACGAAGAAAATCTTTTCTTTAGGAAATGTGCTAGGTCTCCTTTACGCTCAATTTATTTTGAGGAGATTGAATCGATAGAACACGTTTTGTTTCGTTGTAATTGGACTAGGGAGGTGTGGAGCAGTTGTGGTGTTATTGGTTGGGAATTAGTTTTTGCAAGATACCACTTTGGCTGCTTGGTGGTTTGAAGAGTTGATCCAAAACTTAGATAATTCCGAAGATTCTCTGGCAGGAATTGGCTTTGTTCTTCAAATCTGTTGGGCTATTTGGAAGGAAAGAAAAGTTTTTTTTTAATTTTTTTTTCGTCCTGGTTAAGACAGTGAAGTCCAAGTTTGATGTGAATGGAGATTGTCTTGCTGCTATCTATTGAGGTGCAGGTTTACCAGAACCCTATTCTGTTGAGGATAGCAGTATTCACTCGTGGCAACGTCCTCGTTGGGGTTTCTGGAAATTTAACTTTGATGTGGCCTTTTTCCATCCATCAGATAGAAGTGCAGGTTTTGGGGTAATTGTTCGACATTCCAGAGGGGCGGTTTTGGATGCTAATTATGGCAGCGAAAGCTTGGACAATTCCGGTAGCACGCGACAAAGGGGATTGGTAATTTTGCACCACATTATTTCATTTTAAGTTTGAATTTCTTTGTCTAATCGTTTTGGTGGTGATCTATCTACAAAGAGAATTTACTTGTTTAAATCGAAAACTCAACATTGCTACTACAAGAATTGCAAAAGCTTATGGGCATTCAGACCAAATGACTATGAAATTACATCGATACTTCTATTACAGTGTTGTGCTTGAAAAATGAACAAAGGGTCGTGGTCGCGATCAGATTGGCAGCAAGTACGTTTCCATCTATAAATTGCCCGTGTTAAGTGTTTTCAAACCATTGCTCCTTGCCTTTGTCTTTTTATTCTTTCAAGCGCGCCGAGATGGGCCTCATCATCTGTATCTTTAGTAGCAGCACTATCATCTCCATTGCCATCATTGTTGTCACACTCTTCCCGCTTTCGAACCAAACCACCAAAAACGGCAGAGGGAACATCTTCTTGGGCAATCTCAACTCTCTCATCGTCTTCTGAGTCACTCTCCTCCGGCAGCTCAAGATCCTTGTGATTTGCAGCAACTTTTAATCCTCCGTCGGTCTGGGACTCCACTCCGGTGCTCACAAAGCCCAGTACTACTTTCCTGTTACTATCTTTGGTAGCAGTAGTTTTACTGGCATCAGGCAAAAATTCCTTCTCTAGAGCAGCCCTTTCGTCTTTTAGAACACAGGCTTTTTTTAGTGCATCCAATATTGCTTCGTCGAGATTTGGCTGCTTATCCTTTTGCATCAGATGCTCGGGAAGGATGAAATGTTTCTGGGTATAGCTTGCAGAAACGCTCCTTTTAATTCTCAGCATTTCTCGGAAGGTTTCTTCATTACCATGGTTCGCCTCGAACTCGTTCCATTTGTTCCATATATCAGGATCAGCTCGTGGATCCGCAAACTGAGACGCATATATAAAAACCCCACGAGCACGGTCTATTTCTCCAAGGCTCTTCTCCAGCTCGGCATATTTCATACACATGGTCTTGACATCCTTGCCCGGAAGACCAGATTCTATGGCTTGCCTGTATATTTCCCTTGTTCCTGGAACCCCGAATATCTCAGCAGCACGAGCTATATAGATCTCATACATGCTCAACTTCTCATGGGGCGGAACCGCCTTTGTAGATCGGTCATATACCTTCATTGCTTGCTTCGCTAGACCGTAATCCTCCTCTAATTTAGCATATCGAAGGTACAACGGTTTCACAGATTCAGCCAGGGTCGCTTCAATAGCATGCTCAAACAGCTCTCGCGCACGTTCCAGTTTCGATTTCCCATATCTCTTAACAAACTTGGAAAGATAAGTGACCCATATGTCCTTTACATGAGGATATTTAAAAATCTTGACGCCTCTTTCATAAACCTTGAAGGCATCCTCAAAAAGTTTGTGTTCCTCCAAAAGCATTGCATAGTTAGTTATAATTTGAGGCGTGGCTATTCTTAGATCCAATATCCTTTCATAAACCGCACGAGTAGACTCTAAGGTACCGAGGCTTTCTTCTAAATCAACGTAGAATGCCCAAAGCCTCAAGGATTTATGCAACTTACACTGCACTGGTTCATTGCCATCGGCAGCCACTGATCTCTGTTTCACCTCCGCCGAAGAAGGCTCCGCTGTTGCACGCCTCATCAACTCCAAAGCCCCTTCAAAGTTCTTATGTCGAACTTCGATTTCGGCCCATTCGCACCAAACACTAGCCAAATTATCGACGGTCTTGTAGTTGACCCGAACTGCCTTGTCAAAAACCGCTCTTGCATGGACAACATCTTTGTGATCCTCGTAATACAACTTGGCAAAAGCAACCCATAGCGTATGAGGTTTCCCGACGGCTTTCATGGGATCAACTGTCCTAACTGCCTCTGTGTAAGTCAGAATCTGCTTTGCACGGTTACCCTCGAAAAGCTTCACTCGCCGATGCCATTGCTCTACGTTATGCGGGTCTTGGCGAAGAAGCAGGCTGTTGGCCAGTTCTGGCCTCCTATCCAATAGATGCTCGAACCGGGCCTTTGTCAATTCAACGTCTTTATCATCATACAACCAAAATCTCTTCAGCTTCCTCTTAATCTTCGCCACATCGAAACGGTCATCTTCATCATCATCATCATCATCCTCAGCTTGCTCATCCTCATCTATTACTCCTTCCATCTTATAAAGAAGCACACTCTCTTCAAACCGCGAGTAGGCATCGAAGATCACACTGAAATCCCTATCCGTCGCAATCCTAGTCATTCCCTCCTCAAACACATCCCTAGCTTTCTCAAACAACCCGCTCCTGACGTAATAATACGCAAGCGCGGTCCAGAGCCTCCCGACGTGATCATCCGCAAACTTCCTAATCGCTCCCCGAATAATTGCATCCGCGTTCAGCCCGGAAACCACGTCGTGCTGCGTAAGCAAGTCACACAACTCAAGCCATAGCCTATGCTTAGTCTTCCCTTTAGTCGAATAAAACGTGTCGTCGTTCAAAACCCCGGCTAGCCTCTCCGCGGCCTCTTGCCACCGGCCCGAATTCACCAAAAACTCGATAAAATCCTCTATATGCGAGGGGTCGTTGTTTAGCTCGAGGCTCAAGGGGTCTTCTTGGCTTGGGTACAACTCTTGCGGAATTGACATTGGATTTAGCTAGGGGGGTAATTTGGCTGTGGAGAAATCCCTGAGAGTTCGAAGGGTTATATATAGTAGAGCCTGTTAGAGAAGGTGGGAATTATTAGTTTCATAATCCTTCCTGGACTTGGCTTTCTTTCCTCCAACCCCAAGAATTTTTTTGGTGTCGGTGGGTATATCCACGTAGTGTTCGCTCAGCACATCCGGGCCGTTCGTTGCATTTTTGGACGAACCAGATTAAAACTCTCTCTCCTCTGACTCCATCACTTTCTCTCTTCAAATCCGAGCGGTCCAAAACCGCAATGGATGGCCCCAATGTGCCGAGCGGGCACCACGTGGTATCCACCCGGCACTCAAAAATTCTAATTCCTTCAACCCATGACACATGCTAGCACTTGATTGGCCCAAGCCCCTTCCCTCCTCAAAATCCCACAGAAAGTTACTTAATGGAATTTGAACTCTATTCCATAGTTAACTCCTACTTTATCTAATGTGAAGTTCTACTATCTCCTACTCCCTCCGTCCTAGGGAGGATGATAATTTTTAAAATTTGTGCAATTTTTTATTACTTATATCTTTCAATCTATAATATTTTTTACGAGTTTGAAAATTTTGTATAATAGAACTAATCAGTAACTATCAATTACAAAATTCATATTGCATATTTTTTGAGATTCATATATATATTGAAAGATATAAGGAATTGAAATTGGCAAATATATCAAAAATTGTCATCCAATTTGTGACGGAGGGAATATTTTTTAGGAAAGCTCCGCCATATTAGGAAATTATATTTTAAAATACAAAAGCTCAATAAAAAAACACAAACCGTTATGTGAAAGCTAAGAGAGAAGCCTCCCATCCCCACACACATGCAAAAAGGAAAAAAATTGGAATAGCTACGTTGGAGCTTGAGCCAATCAAGTGCCGACATTTGTCATGGGTTGAAGGAACTCCTGCTACTGGGGTTGGAGGAAAGCCGAGTCCATCGTTCAACATGTCTTGCGCTTGCTTTCTTAATCCTCGCTCTCACACATTTTAATTGTTTGAGATGTAATTTAATGATGCTTTCCCGCTCATGTAGACTATGAATTACGTAAACAGAGGGTGACATTATTTTAGCTTAGGAGTCCGAAATTGAACTGGGAAAAAGTACAATTGAGGGGAGTAACTTGTGACACAGATCAACTTGGGTCTTTGTGTGTAATTTCTCCTTTCTTGTTTAGCAAGAAAAAGAACCGTGAATAAGTTTTTACGGAGTGTAATCTCGACCGTCCATTTCGACTTTAAAAGGTCCGAATGTTAATGAAAGTTTTATTAAAATTTGGACCGTTCAAAGCCGAAATAGATGCGCGAGATTGAGTGACTCCATGAACAAGTTTCTCAATCTCATGTAAGTATCCAATTTCTATACCAACCTTGGGTTTTCCTATTTAATCAGCATTACTGCCCAAATCATATATCGAACAGGTACTCTCGATGGCGCCAGAGGGGGACTAGTAGGGGTTGTCGCCTTCCTACAATTTTAAAAAACCTATTTGTATATTGAAACTTTTTTTTATTCGCCCCCACGCAAAAAATCTGGTTCTGTCTCTGTCTCTGTCTCTCTCTCTCTCTCTAGGGTTTTCTCTGTGTTGGTCTGCATCTACATTCGTAGCAATGCACGACAGAATTGGGTTGAAGACCCCAAGGGGTTCGGGTACGAATAGATACATACAGGGCAACAAGTTCTTCGTGAGGCCGAAGAGCGGTGGTGGTGGTCGAGAACAACAAAGGCGACATCGCTTTCAAGAAGCCGAACGAGGAAATCCTGAAGCACGACCGGAAGTGGCAGATTGAGCTCAAGCTTGTCGTGCTTGAAGATAAGCTCGTCGATCTCGGCTACCCCGAAGCAGAGGTTTCCGACAAACTTGCAGAGTCTAGAAGGAATCTACTCGAAAAGCTTCCTGCTAGGACAAACCTATCGTTGTAATCGAAGATCTCAACGTCTTGCGTTAATTATGTATGATGGACTACTGAGAGCTTTTGGAAAAAGCTCTTAGCACGATTACTTTTTTTCTTAGTTCAGTTTGAGTTTTTACAGTATTAGTGATATCGCGAGTTATTTTTCTTCAAGATTCCTATCATAATTGTCAATGGATATCTTGTTATAGATAGAGAGAGGTCTTCTGTACGTCCGAATGGTTTCCGTTTATGTTGAATCCTCAAGGTGTGCAACCTGTGCGTGTGTGTGGGTGTGGGTGTGTTACATACTATGAAGCAGACACTCCTACAGATTGCTGTTTTTTAAGACACTCCGGGGACGTGCATATCCGTTTCTGTATCTGTGCTACATAGGTTACGTGTACATGTTTGTGTGTTTCTTCCAATGTATCTTGCTTTCGTTTGGTTTTGCCATCCCTTTTATGTTGTTACTATGTCTTACTTCTTTACGAAGACGATGTAGAAGACTAAAGGAACAATTGTTATGAACGGAAATTACAATTCATGTGTGCTACAACTACAAAAAAAAAAAACACACCACTTGAATACTTACTAGTAGAATAGGATGTCTGCAAATAAATCTCTCGGTCTTGGCTCAAGGCGTTCACTGGAAAGTTGGTAATTGCGAGTCATCAACGTCGGAGAGATAATTGGGTTATGGAAATTCGAATTTGATCGACCTGGGCCCTCCTCCTATGGACTTTTAGATGTTATCAAGGTCGAAGATCTTGCGAACCCGAGTTTGAAAGAGTGGAATCAGGAGCTGGTGGCTGATTTATTCCCCCCACATGTTTGCTCTGAAATCCTTTCTACTCCAATTTCATGGACTAACCAAGAGAATGGCGTTAGTTGGAGACTGAACAACAATGGGGTGTACTTAGTTAAGTCAGGTTGTACTCTTTTTTTTGAACAGCAAAAAAAGTTTCATTAATCTTGAAATTGTTACAAAACTAATAGGAGCAAGGAGACGGCATCCTATTTAAAGAACAATCATCTGCTCAATCCGAGACCTAAATCTACGATTGGCAAGAAACCAATCGAGGACACCCAATTGGGACGAAGCCCACCTGAAAAAGGCCAAAGCCTAACCACCCTATGTGAGTCAGGTTATACTCTTGCTCTTCAATTGTTGCAATCTTAGAAAAACCCCACCCCTGGCTCCTCTTCCATTTCCTCTAAAGCTGGGCAAAAGTTGGGGAATATCCCTGTTCACCCAAAGTCTTGCATAACACTCTTGCTACGAAGAAAATCTTTTCTTTAGGAAATGTGCTAGGTCTCCTATACAACCAATTTTTTTTGAGGAGATTGAATCGATAGAAGACGTTTTGTTTTGATGTAATTGGACGAGGGAGGTGTGGAGCAGTTGTGGTGTTAATAGGGATTAGTTTTTGCAAGATACCACTTCGGCTGCTTGGTGGCTTGAAGAGTTGATCCAAAACTTGGATAATTCCGATGATTCTCTGGCAGGAATTGGTTTTGTTCTTCAAACCTGTTGGGCAATTTGGAAGGAAAGAAAAGGTTTTTTTTTTTTTCCCCTGGTTCTCGGCCTTGTCATTTTAAGACAGTGAAGTCCGAGTTTGTTGATTCGCTTCTTGGTGAACTCTGCGTACAAATTAATTCCTCACTGTCATGACACCGTCCGCTACCATATGGAGATGGATTTGGGCTATTAAGGTTCCTACCAAGCTCACAAGCTTTTTGTGGCTTTGCAGTTTGCATGAATGGTAAAATCCTTACTAACCATCAACGCTTAATCTGTAACTTG
This sequence comes from Rhododendron mucronatum var. ripense, assembly GCA_019656295.1. Taxonomy (NCBI): domain Eukaryota; kingdom Viridiplantae; phylum Streptophyta; class Magnoliopsida; order Ericales; family Ericaceae; genus Rhododendron; species Rhododendron mucronatum. The sequence goes on along the minus strand of BPLT01000224.1, from coordinate 252,202 downwards.
GCGGACAATGATCTTGGCCCGAGATGTAATGTGGAAAGTGAGAACCTCAAACACTTGTTCTTTGATTGTCATCTGAGTTCTAATATGTGGCTTCAGTTTCCTACTGTTCAGGGGCTTTTGATGGGAGAGATGGAGGAGTGGAGAGACTGGCTGTTCAACAAGATCAATCATTCCAACACTAAATCCTAATTCAGGGGGTTATCCTTTGATGAATGTTCTAATCCTAAATATCCTTTGGAAAATTTGGTTGGCTAGAAATAGAATACTAGTCTTTGACAATGCTGCTACTAGTAATACGTATGAAATCTGCATTAGTAGTGCTAATTAAATTTGCTAATAAGATTGTCCAGAGCTTTATTCCTAAATCATGTGTTAATCCGAGAACTGTAAGACTTGTCTCGTGGATCTTTCCAGGTTTAGCATGTTATGGTGGTGGAGTCTTCAGAGAGGAGCGAGGCCATTGGGTACTTGGGTTTCTAGGCCCATTGGATGATTGTATAAGCTTAGAAGCGGAGCTTTGGGGTATTTTTAGAGGTTTGGAGTTGGTGAAAAATCAAGGAATGGAGGCGGACTCTGACTCAGAGGTTGCTGTCACATTGATTAATGATGACGCTCCTGAGCACTCTCTTCATAAGACATTGATCCAAGAATGGAAAGCCCTTTTGGCAAGCATGGGGTGTACTTTGAAGCATACACTCCAAAAGGGAAATAGAGTGGCTGACAAGCTTGCAAACATGGGGGTTGAGCAAGACGATAGAATGGTCTCTCTCATCATTCTGCCAGAGCCAGAGGATATCGTTCGTTTGCTCGAGGCGGATATGAGAGGATTGATTTTTGAGAGGCTTTAGTTGCCTTTGTTTTTCCAATGTACCAAAAAAACAAAAAACCTTTTTATACTACTTTGGACCTTGGAGGAAGAAAATGTGTTGAGTATTTTAATTTAGTGAAAAAAAACTTAACTAAACAATATGTTGTAGAGAAAAAAAGAGTACTAAGGCTGTGTTCTTATGAATTTAACTTAAATATGAGAATTTTGCCCTTATTTGAATTTTTTTCCATTTGTCAGTTTTGTACTAAATTTTTATCGGTTATTGATTCGTCTTGACGAGAGGAATTAGAAAAGAAAATTTTCTTCACTTTTACCCAAGTATTGTGAGAAATAACCACTTTTTAGTGCAAAAGTTATTTTTTGCACTAAAAAGTGGTTATTTTTCAAAATATTTGGGTAAAAGTAAAAAAATTACTTTTTCGATTCCTCTAGTCGAGACGAATCAATAACCCACAAAAATTTGGTGTAAAATTAACAAATACAAAAAAAAAATTCAAATAAGGACAAAATTCTCAATTTGAAATTAAGTTTAAGTTAAGTTCATAAGAATGCAGCCTAAATCTAAACTTTGGCCCATTGAGAAGGGATATGATCGATACATGACTCTTGGTTCATGAAATTTTTCATGAAAGGATCATTCATTTCCTTTCATGGAGAGTTTTATGAATTGAGAGTCATAGTCATGTATCCTACTACTCTTCCGTCCCAAATTGGATGTCAATTTTTGATATTCGTGCTAATTTTAATTCCTTATAACTTTTAATATGGATCTCAAAAAATATGCACTATGAATCTTATTTATTTGATAGTTCTCGATTAGTTCATTTAAACAAAATTTTCAAACTAATGAAAAACACTATAGATTGAAAGATATAATCAGAGATGAAAAATGATAGGAATTTCCCTTCAAAAAGGGTTATCATCTTTTTTGTTGGCCCATATAGTATCGCTTTAACTCTCCCTCAATTATTTCCAACCAACAACTGGAGTACTATTAATGCCCAACTACCCCCATAATTATTTCGCCAACCCCTCAGCAGTCAGCTCCCTCTACCTTTCGCCTCTCTCTCTCTCTCTCTCTCTCTCTCTCTTTTGTTGGCCCATATAGTATCGCTTTAACTCTCCCTCAATTATTTCCAACCAACTACTGGAGTACTATTAATGCCCAACTACCCCCATAATTATTTCGCCAACCCCTCAGCAGTCAGCTCCCTCCACCTTTCGCCTCTCTCTCTCTCTCTCTCTCTCTCTCTCTACGGATGGGTATGGTCCGTGTGGAGAAAAACCCATGCACTGGCTTTTGATGTAGAAAAAAAGACAGTGAAAGTTTACATTACATAAACAGGGTAGTTCCACTCACACTCATTTTGTCGTCCATTTTAACGTTTGATTTTGCTGTCTCAACTACTCTTTTGCTCTAATAACTTTGCCGACAACTCCAGAATAATACAGTAATAGTAACACAATAAGCCTAATTTTAAATGTGATAGTTGAGAGGGTGTTTTTAAAATTAAGCCTAATTTAAATTCTATTTGACTCTTGGAATACATTTACTCGAAAAAGAATACAAAGAAACCGGGCGTTACACACAATGTGGTGCAAATAGTTGGAGACCTGCAATAGGCTGAACTAAAAAAAGGGTAATTTGATGGCTGGTTGGCTACCGAGTATGGTAATTAAAGTTACAAACACAAACACCGGAGGTGTGTAGTGGGTAGAGTCCACCTTGAGTTTGTTAAGTGTTTGTGTGTGGTACTAAATTTATTGTGACCGAAAACCATTCGTGAAGTCCATAGACCACTTTCTATCTACGGTGATGTCATCCACATTACATCATTTGGGTGATGTGGGCACAGATAACTTCCATACGTCATTTGTCTCTCTAAACTGGGTGGATTATAATTTCATCATGGGAATTGATATTCGCGCTCTAAGATTTACTGCAGGCGCTCTACCTTTTTATTTTTACACTGTGATATTGCTGGCAACATCACAGTGTAAAAACAAAATATATACTGAATATCACAGTATAAAAACAAAAAAACGGAGCTCCTGTAGTAAATCTTGGAGCGCGAAAATCAGTTCCCTTTCATCCTTGCTAATGGTATAATGTAAATACTCTAGAAAATTAGAGAGATGAAGAAAGAGCATAGCTTTTGAAGAGGTGTTTTCGGTAGTGAAAATTTTATATATTTTTATTTGTGATTGAGAAGTTGTTAGGTGTCTTCGTTTGTGAATAAATTGTTAATAAGTTTGTGAGTAGAGTTATTGTAGCATTGACAACCTTTTTGCTAGTGGAAATGAAATGGTAAAAAGAATGCTAAAACATTTTTTAGCTAGATCGGCCTAAGGAATGCTGCCCTATGTTCCATGATGAATTTTTGGGTGCCAGGTGGGTAACACGTGGCCGTGCCCACTTAATTTTCGAATAGTACATTCGGACCATCCAAAAGTGTGTTAGACGACCCAGATTGAAACAGTCTCTCTCCTATCACTCCACCTCTCTCTCTCTCTCCCTCCTATTTTTCTCTTTTTTCTCTCTCCAAATTTGAGGCGTTCAATATCGAAAAGGATAATGCGAATGCGCTACTTGAGTACCACGTATTGCTCGCTCGGCTCCCAAAAATTCCTGTCATTCTGGGACGGGAATTACCTTTTTGGTTCTAGTGATACACGTGGCAAGATGGTATTCACTCACCAGAGTACACCTTATCTTTAAGCTTCTATATATCCATGCTACATTATTCTGGGTTTTCTAGACCTGATCATCTGTTCACTTCTCTTCACCCTCCGCGCGCTCTCTCTCTCTCTCTCTCTCTCTCTCTCTCTCTCTCTCTCTCCCTGCGACTAGCTCGTCCCTCCTCGACCATTGTCATTGGAGGCCAACGTTCGCGTATTTCGCTTGGGCGACCGAAAGAGTAAAGATATCCCCCTGGTTCAGATTCCTTTCTGTAAGAGTTCTTCCATGTTGATTCGAATTATCTTGTTTTAATCTCACCCTTTTCGTTTTTCTATTAAGAGTTTTTTCGTTTTAATCTCACCCTTTTCTTCGACTTAACACAAGATTTTACACAATGCTAGTGTCGGTTCTGTTCAATGCACGGGACAAACAACAAATTTTGTGTGAGCTCGATATTTTGTAGTGGAACCACAAAAACATTTTGTCCTGTGCGACTAACGGGAATGACCCTAGCTGATAGAAGAGGAACCCAGGGTGTGTGCCGTCCTCTGAAATAACATGCGTGTTGAACCAATCCGAGTTATCCATACTCGGCAATGGACGGCTTAGATTGCATCTCAATAGAACAGCAATAGACGTTCGAGATATGTTCGATCGAGATGCAATCTGAGCCATTGATTGACGAGTATGGGCGCTTCAGATTAGCCCTACACGCATGTTGTCCCCTTTAGCAGGCACCCAAAAAAAATATAGTTTAAGAAAAAAATATCAATGTGAATTTTTTTTCCGTACATTAAACAAATATTAAATCAAATTAATTAATTTGTAGGGCAAAGTACGAATTATATCTTTGAGGTTTGGCTCTTTGACAGATAACCCCCTTGTGTTTCATCAGTGACCATTTCGCCTCCCTATGGTTTTGGACTCTTTTGCAACTCTAACTCTATTAACTGAAAATATCAAATTTCTTTAATGCCCTTGTATCCTTTTTCTGGTTCTGGGTCAATTATGCTTCATATATGTATATGTGCATATGCATATATCCTCCAAATATATCAGAAACACATGCATGCATGAAAATAAATTATGCATTATCATTTTTCTAATTTGTTGTCCAATAATTCTTAGATCCAATTGAATTACGTAAAAATGGTAGTTCAATTTTTGAAAAATCCAAAATTCTTCTGTTCAAGAAACAATAAATCAACCCTTTCAAAATAATTAAAAAAAGGGTAGAAGGAATCATACTATATCAGAACACCAAGTCGGGAAACCATGAACAATGTAGTTCATAAATGAAAAAAAAAATGTAATTCATAAGTTGGGGAAATAGAGAAACCCTTCACTGGTCAACAGTGGTCATGGTGGGGGTTCCTCTTTATTTGACAATTAGACTACAATTTTGAATTAAGAACACATTCTTTAACCCACGAAGAGGTCGATTGAGAAATAGCCAGTTCTCTTCTCATGGGGATCGAAGTTGTAGAAAAAATGAGAGAGAGAGAGAGAGAGAGAGAGAGAGAGAGCGTGTTCGTGTTGGTGGATCTAGTACCATTGCAATCATCGTCGCTGCCATCATCACCGGCGTCCGATACCTTTACCGCCGTAGAGTCTTCGTCTCCACTGTTGAATCCGGTGATGTGTGTGTGAGAGAGAGAGAAAAAGAGAGAGGGATGGGGCTGCTGGTTATCAGAAAGAAGAAAGGATGGGTTGTCGGAATTGATGGAGCACTGGTGAGGCGCAGCACGTTGGTGGCTGGTGTGAGAACTTTATGGTTTAGGGTAAATTAATATATGTGGTTCTGTGTTTGTGTAGGGGAGAAGATGAAGAGGAGGGTATTACAGTCCTTTTACAGTCCATTTAGCATTTACCTATTAATGTTTTTGATTTTCACTCTCAAACAATGCACGTGAAGTATACTTTCTGTTAAATTAAACGGTAAAAGTAACGGTTGCACTTTAATCCAAAACCATAGGGAGGCGAATTAGTCATTAGTGAAACACAAGGGGGGTATCTGCCAAACGGCCAATCCTCAGAGTGGTAATTCATACTTTGCTCTAATTTGTAACAAAAAAAAATATCAAACATTGTACCATTCAATGTATGAGATAAAAAAATAATATTAAATTTTTCCGACTCCATGTATCAAATGGGCACAATAGTGATAAAAAAATAGTTTAATATTTTTTCGGTCCCTTATAATATGAATTTGAAGTACTATGTGACGGAACCCATACTGGGCATAGGATAATTTTTTCTAAGTCTCTCCCTCGCTCTCCCACGTTCCTCTCTCTCCCTCTCACCCCCGGCCTCCCTCCCCCTCTCTTTCTCTCTCCCATTTTTGTAAATTAAAAGAAAATAAAAACTCTAGAAAATTATGGATGGAGGTTTGGTAGGCCTAAACACATTCCTATAGAATATATATTAATTAATTAATTAATAATAGATAGATAGATCATACATAACATACTTAGGGGCCACTATATCATTGGATAATTTAAGATGGCATGTCATCCATTGCCGACTAATACAGTGCAACTTAAGCATATTATTGTACAAAGTCTTGTGTTTATAGCATACCTTTATCGATAGTGGTCTGTCGAGAATGACACATCAGATAATTAAAAGTTATAAAAAAACTAATAACTCTTTATTTTGAATCAAAATGACTTTTTTTTACCCCTTGAAAGAGTTGTTTTGATAAAAAAAAAATTTGGTAAAATTTACTAACAACTATTTCTTTTTCACTACTCGATAGAACCGTTTATCTGCAGAAACGACAAATTATTAATTTTGGGTCCAAAAAATTAAGACACTTTTAACTAAATATATCACGTATTTGGTCCAACGGTTATTGATTGAATGTCGGTGAAATAAACACTTAAATCACATAGGGTTTATAGTAATTTTTTACATGTAAGGGAGTATCTGTCACTTAGTGGTACCGGTGAAATTTGGATTGGGAAATGCTGTCAAGCGGAGGTGTTTGGCAGCAGTGTCGAACGACCATTTCAGTCGTTCATCTCGAGATTCAAGTGTTTAGATCTTGACCGAGCAGTGGACGATTCAAATTTGTATGTGCTCAGATTCAGTCCGAGCTATCGTGAAATTTACCCAAGGAATCAAAGAATATTAAAGTTTCGACATGCAATATATCTTAAATAGAAGCTGGACTCATAAAATTAGGAGTTTATTTCACTAACTTTTTAATGCGAACCACCCTTCTCAGTATTTTTCTTTAATTGTGTGCTTAGGAGTATACGCCTTTTTCCGTGCATATCTTTTTAATTTTTGGACAACAAATAAAAACCTTCAACTATTTTTTTATTAAGATGTTAAAAAATTTAAATAATTATTCACTGAAGTATTTTATTTTTATTTGAAAATTGCACATGCCTCCTGGCGGAAGGAGTAGAAGTTATGCTAAATTTAAAAATACTCTTTTCTGAAATTAATTTCTATAATAAAATTTACAAAATTAATTTACTTAAACCTTTGATCGATACAACTTTTTAAGTCGAATCACTTAATAAGAGAAGTTAGAAACATATAATATTTATATTTGTTGCATCTTAAAAGGGCGGTCTCTGTTTAGGTTATTTTTGTTAATCTTCAAAGTTCTTGATTGATATACCTATCGTCCCATTTCACAGGCATGCCAAAAGGCTCCGAATCCCCTGTCCTGGTGTCCCTGACCCTCTTCTTTGTCCCACACCTAAAACAATGACACATGTCCTAACTAGCAAAGCCTAAAAGAACACGCCACACCTAAGGGTCATCATTTAGCTGGAAGGCCCATGACCTGCCCAAAGCCCGCATGGCCCGTCGGATTTTTACTCGGCCCGAGTCCGTAAAACGGGCGGGCTAGCCCGGCCCGTAATTTGTAATGGGTGGGCTCGGGCCTATGAATTTTTACTCGGTCCGCCCGTAGGCCCGCCCGTGGTACCCATCCAAAAGCCTGCCAACGGGCCCACCTATTAGCCCAAAATCCCACAAAACTCTTTCTTTTTTTCCCTTGGTTTAGTTTTGCCTAAGGAAATTTAAGCGCGCCCGTTGGCCCGTCGGCCCACCAATTGGGCTAGCCTGTGGGCAGGTTTGGACTTCAATTTATGGTAAGTGGCCCTGTCAGCCCGGCCCGCCAAAAGAAAAAGTCCGGTCGGCCAGGCCGTGAGAGGACTTGGGCATCGACTTGGAGGGTCATCATCGGCTTGGGCCCGGCCCGATGATGACCCTTAGCCACACCCAATCCCTCCCTTTGTCTTCTCCCCTCTTCCTTTGGCCCAAAAATCACCAGAAACACATCACGAGCTTTCTCTCCGGTACAACTGCCGCCGCCGCCACCACCACCACCACCACTTTCCCGCCTCCAATCATCTTAAGCATCTCAATCCTCTTAACCGGTCAGCGATGAGCTTGATCCACCTCCCTCCTCTCACCTCCCGAACAACTTTTACTCATTCCTTTCCATTTTCACCACTAGTGGTGGTACTATTAGTTCTGGCTTGGGTCGAGGCCGACTGGAAAAACTACTGCTTTTCTAGAGAATTAATTGGTATCCTCGTTTCGCCACCACTCGTCGGCATCGTAGGAATCGCCACCACTTGCTGGTACAGTGGTTCGTGATTTTTGGGGCTAAGGAAGCAGGGGAGAAGACAAGGAGGGATTGGGTGTGGCGTGTTCTTTTAGGTTTTGCTAGTTTCGACACGTGTCATCGTTTTAGGTGTGGAACAGAGACGAAGGACAGGGACATCACGACAGGGGATCCGGAGCCCATGCCAAAGCCCTCAAAAAATTTTGGGCCAGACTTGAGTCTTACCATCAACGGTCTTAAAAAATAGGAGTATAAACGATTTTTTATACGGTTTGAATAAAACGAGTAACAAAGAAATGATGAGGGAGATAAGGAGTAAAATTGTATCATAACATTTTTTCCAGTAAAATTTGTCCTAGCTATTTTTGTTAACGCTAAAAACAAGCTAGTGACATAAATTTCATCCCCCTTTATTCTTTTGAGGAAATAACTCTGTTGTAGCACGATCCCGAGGCCTGCCTAGATAGACCGAGAGCAAGCCCATTCATAGCCCTTTGTAATCCCATTGTTATAGTATTTAATTTGGCAAATCTAATTTCACCAATTGCTTTATATATATGTGTGTGTATATATATATATTTATTTATAATCTTCAATTGCTATTTGTTCATGACAAAAAATAGCCATGCTATATTTGGCATGAAAGACGCTATTGCCATTTTTCTCGTTTCATTCTAGCCGTTTGAGAAGCACTCAAAAAATGAGATACCTTAGTCTAATTAATGGATTGAATAAATGAGACTGTGTCAAAAAGACGCTAAACTGTGCACGATGATGTTATATTCTAATTTTATGACATGACACTATGTAATAAAATACCTTTCATACTGTCACTTTGACATTAACGAACGAATTTAGTTTAAGACACTACTAACAGAGTTACTTTTTGAAACTAGATCCCGTCAATGGATTCTTCAAGCAAATCCTCACCAAATCGCAAATACCCATACCCTAAAGATTTGAAGGTGACGGAATCGGTCCCCCAAAAGCTTAAACTTAGCAACTACTTTGAGTGGAAAAAACAAATGTTGGACGTCATCACTTGTAACGGCTTGCTCGGTTTCATTGACGGCACTGTTAAATGCCCGCCCGAGACCCAAACGGTGATCATCAGTAACGGTCCAAACGGCGGTGGCACAAATTCTGAGGAGAGGAAAAACGAGGAATACGTGGCATGGAAAAAATCGGACGATCTGGTTCGGAAAAAATGGATTCTGAGCAGGCTCACGTATAGTATAGGGAGACAGGTGAAGGCGTTGCACCTAAAAACTGCTAAAGAGGTGTGGGAAGCTCTTGCTCAACTGGGTACGTAAGTTAATTATCGTGTTTTACTATATTATTGTTTTTTTTGGGAGTAAATTTCACTTAAAAGATTTGTGTTGATGACGGATATCTCTTCATGCATGAGAAATAATAATGAAGCTCTTGTGATATCTATTTGCATTTCACCGACACCATCGGTCAATAATTGTCTGTCCAAACACGTGATTTAATGAGCCAAAAGTGGCATGAAATAAAAGTTCACCCTTCCTGGTAATAACATGTAATAGAAAATGTCAATTAATCTTACTTATTTTGAATCAAAATGACTTTTTTTTACCCATCAATTGGACGAACTGTTTGTTCAAAAAAGATAAATTTACAATAAGTACTATTTATTTTTTCTTCAAGAACCTTTAATTTTTTTTGGTCAAAAAATTGAGAATTAATTTGGAGTTTTTTTGGTTATTTATTTTATTCGTAAAAAGGATGAATTTGCCGATACAAGATGCTATTGACTAATTATATCATGTTTTTAGTTGAATAGTTGTTTGTTGTGTGTCGGTGAAATGAACGTTGAAACCACATGAGTTTTAGTTATTTCCTATAAGTGAGGAGGTATCTGTTAATAAGAAAAATCTAAGGGTTTGTTAGTGAATTTTACCCCCTTTTTCATAACTGCAGAGTAGGGAATATTTTTATACTTCCCGTTCAAATAGTAAAAAATTATTCAAAAAAAGTTTTTTATTTTAATCCTTTTTCAGATCTATTTCAATCAATTCCTTTTTCAGATTTGATGATTTAGATCATTTTGTGCATCTGCATTAGCATAGGTCCTCTATCCCCCGGTCAAATCGCAATTGGGGTCATGTATGTACATGTCGATCAAATTAGGACTACACAAAAAATCCGGTGAACCGCGAAACTGGTTTGAACTTAAGTGTTTGAACTTAAGTGATTTGTATATTTTTGTCCGAATTCGTGGATTAATGGTCTACACACGGATTTAAAATTTTTAAAACTGTGAGACATGGTTCAGTCCATAGATTTTCACTATAGAACTAAGAATTAATCGAACGATATATATGTGTAAATATACGTATATTTTTATATATTATTAGTATATATTTTTTTATTAACATGAAGATATGTAGGGATATTTATATCTTTTATTAAGTGTTTATTTTTTTCCCTCTTTTTGTTAAGTTATTGATTACACTCTGTAACTTGTTACAGCTGTAGTGTCCAAATTTACGAAACCTATCATGAGTATCGCATAGTTAAATTAAGGGAAATTCTAATCGCAAGGACGATTCGCAGGGAATCACGCAAGGAAAAATGGGCTTGGGCTCATTCTGGGTCTCACAAAAATCTAGAAAAATATTCATAAATTTTTGAATATTAATTTATGAGGCCCTGTAAAAAATCAGCTCCAACGGATATCGGTAAGTATTACTTTTGGATTCGTAGGAACGAAACTGTTCAGTTCGCCTGTATGAATCCAAAAGTAATACTTACTAGTATCCGTTAGAGCTGATTTTTTACAGGGCCGCGTAAAATAATATTCAAAAATTTATGGATATTTTTTTAGATTTTTGTAAAATCTAAAATGAGCACAAACGCGTTTTTCCTTGCGTAGTTCCCTGCAAATCTTCCCTGCGAATAGCAGAATTTTCGTAGGGGAAGATTAATTATTAGAAAAGATAATAAAGATGTGTATTTGTATAAATGTGATAATTGGCCGAAAAATTCCCTAATAATTCCCATTTTGCTTCCTTTCTATCTTATTGAATTTACAATCACATTTTGGATTTCTAGGATTAACTATTAACCGAATTTTACTTCCGCAGATTGATTTGGTTTGGACACGAATTTCAATTTTTGAGAACCATGAGTAACGATTTAGTGCTTGGATTTGAACTCAGTGAATTAAATTAACAATCAGAATTGAATGGAGCAATCATGTCAATATTTCTTTATTTCTTTTAATAATAATAACAATAACTGATCATATTGTGTCTGAGTCATCTTAAAAATACGACAAAATTCTACATGAACTAACAATACAAGCCTTTAGTTATTGAATATTTAAGATCAAGCATGTGGGAGAGGCTAGTTTAGTGGAGTATTTTATCTAGTCAATTTGACTAAACTATACATCCAACAACTAGGGACGGATGCATAAATTCGCTACAGTAGAGGCACCAATTTTTACTAACAAAAGAGTCACCACTCAATTGGTCTCTAATCTCCGACTTGGAAGATAACTAACATAAGCAATACTATGCAACATGGCTATATCTACTATACCCCGACCATGTAGGAAATTCAATGAACTAAGAACTTGTGCGTGTATCCTGTTTTTTGTTTAAGGGATTGTGAAGTTTTTTTTTTAACTTTCCTTAAAAATAAAAATAGAAAGCCAATCCAATGGGTTTGGCCTAGTGTTCAAAGACTAGACTTCCGTTCCAGAACACCTTCTTAAAAAATAAATACTTATTCCATATTTTCAAACTTAAAAATAATGTAAATGAAAAATAATTTTTTAATTTTTTTTTACACCGTATTAAAGATCTCAATAAGATCTATCAAACAAGATCCATATTGATAGAAAAATAATTTGCGTAAGCACATGATTTTTGAGCTTGAAATTACCTTCTTAAAAAATAAGTACTTATTTTGCTTTCCGGAACGGAGCCTAGGGTCCTCTTCTCATGTTCAAAATCTTTTATGTGTTATCAACTCTTCTGGGGTTAGTTCATACAAAATTTTAGTATGATTTAAATTGGGACACACACAAGTGGGCGATGGAATTGATCCTTTAGAATTTGTTGAGGTACGCAAAAACTGACCCAAATACCTAAGTTACATTTTAAAAAACCTAAAATTGAATGGGGCGCATGCCCAATTGTAAATCCGTCCCTGCCAACAGTGAGCTAAAAGGTCAGGTAATTTTGGACCAAATTAGCAATGAGTCCTTCTACCACCACACCCATTTACACATCCATTCACGCACCCACACTCACAACAAGGGTGGAGCCAGTACACACTACACATCTAGTGTGTGTGGGCCCCACCCTTATTGTGAGTGTGGGTGTGTAAATAGGTGTGGTGTTAAAATTATTGATTAGGAATTCCCCAGGGTAATGGTTGAATGTAGGGGTGACAACTTGAACCCATTTACTAAAAATTAGACCCAACCCAACCCAACCCATTTATAAGTTGAGTTAAAATGAGTCTCAATCCATCTAACTCATTTATTAATGGGTTTCAATTAGGCATTGATTGGATCAACTTGAATTACCCAATGAGTCATCAACGTAACCCATCAAACAAAACAACCGTTTCTCTCGGAAACACCTGTCATCCCAACGCGGTTTTCCTCTCAAAGCACATTTTAGCAAAGCTCTGGTAAAAGGTCTTGGAATCTTCCTCCGTAAGTGGCGGTTACAGAAAAATCTCTCTCTCTCTCTCTCTCCGTAAGTGGCGGTTACAGAAAAATCTCTCTCTCTCTCTCTCTCTACCCAACCCATTTATAAGTTGAGTTAAAATGAGTCTCAATCCATCTAACTCATTTATTAATGGGTTTCAATTAGGCATTGATTGGATCAACTTGAATTACCCAATGAGTCATCAACGTAACCCATCAAACAAAACAACCGTCTCTCTCGGAAACACCTGTCATCCCAACGCGGTTTTCCTCTCAAAGCACATTTTAGCAAAGCTCTGGTAAAAGGTCTTGGAATCTTCCTCCGTAAGTGGCGGTTACAGAAAAATCTCTCTCTCTCTCTCTCTCTCTCTCTCTCCCCGTAAGTGGCGGTTACAGAAAAATCTCTCTCTCTCTCTCTCTCTCTCTTAAAAGCGATAGTTATTATTTCTTTTTAGTTCGAGCCTCCTTGATTTGTCACCCCTGGGTTTTGACTTTTTTTTCTTTTAGGAAAAATGACGGCTCATGACATGTTTTGATAATTAATACCCGTTAAGGACAAGCTAAGAACATTTGTTAATACTGAAAATGTCCTTAGCGGATATTAATTATCAAAACACGTCATTGACCGTTATTTTTAGTAATTTGTTTCTCCTTCTTCCCATTTTGTTTTGTTTAATATTATATAGGAGTGTATACTCTAGCAGTGGTAGTAGATTACAGTGTACGCGAAAAAAATTAAATAAGGATAAAAAATAACCTAGATCCACTATTTAGCCGAAACAAGTGTACATTGTGATTGGGCTATGAGTGAATAAATAATGCTACCATTCAACCTGTGCCATGCATGAATATATGGTTTGGTGTAAAATTTGAAACAATTTTGGGACCCCGCTTGGCTTAGTATTAAGATTTTGTTCACATTAAATTTTTACTTTTCCGAATACTCTCGTCGAGACGAATCAATAAGTCACAAACGTTTGACGTAAAGAAACAAATGCAAAAAAAATTCAACTAAAGACAAAAAAAATATTGTTAAAGATAAATTATTGTTATAAGAGAGGGTGGAGATAGCCCACAGGTTTGGCCCAATTTGACAAAAGGTTTAAAGAAGCTAATCTGGTCATAATAATCATCAACAATTTAGAAGAGAAAATCAAGTAAAAAAAAACCCCAAAACTCTGAACTGCTAAGTCCAAAAATCCCAAAAATTTCAACAAAATCTCCATTCAATTTAATAATTTTAGTATACAGGGGTAATTTGGTCATTTTAGTATAAAGGGGTATTATGATAATTTTAGTGTATATAGGTATGTTTGTCATTTTTAATTTTAATTGGGTTAATGGGCTGGTTGAATTTGATTTCAAATAAATGGGTTGGGTATGAGTAATTGAGCTCCTAACTAATTGGGTCTAAATGGGTTAATGACCTATTAAAGATCCAACCCACTTATAACTTATTCAATTTGGTCAAAACCCGCTAATTTGACACCCCTAGTTGAAGGTGTATTCCCGTCGTATCTCTTATGACTTGTGATAGAGAAAATCTTATGGAAATTGATATTTGCTTCAAAATTACTGATGACGCTTCACTTATAACGTGAAATTAAATTACTGATGGCGCTCCACTTATAGCTTAAAGTTACTAGCAACTTCACGTTAAAACCATCAGTAATTTTGGGAGCGCGAATATCAATTTCTAATCTTGTCTACGGAGACTCCGTAAATAAGATAAAACGGAGCTCAATCTCAGCCATCTAAAGTCCAAAAGTGTTTTGGACTATCCGGATTAAAAATAATCTATTAGTGGTAATAAATATATATTACCGGTAATTGTTTAAAAATAGATATTAACCATTAATTGTCGATATGGACAATTGAGATTGCATGGCTCAGTAAATAGGCTATTTACAGCAGCTCAGTAAATAAGTTTCTCTCCCAATGATAATGAAAATTTCTTTCTATAGGGAAAAGGGCATTCGAACTTTATTCGAAAATTCTAACTCCATACTTACTTACACACTCATTTATACACCCTCACTCATAATAGGAGTGGGGCCCATACACACTGAGTGTGTAATATGTGCAGGCTCCACTCCTATTATTAGTGAAGATGTGTAAATGAGTGTGTATTTAGATGTAGACGTAGAATGATTGAACTTTATTTGTTTCCTTGGAGCATGCACATCAAAGGAGGTAATAAAGCTTTTTCTCTAATTTGGAGAGGAAAACCACAAAAATAGGCCTTCACCAGATGAGGTAAAATACATTTGTGAAAATTCCTCTCCACTTTTACTGATCAACTGTAGCAAAGGTATACAATAAACAAGTATTGTTTATCTCTCATCCTCGTAGCAAAGGTTTACAATAAACAAGTATTGTTTATCTCTCATCCTCTCTCTTCTGTTTCACTTCTCTCAAACCCTCACCACTACTCCCTTGCTGCAAATGAGTATTTTATTTTGTTTAATGGAAATAGAGAAAATAGAAAAGAGTCTGCTGCAGAATAAGAGGAAGATACAGATAGGTAAAGTAGAAAAGGTATTTTTTGGCTAGGTATTTCACGTATTCTTGGTGTACATGCTCTTATTTGATCAACAACTTACGAGTACAGTTGAAAAGAAGACGCGGAACCATTATTTGCCACTCTACAAAGCCGCAATCGAAGGTAATCTAGAAAAAGCCGCGGAATTCTTCCCAGGAGAAGAGTTAAATGAAGTACTGAGCGCCCCCATTACACTCCACAAAGAAACGGCACTCATCGTGGCCGTCAGAGCGAAACGGAGAAATGGATTTGTGAAGGAATTAGTGAACAGGATGTCGCCGACGGACCTCGCCATCAGAGACGACAGGGGCCTGACTGCACTACACAGGGCGGCCGGATCCGGCAACATTGATGCAGCGAAACTGCTAGTGGGGAAGAACCAGGGTTTGCTCCAGGTGGAGACCCATTTCAATCAAACGCCTCTGTACTACGCTGCTGCGCGTGGGCACAGGGAGATGATTCTTTGGTTGATGAAGGAGGCCATGGACTCGAAGACCAAACCGCTTGAGGGTAAACCAGGGTTTGACATTTTATATCAGCTCATAATTGGCGACCTATACGGTGAGTCAATTTTACTGGAGTAGTTTTTTTTTGGTAATTGTCGTACAGTATTTTACATCTAACCAACTCAAAATCATAGGATATAAAGCCTCACAATAAACTACCTCAACAACAAAATAAGAGCAATGATAAAAAAAAACAAAAACAAAATGAGAGCCCTACTATGAAATATTCCATTTATATAAATAAGTGGGGCACCTTTTAAATACTCCATTCGTCCTAATTTAATTATCACTTTTGAAAGTTTGTGCCACTTTTCAATTAATTATATATTGTAATTTATAATATTTTAGGTGATTTTGAAAATATTGTATTATAGAACAAATCAAGATCTATCAAACAAGATCCATATTGGATATAAAAATCATTACCAATTTAAAGATATAACTAATTTTTTTATCCGGTTAGAATAGAATTAGGACAAGTAAATTGGGACGGAGGGAGTATATTTTAACCAAAAAATATCTTCCTAGGGTTTGTTAGAATATTAAAAAAGCGTTCTTGCTAAGAATAAATAAAACTAATTAGTAACATATTTACTAAGAAATAAATTAAATATAATATAAAAACAAACAAATTGTTTAAATTGTCTCAACGGATCAAATCTAAGAACAATTCACTACACAATATCCCATTGTTAACAATTCCTAAAGTGTAAAATCTATAGCCCATGATTTAGGCACTTTTGAATTTTGGACATTATTATGTGTTACAGAGTTCCAAATAGAAAGGGAAGGCTACGTTTTGCATTAGGAAGTTTTTTTTTTATCCCCTAAACTATACTCATTTTCTCTACTTAGTCTATAAACTATCAATTTGATGAATTCATCCCCTCAACTATCATATCGATACCTACTTAGTCTAATAGATATCGGAAATTAGATATTTTAACGGAAAATGTCAAGTAAGGCTCTGTTTGAGACTCTGTAGAGCAGATACTTAATTATGAGAGATTTAAAGATAAAAATTAATTATGATCCTTTAGGATAAAATGATCAGAAAAATAAGATCTTCGTACCGATTCAAACAGATTGAAAATTAGAGTACTTAATTTTTTTACAAAGTTCATAGATGAGAATCTTACGTGGCATTTAATAGAAACTAATACATACATACATACATATATATATATATATTTTAAAAAAGATGAGTTCTTCATATAGAATTTAGACTGTTAAGCTCTCTAATTTTTAATTTGTGTCAACCAGTGCGAAGAGTTTTTTTTATCGTTTTATGCTAAAAGGTTATAATTAAATTTTTTTTGAAAGCTCTCGTAATCTAGTATCTGCTCTAAAGGGTCCTAAATAAAAAGCAGATATTTAATTATGATACCAATATAGATAAAAATTAATCATGACTCTTTAGAATAATATAATCATGAAAATAAGATTTTCGCACAGTTCCAAACGGATTGAAAATTCGAGCACCTAAATTTTTTTAGAAGGTTTATATACTAAAATACTAAAAAATATGATTAAAAAATTAAGTGCTTAAATTTTCAATCTGTTGAAACCGGTGCGAAGGTCTTATTTTTTTGATCATTTTATTCTAAAGAGTCGAAATGAATTTTTATCTGTAAGGCTCTCATAATCAAGTATCTGCTCTACAGGTTCCTAAACAAGCCTTACATTACATTTTCCATCCAAATTCTTAACTTCCGTTATCTATTGGACTAAGTAGGTAACGATATAATAGTTGAGCGGATGAAATCATCATTTTAATAGTTTAAGGACTAAGTAAAGAAAATGAACATAGTTTAGTGGATAAAAGAAAAAAAAACTGACTAAAAAGTTGAGAATGAAGTGATATTTGAAGCCTACTGGAACTTCTAACCTACTATATACTGAGAATATGTACCTAAGAGCCTTAGGCCCCGTTCCGGAAACCTTTCTTAAAAAATAAGTACTTATTTTGTCACTTCTCATTCAAAAATAAGAAGGGTCATTCCACAAAATCCAAATAAAAAGTTCCTTTCACATTTTCAAACTAAAAAATAATGTAAATGAAAAAAAAAATGATTTTTTTTTTTGCACCGTATTAAAGATCTCAATGAGATCTATCAAACAAGATCCACAGTGGTAGGAAAATTATTTGCGTAAACACATGATTTTTGAGCTTGAAGTTGCCTTATACAAAAAATAAGACTGTTGCTATGATAATGGGCGCCCGGGGAGGGAAATCGTACCGGCGGCCGCGCCGGGCCGTCTCCGGCCATCGGACGGCCGATCCGAGCCGTCCAAAAATTCTATAAAAAAAAACGAGGGGGCCTCCACGGGAATCAACGGCATTCGAGGTGTGTAGGGTGCTTGATCCGAGCACCCCTTCTCCGTGTATATATGATCAAGCACCTTACCCGTAAAAGGGGTGCTCGGATCAAGTACCCTACACACCTCGGATGCTGTTGATTCCCGCGAGAGCCCCCTCGTTTTTTTTTTATAGAATTTTTGGACGGCTCGGATCGGCCGTCCGGTGGCCGGAGACTGCCCGGCGCAGCCGCTGGTACGATTTCCCTCTCCGGCGCCCATTGGTACCTATATAAATTCTGAAAAATAAGCACCTCCTTCTTATTTTTTGGGAAACAAGCCTTCTTATTCAATAAAAAATAAGTTCTTATTTGGGTTGTGGAACACAGCCTTAATGGTGTATTAATTGATGGGAGACATGGTCTAGATAACTTCAGCACTTCTGTCCCTTGTCGATCCCTTTGATGTTGAATAGATCGAACCAGCAATTGAATTCTGAATCTGCTCCATCAACTTAGATCTTGGTCTAGGCCAATTCCATTTTCCATTAAGGATTGAGCAAGTCTACAGTTCCCGATCGGGAAATCCCGATCGGAATCCCGACGCCCCACCGGGCACGCTCCGGCCACTAGATGGCCGATCCGAGCCGTCTAAAAATTCTAAAAAAAAAAAACCCGAGTGGGCCTTCACATGATTAAATGGCATCCGACATATGTAAGTGGCCGATCCAAGCACTCCATTTTTGTGTTTGGATCGACCAAAAATGGAGTGCTTGGATCGGCCATTTACATACGTCGGATGCTTTTTATTCTCGCGAGGGCTCACTTGGTTTTTTTTTTTAGAATTATTGGACGGATTGGATCGGCCGTCCGATGACCGGAGCGTGCTCAGCGGGGCGTCGGGATTCCCATCGGGATTTCCCGATTAGGAACTGTAGACTTTCTGTTAAGGATTACAGAATTGATCACTTTGGCATATCTAAAATATAGTAGCTCTTCCCATATATCATAATTAGCTTAAGGCCTCGTTCTAGAACGTGAATAAGTATTTATTTTTTAAGAAGGCAATTTCAAGCTTAAAAATGATGGGCTTATTGAAATCTAAAAATATGCAATATGGATCTTGTTTGAAAAATCTAATTGAGATCTTTAATACGATGCAATAAAAATTAAAAAATTATTTTTCAATTACATTATTTTTTAGTTTAAAATGTGAAATAAGTACTCCCTCCGTCCCTTTTTAAGTGTCATGCTTCGTAACTCCAACTTATTAAAAAGATATCATCATTATACCTTTTACATCAACTTTTTCCTTCACTTTCCCTACTTACCCATCATCATTACACTTTTACTCACTTACTCCCTCCGTCCCAATTTATTTGTCACAGTTCTATTCCAACCGGAAAAAAGAATTAGTTATATCTTTAAATTGGTAATGAATTTTATATCCAATATGGATCTTGTTTGATAGATCTCGATTTGTTCTATAATACAATGTTTTGAAAATCACCTAAAATATTATAAATTACAAGATATAATCAATTGAAAAGTGGCACGAACTCCAAAAAGTGACAAGTAAATTGGGACGGAGGGAGTATTTTTCAAAATGGAATCTACTTTTAGGGACAAAATAGACAATTCACCAACTTTTACCCCACTAACTTCACAAAATGGACACTTATTAAGGGACAGCCCAAAATGAAATACTGGACTATAAATAAGGGACGGAGGGAGTACTTATTTTTTAAGAAGGTGTTCTGGCACGGACTCTAAGGCTCGATGATGTTAGAAAGTTCTACAGAGGACCCCTGGAATTAGGGCTGCAAACGAGCCGAGTCGAGCCGAGTTTTGCCTTGCTCGAGCTCGGCTCGCCTTAGTTTTCCCCAGCTCGAGCTCGGCTCGAGCTCGAATCGAGCTGAAATATGTGAGCTCGAACTCGGCTCGAATATATATTCACAAGCTCGAGCTCGGCTCGGCTCGGCTCGAATGACTCGTTCGGTACATGTATGGGTATTGGTATATGTATATATATATATATATGTATAGGTAAGCTCGAGCTCGGCTCGAATGTATACTGTATATGGCAGCTCGCGAGCTCAACGAGCCGAGCATCAAGTGGCTCGAGCTCGGCTCGTTTATGAAACGAGCTGAAAATAGTGGCTCGAGCTCGTTCGTTTACTTGATGAACCGAGCTCGAACGAGCCGTTAGCGAGCCGAGTCACGAGCCGCTCGCGAGCGGCTCGGTTCGTTTGCAGCCCTGCCTGGAATGCCAACTGTCTACCCATAAGAAATTAAGGCGCCGTTTCAGAACACCTTCTAAAAACATAAGTATTTATTTCACATTTTCAAACTCAAAAATAATGTAAATGAAAAATAAATTTTCAATTTTTTTGGTACCGTATTAAAGATATCAATGAGATCTATTAAATAAGATACATATTGATAGAAAAATTATTTGCATAAATATAAAATTTTTAAACTTAAAATTACTTTCTTAAAAAATATTAAATACTTATTTTCTTTTCAGAAACGGGACCTAAGTCCGTTGCCCCATCACCAGAGTGCTTTACATAACCCTGGCGCAACGACCTCAACAATTTATCTCAAAAGGACAATCCTGAGGCACTTTACTAGTCGTTGTTTCTTGTTTGGTGAAAGTCGATCATTTCCCATTAAATTAATGATGCTATTCTGAAAAGGATTTAGGCCCCGTTCCCCTTTCTTTAAAAATTTTCTTTTTTAAAAAGAGGGTAATTTCAAACTCAAATATAATGAAAATAAAAAATAATTTTTTAATTTTTTTTACACCATTTAAAAGATCTCAATGAGATCTATCAAACAAGATCCATATTGGTCAGAAAATTATTTGCGTAAACGCATGATTTTGGAGTTTGAAATTACCTTCCTTTTCTAAAACTTCCTTTTTCCAAAATCCGAAACGGCCCCTTAATGGAATGAATCTTGTTTTATTACTCCCTCCCTCCACCTCGTGATGTTGGTCCACTATTTTATTTTGAGATATGCCAAAATATTAGTCTTGTTTGAGAAGTCAAGGAAAAAATGCATTGATTTTCAATATTTAACCTTCTTAAATAATTAAAAATGACTTCATAAATGAAATTCAAGGAATAGTACTGAAAATTGACGCTCATTTTTATTTAATGAAATGATGAGGGTGAGTTCACGTTTTTGAGTTTTTCGTCTTTTCTAAGTTTTTTTGAATCCACATTTTATTTTTTGGATTAATCATCTGTCTTTGCGGGAGGAGTCTAAAAAGTATGAAAATAAATATGAAAAAAATAATAAAAAATTCACTAAATACGAAAAAACAAGAAAACAACAAGTATATTTTTGCCAACGTACAATGTTGTGTTATATACATGTTTTCAACTTGGGTCTACAATATTTTTGTACTTTTATGATTACTTTTGTAGAGATCGAGAAATGATACTACCTTCGTCCCAATTTACTTGTCACTTTTTGGAGTTCGTGCCACTTTTCAATTGATTATATCTTGTAATTTATAATATTTTAGGTGATTTTCAAAACATTGTATTATAGAACAAATCGAGATCTATCAAACAAGATCCATATTAGATATAAAATTCATTACCAATTTAAAAATATAACTAATTCTTTTTTTCGGTTGGAATAGAACTATGACAAGTAAATTGGGACGGAGGGAGTATAATAATCCCAAAAATTACGATGAAAAACTAAATAAAAATTACAAAAAGTAAGTTTAGTAAAAAATATTCGAAACAAATATATTAGAGTGAACTCACCCTGATTGTTCCTCAAAAAGTTGGAACCCCAAAATTAAAAGGGCCAACATTGTGAGAGTATATATTTCAGTAATTCCCCTTTTTTTTTTTGGTTACTTTTACTGGCTGCTGCTAAATTATTAAAGTACTCCGAACTAAAATTAAAATAGTACAGTACGTACTAGTAGTATTTTAGAAAATTGAATAACACTATTCCCTACCTCTTATTTTCCCGAGTCCCACAGACATTGCTCTAAAAGTGCTTCGGAACAACCCTACGCTGGCATCCTTCATTCCGAAGAGGGAAGACGATCTCAAATATCATGCTTTGACTGCATTGGCTGACAAGCCTTCTTCATTCGAAAGTGGAAACAACTACAACTTCTTCGAGAGACTCATCTATTCCAGTACGTTAATTTGTCTCCTTCGTCTCCTCTTTATCAATTACTCCCTCCGTCCTAATTTGTTAGTTCATTTTTAATACTCATATCAGTTTTAAATTGCTTAAAATCACGTTCTGAACACATTGAGCGGCTCGAATCATCGAAATTCGAACGGAAAATGTGAGAAATGGAGAGGTCCTTATTTTAGTTAAAATAAGGATCTCCTCATTTGAAAATGGCTTTGTGTGTACACACACACACACACCACGGATCCAATGAATTTTTAATATGAATTTTCAAAAGTGTGTAATGTGGATATTTTTTTGATAGTTCTCTATTAGTTCTATTAATTATATACAAAAATTTTAAAATTATGAAGAATATTATTGATTGAAAGATATGAGCAATTAAAAAATTGCACGAACATATAAAATGAACGACCAAATTGGGACGGATGGAGTACTTATTTTGCACCTGTCTCTATGGTTGATTTATGTGTTTATCTATTTTGGCTCAAATTAAATAGAGGGAAAACCCCTGAAAAAAATCAGGTTCACATGCATTAAGGAGAACCAACATTTGGTGCATACATTGTTGGGCAAATTTCACTTTGATCCGGACTTGGTGCATGTGGATTGATCCCTTTATTCCATTCGGAAACTAGCACCTAATTAACCTCCCTGTGGAAATGTGATAGACTGATACAGTAGTTCTGAAATGTTTCAAACCACAAGTACTGGTCGAAAAGTGAAGTTTGTCCATTTTTTGTTTACAAAAAGATGATTTTGATGTAATTTAAACTCCAACCGAATACCGCCCTTGCGACTTACCATTATTTAGCATCTCACTGTAACATCACGGTGGATACGTGGTTAATTGTATGAAAATTATGTTTCCAAAGTGCTTTTTTCTACTCTTTCAGAGCACTTTCAAAAGTAATGATTTGGTTTAGGTTTTGAAGGAGATTTTTTGGTAATAAGTGGAGAGACAAATTGGAGTAGTAAGTGGATAGAAAACTAATTATGGATAGTGCGGAGAGGGAGGGAGGGAGGGGGGGTTGTGTGGTGACCGGTGCGCCCTCGAAGAGTCGCCACCCGAATTTTTGAGATGGATGATCTGAGAAATCGAGAGCTTATTTTGAAAAGAAAGGCTCTTGGTCTAGCGTAAACGTTGAGATTTTGGGGTCGAAAGTCATGTTATGAACGGGAAAGATTTTGTTGAAAAGCACACCGCTCGCCCGGAAAAGACCGGTCTCTACTAAGCATTTTAAATGAGGGATTTAATATCATTTGAAAAACTTAACTTTGATTAAAATATGTACGGGAAAGGGACATGAGATTTAATATGACACATTGGCATGCTTGTGGTGCGAACTGTGCAGTATGAAATGAATGAGTAATGTATATAAAGTGAAATAACAGCATCACAGCAGTCTGCCAATATCAAGTGAAACACCGCGCAACGGACCGAATGCATCGCACGGTGTAACAAAAACGCCGTGCGGTGCACCTGTCTACACATTCTAAAATCAGTTCACTTTTACATGACAAAACAAACATAGGTCCGCAAATTAGTTTTTTATATTTTTCAAATCTCTGAAAAGTGATTTACGAGACCTTTTTGTTCATCTTATAATGTAAAGCAATGTTAAAAGCTTTTTGAAATGTTGAAAGATTTAATAATAAAAAAATATGACTTTTAACATGAAACTTGATTCTGGAAGTGCTGTTTCTTAAAACATCGCACGATGTAGCGTATCCAGTGCATAAACTATTTTTTGTGCTTTTTGAATTTAAAGCTTGTTCGAGACCCAAACTCAATATAGAAAGATCGAGAAGGGCCTCGATCGGCTTCCCTCAAAGCTAAAATGTGGTTTAATTCAAGGAATTTATTTTTACCTTTTGATTGAAGCTTGGATATGCTTGAAAAATAGAGAGTGGAGGTTGATTTGGATTGAGTTTTGAGAGATTTGTGAGCAAATGAGTGTAGAGAGAGAGAGAGAGAGAGAGAGAGAGAGAGAGAGAGAGAGAGAAATCAATTTGAGATTGATTTTGTAATAGCCCGTGTGGGTTGATATAGAGAGAGAAAGAGGTGTATATAATGGTGATGGTTGTAAGGAGTTGTAGAGAGAGAATCAAATGGGGGACTTTTTCCCCTAAGAGGAGGAGTGTAATTATAGGCAAAAATATGTTTGGAGTGCATCCAAAGGCAAAAAAACATGAAAACGTGCTCTAAACTATCTGTTGACACGTAAGGGAATCTGTCAGACGCTCCTCCTGACAGTGTCTCAAATTTCGAAAGGCCGAGTGGTGTATTGAAATTTCATGCGGTGGAGTAATTTTTTGAATTTTTTTGGTATGCCACGCTGCGTTTCTGAAATGCCGCGCGATTTTTCAAGACAGCACAACACACAAAATTTCGCAGGGGTGCCTCGAATACTCCCAAACTCGGATTTGGGCGTGGTTCGAAGCGTTGGAAAGCTTGTCGAGTCTTTTTTCTAACCCAATTGGTTTCACTCAAAGACGTTTTATACATGGAAATGTGTGCCCATTTACCATCAGTGTGTCATGGAAAAAATTATTTTTCACCAAGCAAACGAATTTTTCTCTATGCAATTGAACCGGGGACCACCCTACATGTTTGGAAAAGGGTTTCTTGAGATTTAGAGAAGGAGTGGCAAATGAGCAACAATTCAAGCCTTGAAGGTAATTTTTTCTTACTTTGTCATCGGAGAACTTAAAGATTATTCGGAGGCCCAGATTGGGGTGTTTACAAGAGGTTTTTTGCGCAAGTTCTTGTAGACGAACTTGCCACCATGGTTAGGAGAATAAGGTTATTAAGTACAATGCGGTTCTATGCATGGGCCAAATATGAAATATTACACTCCACATGAGTCTGATAATGGTCACCCTCACTAAACAAAGGTGAGCGTTACCCTCACTCATATTAATTGTTTGTAACCTGTAGGTCCTATCAAGTTTGACCACAGTTAATATTAAAAAGCCACAAATTATAGGAATGAACACTAGCATGATTCACCTAACAATTTTCGCTTTGCCACGAAGGTATGAAGTTGGAAAACAATATTCCAGACCGTAGTAGAAGGGATATAGAGGCTCCTGCTAGCAACAATTCTGGTGCGGCTAATGGTAAAGGCTTGATCTTTCTAATCTCACTCCGCTCCTTTGTACTTAAGTTTTGATTATTCTTGAACTTAACACTAACCATTATGACAGAAAGATGATAATGGACAAAAAAAACAAATTGGAAGGCTAGAGGACGAAGATAATAAAGAAAAGGAAACGAAAATGGATTACGCCTTGTTGGCCATTAAAAGAAAGAAATTAAATTGATGCTATTTCAATCCTTCTGTCGTGACAGGAGGCTGGGGTTGTGCAGTGAAGAAGAGATTGCATGCGATGTTTTTGAAAGTCACTGAAAAATTCGGTACGGATTCTGGATGAATTGCTTTCTACTATAAGTAAGGCTTTCCTTAACCTGGGAGGGATGAACCTTGTAAGATATTGATCCATGTGTCTTATAATGACAATGCTTTGTTCGTTCTTCGTAGAGAGAGAGAGAGAGAGAGAGAGAGAGAGAGATGCCTAGTTCGTTTTTTGTCAAACTTATTCGATCATGAGACATGCGGATAATACTAGACCCCAGTTCAAGGAAAGCCTCCTCTATTTTCATTCATATGCCAGATTAGTATGCACTGTTATTGCTTACCTAATAGTTAACGATTTTAACAGTACGTACAGTGCCATGTATTAAGCCCATCCGAGAGAAAAAATTGCTACACGATCAAGCGCTTGCTCTTCTCCAACTCCTTTGCGAGGAAGTCATAAAGTTAGATTTCTCAAACGCAGATAGGATATTTCGGCTAGCATTACAGAAAGCAACTTCGGGGGGAATTCCTGAAATTGTTGAAAAGATTTTGGGGTTGTACCCTGATGCAGTTTCTCTTAAAAACCATCAGAAGCAATCGATTTTCCAGCAGGCCATTGTGTTCCGCCAAGAAAAGGTGTTCAATCTAATACACCAACTTGAAGAGTCTACGAAAATAATTCTATCAAAATGGGACACTTCAAGCAACAATTCTCTTCATTCGGCTGGGTATGTGGCAGATCCACAACTAGTCTACCTCAAAGCCGATGCAGCTTTTCAGATGCAGAGAGAATTGCAGTGGTTCAAGGTACTCTTTCCTTTCAAAAGAACTAAAGATGGCAAATTAATGGCTAGTCAAATTTAGTCGGTTATCAATTTCCCTTAGCTTGCCTATTGGAGATGCACTTAGGGGCCATTAACACTAGTTCACAAGTCACCGGTAGGTCCATTCCAGCCCAACACAATCACGGGGACTAACCAAACCAAATCAAACCAAATCGAGCCTTACGTCCCAATCACTTGGGGTCGGCTACAGTTTCCTCTATTGAGCTCTGTTAAGGGCCGCTTATTCATATAAATCCATTATACTCATATATTTGCGCACTACAGCATCTAATGTCAATTTAGGTCTACCCTTCGCCGTAATATTGCTACCTAGAGCTATTTTATCCGCTCTTTTAACTACTGCATCTTCTGGTTTACGGTAGACATGCCCAAACCACCTTAGCCTATTTTTCCTCAACTTCTCCTCTATAGGTGTTACACCTACCATCTCACGAACTATTTCATTTCTAATCTTGTCTCGTCTAGTCTTACCACACATTCACCTCAACATTCTCATTCCGCTACACTCATCTTGCTCACATGTTGTTTTTTAATAGGCTAACATTCTATCCCATAAAGCATCATTGGTCTTATGGCAATTCCATAGAATACAATCACGGGGACTAATCTATAGATATCGAAAATGCAATTGTAATTCTGGTATTGCCATATACTTTTGCTATTCTAATTCCACATGTTTTCAAGATACATTAGTTGGGTTTTCTTGGGGCATTCTCACTTGGTGCCGGAACATGAATTTGATAAGTTCATACGGTGAAGCCCATTGCATTTATGTTGGGCAGCTATCCAAACAATGTAGATATGGTAATTGCCTAGTTGGTGATTGCTGCGGGATATTGCTCTTGGGACATCCGAACAGGCACTAATTTTCATGTTCTACACAATCAACCTTTCGCAAACGAGATGTCTCGGGACAATATTCTATCGCTAAGGCTACTTACAGATTCCTGGGTTTTAAATTGAAACTTTCATTCAAGGAAATAGATGAAATCTTCTAGTTTTAAGCAACCTGGTTTATGTAGGAAGTTGAAAGACTTGTAGTTTCAAAAAACAAAGACCAGAGGAACAAACAAGGAAAGACACCCGCAGAAGTGTTTAGCGATACTCACAAAGAGTTGGTGAAAGAAGGAGAGCAGTGGATGAAAGCTACTGCGGAGTCATGCACAATCATAGCATCTCTTATTGCTACCGTAGTGTTTGCGGCTGCTATACAAGTACCGGGTGGAAGCGATGACAACGGCCGCCCAATTTTCGACCAACAAACAGTGTTCAAAATCTTTAGCATATCTAATATGCTTGCTCTTTTCTCATCCATTGCTTCCGTGCTCATGTTCTTGTCCGTCTTCACTTCTAGTTATGCAGAAGAAGAGTTTCTCTTTGCCTTACCCAATAGATTGATTTTTGGTCTGATTTTCCTCTTCACCTCCATATTATTCACGATAGCGGCCTTTGGTGCCACATTATATCTTACGTTTGGCAAAAACAATGGATGGATTCTTATTATAGTAGTTGGATTGGGCTGTTTATTTGCGATCATACTTGAGGTTTGGCAATCTCCTCTCATTATGAAGATGATCAAGTCCACATACGGTCCAAGTATTTTTGTCAAGCGAAGTGATCGTATGCTCCTATAGGTTGGATATCAAAACTTGAGACTCTAGAAACAAATTAAGAATTTGGTGGCCCGAAGCAGTAACAATGGAAAAGGTCTTTTTAGTCTCATTGGAGTCATGCAAAATATTATGATCATCTTATGTAATTCTGAAGTAGGACAGATTGGCATGTACTAGTTTTTGATTCCCTTTCTGTAAATAAGTCAGAATTGATTCCCATCAATTCTGCCTTAGCACTTATATAAGTTAGTCCCCATCCTGTCCTATATTTTCTTTTATGCATTTTACCTTTCTTTTTTTCAGCGTCAGCTGTCGTTATTAATAAAAGGATGTACTCTGGAGTTCTGTTTTGCTTAATAAAATTCTGCACTTTCTTATAGGGAAATGATATTGGCACTCCAAAAAACAAAGGAAAGTGACTTTGGAATTACACTGATTTTGGAGTGTCTGCATCAATTTTTGGAGTGCCAAATCATTTCCCTTGTTTGTTATATAGAGAGTTGTTTTCCTAGTTATGTCCAGATCAAAGCCACAGATCTGCACTTTGTTAATTGAGTACTGTTTTATTCCATTTGTATAATGCAGATGGTTTTACGAAATTGAATAGTACTACAAACTAAAGGATACTTCCCTATTTAATGATTTTCGAAAACGTTAATCAGACAATTAAAAAGAGTTGCTCTTTGACTTGTGCAAAACCTCCTTAAGAACCAACGCAATTCTATGCGACATGAGGTGTTCCAATTGTAAAATATGGTCAACGAATGAAGGTTTTGACCAAATTCTCTCTCTCTCTCTCTCTCTCTCTCTCTCTCTGTATTGTCACTCATCTGAAAATTCAAAACTCAACACATTCACATCAACTTCCTCCATGCTCTGTAGCCATTAAATTAACCTTTTTTTGGTTCAGCATATTTGCAGGTCTCCTTAAACTATTTTGCACCACATTATTTCATTTTTGGTTGCACTTTGACAAGCCAACCAACAATTCAATTCAAGTGCTATACTGAAAAAGAATTTCCAATGATTACTTTCAAATTACGTTTGAATATACCATAGAAGTGCAATGAACTAATCTGTACAACATTTTCTTTGGGATACCATAGTAGTAGTGTAGAAGAGATGGTGGTTACACTAGTGGCAAATAGAGAGAGAGAGAGAGAGAGAGAGAGAGAGAGAGAGTACGCTTGTGAATACCTTAATGAATCCGCGGCCCATTTGAATGAGTAGGTCCGTGTAACGTTTCCAGAACAACTCTTCCATAACTTCAGTTGTGTCAACTGCTTGAACAAGAGCATCGAAGCAAGTTGTTCCCCAAAATCACAAAACCTTTCCTCCTTAGCTTCAAACTATCATTGGATCCTAGCGTGCATGTTTTATGTTTATTTCTACTTATCCTCTGTTCAAAATTCTAAAATGTCAAGCATCGATCGGATTTAAATGACGATGTTTTACACCTTACAATAGCACCAAGCAATGCCATTCACTCAAAAAAACCAATAACACCAAGCAACATATACAGAAGTTGAAGACAAAAAAGAATTCTTAAGAATCTCCAGAGAAGCAGGAAAGCAACAGCTTAGAACTATAGAAGTAGGCTGGTTCCCAAATTACCTAAATGCGCAAATCGAATGCATTGCAAGAAAACTAATGATGGCAGGCCGCATTTGGTTGGACGAAGTTTATCGTGCTTTGTGGGTTCGGTTGTTAATCGAATCAGTAATTCATGGTAAAAAAAAAAAATTCAAATCAGTAATTTCTCGTCCAATTGTGAAAATTAAATGTGGAAATCAGGTCCAACAGGACATCTCATTGAATCCTATGTCTAATATGACCAATCAGACATTGAAAGCCTATGTGCAAGGGGCAAAATTTATGAAACTATACATAATTGTGGCAAGCAAAACTCAAATACAAAGGTTTGTTGAATTTCGGGGCACAAATTCAAGAGCAATAGCAAAACGAAACAAGTTAGTGAGGTAGTAGTTCTTTCAAGAACTTTGAGTACGTTTCCGCAAACTTTTGCACATGGCTGCAAATTTTTTACACCTGGACGCAAACTTTTGCATATGGCCGCGAACTATTGCTCTTGACCACGAACTTTTGCATGTGATCGCAAACTATTGCTCTTGGCTCCGAACTTTAGCACATGGCCACAAACTATTGCACACGTGGTCGCAAACAATTGCAGCTGCCCGCAAATTTCGTGTGTCTGGCCGCAGCAAATTTTGTGTGTCTGGCCGTGGCCGCAAGCTTATACACATGGCCACAAATTTTTTGTACCTGGATGCAAACTTTTGCACGTGGCCACGAACTATTGCTCTTGGTCGCAAACTGTTGCACGTGGCCACAAACTATTGCTATTGGCCATGAACTTTTTCACGTGGCCGCAAATTTTGTATGTCTGGCCGCAACAAATTTTGTGTGTTTGGCCGCAAACCTTTGTATGTGGCCTCAAACTTTGCATACCTGGACGCAAACTTTTTGCTAATCACCACAAACTTATGCACACTTGACCGCAAACACTTGTTCTTGAAGTTAATAGTGGCCAATTTTCATACTTTCATATAGGATTTGAGGATCCTCCAATTCTTTTGAAGATTGGAGAGGAACCCAAGTCCAAATATAGCTTCATTTCTAAAGTTTATGCTTCTGTTTCTAATTTAACAATGTAGCCGTATCAGTTAAGTAGGGCAATCAACAAAATACGAGCTTTCAACTTTTCCCTAAGGTAAAGTTTCGAATTTGAGAGAGAGAGAGAGAGAGAGAGAGAGAGAGAGAGAGAGAGAGCTGTTGAAGAGAGAGAATGGAGTTGATTTGAGGAGACAGAAGCAGACTTTGGAGCTTCAATTTAATAAGTCAATCGTCTTCTCCATTTGAAGTTCTTTGTTTTGGTGGGAATTAGGGAAAGAAAGGGAAAAGAAGAGAAAATAATAAAGGGGAAAATGAATGGGAAAACAGAAGAGAAATTGAGAGAAAAGTCAAGTTAGAATTTAAAAATTTCCCCTTCTTTTCCGCATATTTCCACAATTTCCATACCAGTAAGGATACAAGTATAGCAAATGATGCACAGTAGCTACGTAGAGATCGCTTTTGCGCTCGTCTTGGGTCTTGCAAAGATGATCAGAGCCGCTCATTTTATTCAAAATACTTCGTTTATGGTCCCTATAAAAAATCACCTCAATCCGATATCAAGAAGGGCGTTTACGAATTATCCAGCTTTGCTTCAAAATATAGGCTAAATTTTGAAGCAAAGTTGGATGATTCGTAAACATCCTTCTTGATATCGGATTAAAGTGATTTTTTACAGAGATCCTAAATGAAGTATTTTGAACAAAATGAGCAGCTTCGATCATCTTTGCAAGACCCGAGACGGGCAGAAAAATGATTTGTGTGCGGCTACTGTGCATAATTTGTTGTACTTGTAGCAACGTTCTTTCCAAACAGATCATAAGGCCTAGTTTGGCATTATAAGCCAAATGACTTATTTTTTCCCTTATTTAAATTTGTTTTGCATTTGATAGTTTTTCGTCATTTTTAAAAAATTATTATTTCGTCGTGACGAGAGTAATAAAAAAATTACCATTTTTAATTCAAAATTTTTTAATAAAGACGAAAAAATTGGCTTATTAGCCAAGTTTTTCATCTTTCTTAAAAAATAAATGAATTTTGATCATAATTTTTTACCTTTTAGATTTTTCTCGTCATGACGAAATAATAATTTTCAAAAAATTGACAAAAAACTAACAAATATGAAAAAAATTGAATAAGGATAAAAAAAATAAGACAATTGGCTTACAGAAAGTATACACACACAATCTATGCACAGAATGTGCACAGATTTCATTGTGGGGCCCATCATGGGTCCCACACAAATCATCTGAGCCGTTCATTAAATGTAAAACATTTTTTCAAGGGTCTCCATAAAAAATAAGCTCAATCCGATTCCTATAGATACTCGATCCAACCATATAATTTTTCATTATCCGAAAATTTGAATGAAAAGTTAGATGGTTGGATGAAGTACTTATATGTATTAGATTGAGCTTATTTTTTTACAGGAACCCTTGAAAAAATATTTTACATTTAATGAACAGCTCGGATGATTCGTGTGGAACCCGTGGTGGGCCCCACAATGAAATCTGGGCACAAATTGCTGTGTGTGTAGCAGGTCTCTTTGGCTTATAATGACAAACTAGCCCTAAAGTGAGAGTAGAATTAAAAGAGGGATTTTTCTATAAAATAAATTTCACATGACTCGCATTTTCAACTTGGGAGGTGTTTCAAAATTACGTTGTTTAATGATCTGATACATTCATTTAATAGAGATTGTAAGAACACAAATCATGTACCAAAAAAATCTATGTCAATCAGATATGGATTAGTATTTTTTTTTTTTTTTGTCATTTGCTAATCCTAATATACTCTATTTTAGGGGGTTAGGGGAGGGAAATGAGCGCTTACGGAAATCAAATTCTGTCTGTGTGCATGGGAGTATAAGGCACTAAATGCACTTTACCCCGGGCACCAATTGCACTCCATTCCACTTGCTAGATATGGATTAATATTTAAATCTTAAGGGTTTTTTGTTTCTTAAAATGGGTTTGGTTACACTGAATCAAAACCATCGGACAAAGTTTAAGGATGTCATTGAAAAACTTCATAGTTTAAGGATGTCAGTGAAAAAGATTCATAGCTCAAGGGGTCTTGAACGTAGTTTTCGACGTTATATAATCAGCTCCAAACGCAAGCAGTACTCCTACCTAGTACCTACAGTTCCACTTCACAAGTGCTTCTCTCCCCCTCCCCAGTCCCCACCAAACCAGAACAACAATGGCCGCCATTTTGCCTCACTCTCACGTCTCCTCCTCTGTTCGATCCTCCCATGCACCCTCTCTCTCCTCCCGTTTCTCTCTCTCCGGTAACAATCCCCGGCGATCCCTGCGTTTTCCGTCCGGTCTCGCGGCGATTCGGGACCGAATTTCGTGTCAGGCCGCCTCTGCTACTTCTCCACCTTTAATTTCCGCATACGATCAGGGTCAGTTTTGTTTCTTGAGATTTTCGAAGTAGTTCTTTTAGTTTCTTGTTCATGTAGAGTAGTGGATGGAAGTTGAAATAACCCAATACCCAAATCCCACTATACCTATGAAAAGTTGTCCTCCCTCCATCAGATTTGGGTTTGTTTGGTTTGGGTTTTGGGTAATAAGCGGAGAGATAAAGAAAGAGAAATAAGAGTAGTAATTGGATAAAAAGCTTAGGGAGGGGTTGAGTTTTGAGTTCCAAAACAACACGGTAAAAGATTGTCCAGCCTGCAAAATAAGATTAAATCCCACACGGTAAAAGATTGTCCGGCCTGCAAAATAAGATTAAATCCCACCATACATATGAACAGTAAAACTAAGATTTTCCTGTCCGCAAAAAGGGAACTTTAAAAAAGTACATCTTTGTTGAGAAAATTTCAATTTTCAATTTTTTTCCTGATAAACTTAATATAACTCGTTGATATCTAGTAAACAGAGGCAAAAGATTAAAAATTTTCACCATTAAAAATGCTAGGAACACATCCAACTATCCAAGTGTACATCCTCTCCCGCAAGTGATTATTGGACCCTCTAAATAGTGTTGTGGTTCCTACCATCACTTGTGAGAGATGTAAAAATGGATGTAAAGTTTGATGTGTCCCTAATTTAATTTTTCATTTTGCGAACCAAACAGTTTTTGTCTTCACTTTGCGAACCAAACAGTTTTTGTTTTCATTTTGCGAACCAAACAGTTTTTTTGGGACGGAGGTAAATAATCGAATGTGAGTACTCTTAGAAGTTAAGATTCACCTGCAAACTGACTTCCATAAAAAATAGGACAGAACCCCCACCCCCTAGTCGATTGGGATATGAACGAACGAGGTGAAAACAGGCATTGAACAATAATTGAAGTTCCAATGGAAGCTGTAATTCTGTTTCCTCGAGTCTTGTGCGATACTCCCCTTTAAACTTTTGACACTTTTATTGTATCTTTTAGTCTCTCACAAAGTAGAATATCAAAAATAAAAAATGTCCTAATTATCTATTTATACATAGGATATTCATTTTATGTTTTGAAGTTTGGTGGTGCCAATTTTGTGTATTATGACTATTAAATGCATAATTCATACTGAAGATAGGGTGATTCTGGCAATGTTGGGGGTGGCCTGGGCACCCCCACGGGCCCCACCCCATACATGTGCCTCCATCCATGATGAAATCTGTTTGGTGTTTTGATTTGAAACGCACTCTACCTAGGGTTTAAGCATTGGAAGGAACGGAAATGGTAACAGAAAACTTGTTTAGTGTTCTGTATGTTTTTGAAGTGTCTGTATTGCTTGATTGGGTGGATTTTGGGGAGTTTAATGGAAACCCTTTTGGTTTGAAATGGGGGTTTTTGATTGTTTTCGTTTTCTTGAATCTGTTTTGAACCACGTCGAATTGGGGGTCTAGGCGAAAGAATATTTAACCCAGAAAATGGTTGCTGCTATACTGCTATATAAATTTTTTTTGTATCTGCATTTCTTAATGTGAGTTGATTTCGTTTAGTGTATTGGAAACTTTTTGTTTATGATAATTTCCCTTTCAAAAACTGTTGGTGTTTCGAGTCTAAACATTGATATAGGGTTAAGCATCGGAAGCAATGGAAACTGTAACCTAAAAACGTCTA
Source organism: Rhododendron mucronatum var. ripense (assembly GCA_019656295.1). Lineage (NCBI taxonomy): Eukaryota > Viridiplantae > Streptophyta > Magnoliopsida > Ericales > Ericaceae > Rhododendron > Rhododendron mucronatum. Next base: position 217,384 of record BPLT01000224.1, on the reverse strand, counting down.
GCGCTATATAGAAATTTTAGGTGTGGCTGCTTGATGTTAATTGTGAGTTGCTTTGGCTAGTTTGATCAAAAACTTTTGAGATTAAAACTGGGGTTTATGATGGAATTTTGCATGTTTCCTTATTATTGGGAAGTTGGAGTGGATCACGTGCGTAAATAGAAATCTGTTGTGGTTAGTTTTGGTAAATTGTATCTGTCATGGTTAGTTGAGTATGTTTCCTTTTCGCTAGAGTTGAACTTGCTACTGTGATTTTCTTTGTCTGGTGTCTTACACTCTTGCTTGAAAGATTGTGGAGAAAACAAAGAATAGCCGGTAGTGGATGTTTACAATGTGCTGTGGAAATCTGCTCTATATCTACGATGAAGAACTAGTAGAATTTGGATGATTTTGATGGATTGGCAATTGCCATAGATATTTTTGTTTGGTCAATTTGTTATTTCATAGTTTCCTATTCGAACTTTGTGCTAATCCTAAATACCAACTTTCATTTATTTGTTGGTGAGTCCTCGTGAAGTTGTTTCCAGAACCTCACTTGTATAAACATACCATGGTGGACATAGGCAACAAGAGCAAATTATCTAACTTCTATTCTTTATGATTTGTTGTCCAGCAAAAGGAGAGGCTAAAGATTTTCTGCACATTAGTGACTTTGACAAAGCAACTATTTTGAAGATCTTGGATCGTGCCAAAGAGATAAAGGAACTTATTAAATCAGGGGAGAGGACATATCTCCCATTCTATGGGAAAACCATGGCAATGATCTTTGCTAAGCCATCCATGAGGACACGAGTTTCGTTTGAGACAGGTTTCTTCTTGCTTGGTGGCCATGCTTTATATTTGGGACCAGACGATATCCAAATGGGTAAGCGAGAGGAAACTCGTGATGTGGCTCGAGTGCTTTCTGGCTATAATGACATCATTATGGCACGCCTTTTTGCTCATCAGGTATGCTGGTGAGTTATCTATGTTTGTTACAATTTTTACCTCATGCTGCAACTGCATATAATGACCACTTGGATTCCCCGTCTTCCTTTCTCTCGCTTACATACACATGCACTTATGGCCACATCAGGGAAGTCATGTCCTCTTACATACCAAAATGAAACATGGGCCCCTCAAAAGTAACGAAGTTGAGATATTCTAGTGTCCAAGGCCTTAATATTTTTTAAAAATCGTAGCATATACTTGTTTCGTTTTCAGGACATTCTGGATCTGGCTAAGTATGCAACCGTACCTGTAATCAATGGGCTGACAGATTACAACCATCCTTGTCAAATAATGGCTGATGCACTCACAATAATTGAACACGTTGGTCAGTTGGAAGGAACAAAGGTTGGCCCATTTATATTCTGTCATTCAATATCATCTTTCTCTTGCAATGTCCTTTGTTATCAAATTTGTTTATCAGATTCTCCCTGTCTAATGACCATGTTTAATCCAGGTTGTCTATGTCGGTGATGGAAACAACATTGTACACTCTTGGCTGTTGTTGGCAGCGGTTGTTCCTTTCCATTTTGTCTGTGCCTGCCCTAAAGGTTTTGAACCAGATGAGAAGACAGTTGAGAAGGCAAGGCAGGCTGGAATCAGCAAAATTGAGATAACAAACAATCCAAAGGAAGCTGTTAGAGGAGCTGATGTGGTATATTCAGATGTGTGGGCCAGCATGGGCCAAAAGGAAGAAGCTGCTTATCGGCGCCAAAAGTTCGAAGGCTTCCAGGTATATACCTAAACGGAACTTTCTCTGACCTTCAGTTCATAATATCTAGGTTGTTTGCATGGAGCTTCCGCTGAGTGGACTTCAATTGTTATTTGAAGTTTATGTTTACATGAGCTAAAATAATCAAACAAGATGCGCGTGCTTCAATTCAAGAGGATGTGGATGTGGGCTTAGCTCGAAGCGGATTAGATGGAAGTTGAATTTTGTTCTGTTGATGATATGTTCAGGCCTCAGGGGGCACCATATGATTAGGACACATCCCTTGTTAATCCAAGCTGGTTATCTCTTGAAAATGCTCATGTATGTATTCGAATCAAGCATCTAGGGTGTGGGCTGACATCAATCTGTTGCTGTGTTCTTGTTAGCCATTTAATTGGCGATATGGCTTAAAGGATCATTGCTGAAACTTGAGGTGACCCTCCGGGTTTTAAAAAGTGGGAAGGTACCCATATTTATTGCTTGCAGGGCCATCATTGTAGCAGTCATATGCGTAAATCCGTCCGTAATTTTGAGTTTTACCTTTAGACAAATTTAAAGGTAACCCAGAATTCATCAAATGCTAGAAAAGGTAACCCAGAATTCATCAAATGCTAGAAAGATGAGCAAGTTACACTAGCTTCTTTGGAATTTATTCTCTCAAGTCTGAGATTCGTGAATGACTCTTTTGTGATAGTGAAAGTGGTGGCCTTTCAGATAAGAAGGTAGAGAAAATATGAGAACATTTTAGCTGAAGTAAAGGTGCCTATCTCTAGTTTTTTTTCTGACATTCTCTCCTACTAACTGCAGGTGGATAAAGCTCTTATGCAACTAGCTGGTCCAAAGGCCTATTTTATGCATTGCTTACCGGCAGAAAGAGGTGTGGAGGTTACTGATGAAGTTATAGAAGCTTCAAACTCCATTGTCTTTCCCCAAGCCGAGAACCGTATGCATGCACAGAATGCAATAATGCTTCACGCGCTTGGCTTGTGATTGCATCTTCCTGGCATAACATCTTGAGGGAGCTCCACTTTGAAATGTAGGCAAAATTGCTTGTTTTTCTTGAATCCATACTTTTTGATCCTTGACAGAGTTAGAACTTCTGCAGTTTAGTCTGTAATCTGGGGTTTTTTTTCGTAGCAAGGTAGTGTGACAGAATAGGCTAGAAAACTTGTTGCTTTGTTCCTTGGAGGCATCTTTTTCCATTTCCCTGTCTATTTGGTGGAGAATAAGAACCTTTTTTTCAACATTACCCAAAAATATCTGGTATTGGACCAATTAATCTTACATTCGAAAATTTAATCAATGCCCCTAGAGCACCGCCATGTGGTGCTCTAGGCTTCTTCTCAACCACACATTTTTGGTGGGGCCCGAAACTTAGTGTGTGAACCTCACAACAATGTGTGGTGGGGAGAGGCGTGGGGGCACTGCCATGTGGGCACGGAATAATCTCTCCCTTATATTCACAAGCAGATATCCAATTAAAAGTGGGGTAAAGTTCCAACTGACCCAAGGAATGAATCGATAGCACGAGTGGGACTTGAATTTTAGATCAAAAAACCCAGGTTGGCAAAGTGATTATTATTGCGTTAGCCCCAGAGATAAAATTTAAAACTTATACATCACAAACGGTTGGCAAGGGTTTAGCAATATCTAGAATTTATGGAAATCGATTATTTTCTTAAATTTGAATTTAAAATTATAGGAAAAATATGCGAAATACAGGACTTCTGCTTGAGCTCTACCCAGTCACATGGATTTCGTTTTTGCTCTTAATTGTGTTCTCTCTTTTAGGCTCACAAGCAGTTCAAGACTCAGCTCGTTACTAAACTAGTCGAGGTTGAATTTTAAGATCTTTTGGTTATTTGATCTCTTCTTGAGCTTGATCCGAACTCGAACTCGACTAGTTTTGGATGAACCAAGCTCGAACAATTCCAATCACGCTTCTAATTTTTGTTCACACTTACGGTCGCACATCGCCATAATAAAGCTCTAACCTTCGTAATAAACCCCACAAAAAGAGTTACTCAGCAAAGAAATCACCCGCAAAAGACAAGGGAGTGAATCCTCCCGGCGACTGTCCTGGACAGCTGCTGGAATTGTTCACAAGCGCGTGAGAAAATATTGGATTGTCGATACATTCCATCCCGACATACATCGTTTATGATGAATTTTTTGGTGCAAACAGAGTAAGGCTGTCGTGGTACCCGACGCGCACATTCGGGCCATTCAACAATGCAACCGACGGTTCGGATTGAAACACATTTTTTTTAAAACCGTTCAATACTTTCAATCCGGACCATCGGTTGCATTTTTAAATAGCTTGTGTGCATCTGATAGCACGTGGTACCCGTTTGCAACCAAAACTTCAGCCCACTCCGTGCAAAATCTCTCCTTTTTGTCCACGCGCTTTGGTTTGGCAAGTGGCTCCTCATTAATTGCAGTCTTGGTAAGGTTTCTCCATTCCGATCTAGCACCAGAAATGCAAAACACAGAATCAGCCTCTTAGCACAGCTAGCTTATTTTTAATTTTAATTTTTAATTTTCATACGATTTACATCAGCAGGGTGTTCGTATATTAGTCAACTGGAGATTCAGAGGCTATTTATAGTCTTGAACCCCAAACTTGCTCTCCGTGGGCTTGAACTTAGGCCACCATTGGAGAGAGAAATGAGACAACCAACTTGACTCCAAGGCGGACATTGGGTACAGTCTATCTGTGGACTACTGGGGGCAGGGGATCACCACCGGCACCAAGGCAGTGAAGATGGCACTCCCTCAGGTTGTTGAGGAGTTTCCTGATATAGTAAGGTTGCAAGCTTTTGCTGACGTAGAGAATAAGGGCTCCCAGAGGGTGTTGGAAAAAATGGGCTTCTCAAGGAGGGTCATCTGAGGAAGTACACCTATGTTAAGGGTAACCTCAAGGATTTGTTTGTCTACAGTTTTCTATCTACCGGTGCTATTCCTCCATCAGACTTATGATGCATACCTCTTTTTTTGGGGTGTAAAATGGAAGTGCAAGTATGGTACTCTGTCACTTTCGTCAAGAAGTATTGTCCCGTTATTTCCGTTTGACCACACACACAAAAAAGAAGTATTGCCCCATCATATGCTGTGGTAACAGTGGTATAATAGTACGTGTGTCACAAATGGTGTACGAGTCTGTTTGTATGAGTTCGGAGTCTTATCAGTTTCTTATCCCATTTGTGTTGGTAGTTGGCCCGTTTGACTACTGAACTAAACTAGATATTAGAGTCCAAAAGATTGTTATTTTGGGAAATGAAAATATTTTTCACACGATCCCTTATGTATTTTAGTAATACCATCTCCATCTTGAAATTGCCAAATCCGGTGTATTATTATTCAGTCAATGAGGATACAAACTGAAAATCAAATGTGTTGCGCACTGGAAACTTAAGTATCCCTTCCCTTGGAAAGTACATTGGCTGATTAGCCTGATTTCACCTTGAGACTTGTAACATACTCAAACAATTGACAAGATCTACAAAGCTACAATTGACAATTGGCTGATTAGCATGATTTTGGGGGGAAAAAATGTAATTTCTCATGCATTTGACTATTTCTATGTTTTCTTGTCAAACAGTTGACGTTAGTATATAAATTTACATAATTTATCTTCTTCTTGTTATAGAGCATATTTTGAAGCTGCCACTCATTGCAGTATTAGCTTCCGGCTGCTCTTCAAGCTGGGAGAGAGCCAAATTTGATGCCACCAGGAGAGCAATCCCCTTGCAGAATCTCCAACATCTCATCTTCCTTAATTGAGGCCGATCTTGCAGTCCAGTAACACAAGGGTTTCAAATCAAATGCATGCAAATCTATACTATATATATAGCATTCACTCGATGCTCACTAGCTTTCCTCCCGTAGGCATTTTGGCAGCCTTCGCATCAGCAACCACTAGAACATCCACCTCGAACCTCGAAGCAGCTGCAATAGTTGTTCTTGCACTTGGAATTTTTGCATTGGCATTCGCTTGCCAATCTAGTCTTTGTTAGTAGCCTTGTTGCGGCAGCCTCGACACCAGCATATATTGCTCTGCACAATAGCAAAGCATGAACAATTAATACAGGTTCGATTTCTTGCATGTACACTTCTCACACCCCCGCTGCCATTTCTTTTCTGGATGCTCTACGTATCCACAACCTTCTTTTGCCCTTGAGCGGCAAATCAAATGCTAAAGACTAGTCAAAATAAGCACTTTTCGGTCATTTTTCTTTTGATTTCTCGCAGGGACCTTTAAAATCACATTCTGCATACATTGAATGGTATGGATCATCAATCTGCACTTAAGCCAAGTAAGGAATCCCTCATAAAAATGGGACTATATATATATACACAGTCCTGATTAGGTCAGGGATCCCTGACCTGATTCCGGCCCACACCTCCTCTTTTTCGATCGAATTTCGATGATCTGAGCCGCTCAATGTGTTCAGAACAAGATTTTAAAATTTAATAAAAAACTGTTCAGATCAAGCCCTTCTTGATCATTTTTTTGCCGATTTTTCGTGGCTGCATTTAAAATTATGTTTTGAACATATTGAGCAGCTCAGATCATCGAAATTCAATCGAAAAAGGAGAGGTGTGGATAGGAACCGGAGAGAGGGGGGGGGGGGGGGGTGGTAGAGACTAGGGGTGTTACGAACCCGACCGGACCGAAAAAAAACCGAAAAAACCGACCGTTCGGTTCGGTCTTCGGTCGGGCTGGCGGGGAAAAGTTTTGGGTTCGGGTTGGACCGAACCGACCAAACTTATTTCGGTTCGGTATCGGTTTTGGCAAAATCTGGACCGACCGAACCGAACCGAACCGACAGGACCGAATAACCCCGACCGACCGAACCACCCCGAACCGAAATTAGACCGAACCGACCGATTATGTGTTTTATATTTTTTTTATATATACCTCAGATTAATCTTGACCGTCCATTTAAAATCTCACCGTCCATTCAAAACCCTAAATTATTCTCTTCTCTATCTCTCGCCTCATTTCACTCAGAGATCAGAGAGAGAGCCAGACACGCAGCCCAGCTCCCCTGCTCCAGAGGTCCTCTCTCTCTCTTTGGCTCCTCTTTCCCCTTTCTCCCACAGACCACAGTCACTCACCGACGCCGCCCCACCACCACCATTGAAACCCACTTATTTATTGGGTTCGTCTCTCTCTTTCTCTCCCCAACTTTGTTTTTCTAGCCACCGCCGGCCTCTCTCTTCCTTCCGGCGTTGTCCCTCTCTCTTTCTCCCCTTCTCTCTCTTCCATCCCCGTTTTTCTAATCTACATAGTACATATCCATTTTCCCCCATTTCTCAGACCCTAAACCCATCAGAACACCCCATCCCAACACGAGCCATCAGCGTTCTGCACTTTTTAACACGAGCCATCAACGTTCTGCTTCATCGGGACTTGGGAGGGGTTCGGGATCTGCTTTCTTTTCCCCTGTCTCCAAAACCTTATTTCATTACTAAGGTTAGTTCCGATTTTAGATCTACTTCCGATTGTTTGTGGTGACTGGTAATTGTCTATTTTTTTAGGCTTTGCTTCTTGAGGATTGATAGCTATTGTAGGGTTTCTTGGGGATTGATTATCTATTTATTCAAAAACCCCAGTGATTCTCCAGTTGCACTGTTGTTTACGGGTTTTTTTTTTTGGAATTTCAGGGCTTTATTCTCTAAATTGTTGTCTTGTTTATGTGTAGGCAGAGAGGCTAGCGTGAGGAAGGGGGGAAATCGCTATCAGAATCGTGTCACAAATGTCTGACCATGAGCATGAGGTATTCAATCTCAAAACCCTATATTGGCTTGAAAATCAGATTTTTGTTGAATATAGTTCACAAGTTTAATGGGTTTAGTGTTTACAATTTACATATTGCTAAATTTTTGCATGAACATGAGGTGATGTACTGAAAATTATATTAGTGCATGAACAACAAGAAAATCAGATTGTGATTATGTTGGTTTTAATTTTCTGCTGTTAGATGGATGATATGGATGATGACACTATGGATGAAGGCGCTGAGTTTGATATCCCTCAAAATGCTGAACTAAATGATGAGCTTATGCCTGAAATTAATAACGAGTTGGAAAAAAAGAAGGTTGTTGGTCTGAAAAAAAGGGCTCCATGTTGGAAGCATTTTACATATATTACACCGGAAAATCATCCAAAACCTAGGGCTGCATGCAATTGGTGTGGGACAGATTATGCTTGTCACTCGAAGTTAAATGGTACTAAATCCCTAACTCATCATCTAGCGTATCAGTGTACCAAATATCCACCAAGTAAGAAATTTGCGGGTTCTAGGCAAAAGCTTCTTAGTTTTCAAAAGAAAGAACACAATGGTGAAACAAGTGCAAACCTTGTTCCTGTGGCCTTTAGTGCTGACGCTTGTAAAAGGGCACTAGCGAGGATGATAATTATTGATGAGTTGCCCTTTTCATTTGTTGATGGTGAAGGATTCAAAGATTTTATTAGTGTTGTTCAACCAATGTGGAATCCTCCTCGTAGGCTTGCGATGACAAAACAAATCATGGTCATGTATGAGGAGGAGAAAAAAACATTGAAACATACACTCAAGCATCAAAGGGTTTGTCTTACAACGGACACTTGGACTTCGGTCCAAAATCTGAATTACATGTGTCTTACAGGTCATTTTATTGATGAGAATTGGAGGTACCAAAAAAAAATTCTGAATTTTTGTGTTGTTCCTAATCACAAAGGTGATACTCTTGGTAGAATGGTTGAAGAATGCTTGTTGGATTGGGGAATTGACAAGTTTCTAACTGTTACGGTTGATAATGCATCCTCAAATAATCTTTTGATTAAATACTTGGAGAGAAAAACCAAAGATAGGAAGACCACCATTTTAAATCACGACTTTTTGCATGTGAGATGTTCGGCACACATCTTAAATCTAATTGTACGTGAGGGATTGCAAGAGATTGATGTCCCGATTGCAAGGGTGCGCAATATGGTGAGATATGTGAGATCTTCTCCATCTAGAATGGCGGAGTTTTGGTCATGTGTTGAGAATGAGAAAATTGTGTGTAGGCTTAAACCTTGTTTGGATGTGTCTACTCGGTGGAACTATACGTATTTCATGTTGGAAAGAGCTTTAACTTATCAAAAGGCCTTTGATCGATTGTGTGATGATCCGAGCTTTAAATTAAACGTAAGAGAGGAGGAGATGGACGAGGATTTTGATGATGTTGATAGTTTTGAGGGTATAAATAGGGTAATTGAAATTGAGAAGAGAAAGAAAAAGAGGGGGGGGGGGGGGGGGGAAAGGGTGGAAGGATTACGTTGGGCCTCCAAGTTCAAGGGATTGGGAGAAGATTAAGTTGTACGTAAAGTTTCTTCGAGTGTTTTACGTTGCAACTTTGAAATTTTCGGGTTCTTTGTACGTCACTTGCAATGTTTTTTTTGATGAAATGGTATTGATTCAACAAGACATTATGAAGTTGTGTGAAAGCGAGGATAGTGATTTGTATGATTTGGCAATGAGTATGCGTATCAAGTTTGACAAGTATTGGGGTGATTTTGACAAGATTAATCAAATGATGATGTTTGCGGTTGTTCTTGATCCTCGATGCAAAGTTGCATTTTTTGAGTATTGCTTGCAAAATACTTTGGGCTATGATAAGACAATAGTTGGTGAGTTTATGGATAAGTTAAAAAGTGAAATTACCCGTTTATTTGGATGGTATGTGAAGCATAATGGTAGCGTGAATGTGCGCAACAAAGAGGTTGGGGGATCATTGGACACCGTAGATTTGGATGGACTTGAAACGGACATTGGTAATCATAAATCTTTAAAATCACAATTTAAGATGCACAAACAAAAGGAAGGCAACATGGCAAGCAAACGGAATTGGAAAAATATCTTGCGGAAACTAGTGAGGATGATTGTGACAACTTTGATGTACTTCGTTGGTGGAAGTTAAACTCTTCGAAGTATCCAATTGTCTCTCAAATGGCACGAGATGTCCTAGCAATTCCCGTGTCCACGGTTGCCTCCGAATCCGCTTTTAGCACGGGCGGACGTGTCATTGATCCTTATCGAAGTTCTCTCTCTCCAAAGACCGTGGAAGCATTAATTTGCACACAATAATGGATTAGAAAACCAACCAAGATCAATATAAGGGAACAACTTGATGAATTGGAGGCATTAGATTCGGGTACTACTCTTACTTTTCGTTTTTATTGGCAAGTATTTTATAGTCCTTAAATATGTTTTATGTTGAATGTCTTACTTGTATGTTTTCTTTGTTTTTGTTGTTTTTTTTTTTTTTTTTTTTATGTTTGTAGTTGTCTTGGAATCAAGTGATAAGGACTAAAAGGTTGGTGCTTGGATTGAAGAGTTTTATCATGGGTACACAAATGTAATTGTTTTGTTTGTCTACAAATTCGTGTTTTAATTTATCAGGTTGATTTTGAACTACCTTAATTTCTTTCTTATGTTTTTCTTCACAGGGTATGGCTTCATGTGTTGAGGTGGTGATGGCAAAATGTTTTGAATTGGTGATGTTTTGGTAGTGAACTTGAAATGTTTTGTAAGCTTTTAATGTTAATTTGGTATTGTAGTTTGTAATGAAACTAATGTACTGAAGGGTGACTAACTGACTATATAACTGTGTTAGCAACTTTGCATGGAACAGGTGGTGGTGGGTGACTGAGTGGTGAATCTGGAACATGGTGATTGTAATTTTTTTTTTCCCGGCATTTTGTGAATCTGGAACAGTCAAATAGTGGACTATTTGCTTTGGTGAATCAGGAACAGGTGGTGAACATGGTGATTGACTGATTGTGAATGTTTTTTTTGGTGCACCACTTTTTAGCTTATGTTTTGCTTTGCTTTCTGTCTTTCACTCCATTTGACAAGTGGTTAAGCTAATAGAATTTTGCATTCCAACCCAAGACGAATGGACTCGGCCTTGTATAGGTTGAGATTTATGGGTTTCTCTCATTTTAGGTTCAAGTTTTTCTTTTTTTGATCGATGGTTCAGATTTTCTTTGGGTCTGAACTGTTTGCTTTGGAAAAATTGGCTCAAAACTAGGTTGAAAAAAATGCCAACAAATGGCCCGTATAAAAATAGGTGAGAATAGCCCCTTATAGAAATGGGCCCAAAATGGCCGGAAATGACCCAAATAAGGGTGTAAAAATGGCCCCAACAGTTGTTAGTAATTTAATTTTAAAAATGGGCCCAAATGGCCCAAACGGCCCAAATGGCCCATTTCGGGGTGGACCGAAATCCCCGATATCCCCGAACCGGACCGAACCGAACCGAACCGAAATTAATTCCGGTCGGGATCGGTCCCGGACTTCTCCACCCCGAACCCGATCGGTTTTCGGTAAATTCGCCCCGAACCGAACCGAACCGACCGAGTAACACCCCTAGTAGAGACAGCAGTCTTACTATGTGTAGTTCATCGGAGCCGATGCCAAACGAAGAGAAAGGGGGAAATTTATATGGCTGCTGAATCTCTATCTATCTATATCATTATGGTTGAGGTCGATGCCAGCCACCGCCACCGAAAGATGAGAAGTGATGAGATGGAGGAGAGAGAAAGTGTGGCCAGAAGAAAAGGGAGGAGAAGCGAGGAAGTATGCAATAAATAGTTCAAGGGTATTCTTAGAAGGAATTGGAATGATATTTATCACTGTGTTTGGAACTTGTGGAAGGAAAGAGAAGAGGCGTGCAAATAGATTTTTCCCCTAGATCCGTAGGCCCTATTTGATTGGGGGGATTAGAGGAAGGATTGGACTATTAATCCCCACCCCCATTAGTCTCATGTTTGTGTAAGCTTTTATCTTGGGGCTGATATAGTCCGAGGATTAAATGGGCTCCAGATTAGAAGTTAAAGTTACCAAAATACCCTCATAGTTGCCCTAAAATCTACTTAAGCAACACACCTCATCTTTTTTTTTTTATCTCCCGCCTGTTTCCACCAACCTCCCCATAGCTGTGGCATGAGGAAGCCATTCCAAACCCTAACAGAGGAAAGGTCGTCGAACAGTCGCCGGAGCAGATCGGAAAGTTCACACACACTCTCTCTCGTTCTTAAAATGTACTCCCACCGTCCCTTTTTGAGTGTCCTGCTTCGTAATTTCAACTTATTAAAAGACAACATCATTACACCTTTTACATCAACTTTTACCTCCACTTTCTCTCCTTACCCTCTCTGAAAACATCATTATACATTTTTACTCACTAACTTTTTAAAATGGAATTTACTTTTAGGGGGCAAAATGAAAAATTCACCAACTTTTATCTATTAACTTTACAAAATAGACACTTATTAAGAGACATCCCAAAATGGAATACTGAACTCAAAAAAATGGACGAAGGGAGTAATTGGTTTTTAAAAAGTGGGAAAACTACTTTGTCATTTGGTGTATCTGATTCAATGTCGTAACAACGCAAAACTGAGAAATACGATTTTTTTTATATAAGAACAAAAAATAAGTTAATTGACTTATTTTTAATTTCTCCAATATTTTCGTGTCCAAAATGCAATATTCAAAAAGTCGGAAAACCCGCAAAACCAAAACTCAAAAATTCAAAAACCGCGGCGGCATTGTCGTTATTTCCCGTAGTTTCGGAAGGATTTAAACAGCTCAGATCAACACGGAGGAGACACCAAGGAGGAAAGTTCCTCTCTCCCTACTTCAAAAATCAAACCCTATCGATTTATCCTTCCTGCATCCTCACGCTTCCTCTCTTCTCAACTTCTCTCTCTACATCCAACCTTCCACTTCTCTCCCTCCTCCAAGGTTTATAGGGTTTGCACGGCGAGAGAGATACACAGAGAAAGAAACATGGGCCAGCAATCCCTCATATACAGCTTCGTTGCCAGGGGCGAGAGAGTGTGTACTTTTCGATTTGCTCCGACGACTGTCTGACAAGGGTTTAGAACTGCTTCCTCTTGCCGCAGCTCTGGGGAGGTTGCTGGAAACAGGTGGGAGATAAAAGAGATGAGGTGTGTTGTTTAAGTAAATTTTAGGGCAACTATGAGGGTATTTTGGTAACTTTAACTCTAATTCGGAGCCCCTTTAATCCCCGGACTATCTATCCCAACCACCCTCGGGATTATTGTAGACACCTCAATCCGGAGCTCGGAGGTTCTTTAAATGTCCGGATGATGAAATAAAGGAAACAAATACCTTCGAGAACTTGGAGGAAGAATTCCATTGAACCAAAAAAAAGAAGCCCAAAAGAAAGCCCAAGGGCCCAGAACTGGAATCTTAGAACCGCATGGCACATCTCTACACCACACGGCATAACAAATTTCATTATGCCGCACGAGGGCATGACGTCAACCGCACGACATTTTGGATAAAGTTCTGACTGGCTCAGCTAGCTGTCGGCTACACTTACTTGAGCCACAGCTACAAGTTGACTTAGCTGAAAAAACACTTCTGACCCTCCCAGAAAATACCTCCCCCCATTTGAATTCAAAATCCTTAGCTCTTGTCTATAAATACAACCATCCACTCAAGAGAAATGGGCCTTGAATTCTAAAACATTCTCTAAACTCTTTCTTTCTAAAAGTTCTCCATTCTTCTTCTCATCATTAAAGTGAACCTTTTACTCACTTTAAGATCTCAACCACCCATTGTATCCATCTATTACTCACATCCACAAGCTTCTTTTCTCAATGGGTCTTCCTTGCTCTCATCCATAACCATCCATCCTCATCTAAGCTCAAGATCAAAGGTATAAACTAGTTTTCTTAGGATAGGCCCCACCCTTATCCCTGAGAGAACCTTTCTGTAGTCAGAGTCAACCCCAATTTGGTTGGGTACTAGCTTAAAATCATTTTCAAAAGCAAAAACAAGTCTCTGTGTTGAGTACGCTAAACCGTGCGGTGCTTTGATGCGTCGCACGGCGTAGTGTACTCAGACGCACGACGTTTCATATAGCTACTATTTTCTTGTTCAAACTGTTTGGATCATAGTTATCCTCTATCAGGCCTGCTTTGTTGCTGAAATATCAGGTGTCGGAGCTTTCAAACTAAGACTATATCTATAAGCCATGTTCAGTTTAGGAACAAAGTTACTTAATCATTTCGAGTGGTCAAAACTATGAAAAGATGATTTTTGTTCATGGCTTAAAAGAGTGGTGTCTTTCAGAGTGATCCTGTGGTAAAAGCACTATCTACCATCAGTTGAAAACCTCGCGCGTGTTGCTCAAGAAGTTGGGCAGTGTTCTGAAACATTACAATGGCCTGAAAGCAAAGCAGATACCCCGCACAGCATATTGTAAAACTGTGCGGGGTATTACAATGTGCCGTACAGAAGGAAACTGAGATCCAGACAGTTTCTGTCAGAAAGTTCTTTCATTCTGCATCACCTTTACCATCCTTGTACAGAGAGCACCACGCGCACGTTAACGTGATATATTTCCCCTATCCATTTCCCTTTTACTTGTTTATTAAAGAATTTGGTTGTTCAAAAGATATTTTAAATTCCCCCTTTTGAAAGAGTTCAGTAGAGACCAGTTTTTACCGGGTGAATGGGGTATTTTTCTTTAACGAAACCTTCTCCATTCGTAACTTGGCTCCCGAACCCAAAATCTTGATGTTTTTGTTGGACCAAAATGCCTTTTCCAAATGAGTTTCGGTTTCTCGGATCATTCATCTCAAAAATCCGAGTGGCGACTCTTTTGGACGTGTGCCGGTTCGGGGAGCCCACAATTATATTGTCCTATCCAGAAAGGATTACTAGTCCGGTTGGGGTAATTAGTTCCAGGATAAAAGCTTACACAAACATGGAACTAATGGGGGATGGAGGATTAATAGTCTAATGGGGATGCAAGAATTTTAGATGTATGCAGTTGTTGGGAAATCGGAGCCTCGCGCTCAGACTCGCAACGAACAAAACACACACAGGATCTTGGGATACTATTGTCACAGAAAACAAACCAGAGAAAAAGAAGAGAAAGAGGAACAGAAAAACAGAACACACAGATATACGAGGTTCGGCAACTTGCCTACGTCCCCGGGAGCCACACCAGTCCACTATGAACGAAAGAAAACGAAAGATTACAAGTCTTCTCCTTCCTCTCTGAGAAAAGTTTTCTCTTGCACTCTCTCTCTCACTAGAAACCCTCTAGAAATTTTCTCTCTATACAGCCTCTCAAGCAAACTGCTCAAGCTCAAAAAATAATGAATACAGCAACTTATATTTACAGGCAAACCCTAAGTGATAGCTGGACCCGTCCAACCAACTTGGGTTGCGGCCCGCGGCCCACGGCCCATCTCGGCCGCGAGCCTGTCTGTCGTGCGCTACCTGCCGCGAGCCTGACTGCGTGTCTGCCTATCGCGGAACTCTCCGCGCTGGTCACGGACCTTTGTTGCTGAACTCTGTTGCTGAAAGTTGTCTGCATCCCCAACAATCTCCCACTTGAAGATAACTGAAGCAAACCAATATCAACAACCTCAATCAATAGCGGACGTAGTGAACTTCACCCCTCCTGGTGCGACTCCGGCCCTCCAACTCCTCACGCGCGAAGGCCAACTGAAGTTGAGCACAACTTCAGTTTCTCGATGGTGACCGACTTTGTCAACATATCTGCCGGATTTTGGCTCCCCAAAATCTTCTCCAGTAACAGTTCCCCTTCTTCCAAAAGCGAGCGAATGAAATGATACCTCAAATCGATGTGCTTCGTTCTAGCATGAAACACTGGATTTTTTCGCAAGGTGTATAGCACTCTGGCTATCACTGAAAAGAACACTGTTCTCTTGCTTCAAACCCAACTCACCCAGAAAAACCTTCAACCAAATCATCTCCTTAGCAGCCTCCGTGACTGCTACATACTCAGCTTCTGTCGTGGACAAAGTTACCAACTTCTGCAGACGCGAGATCCAACTCACCGCTGTTGATCCCAAAATGTAGACATATCCTGTGGTGCTTCGCCTTGTATCGTGATCACCCGCGAAATCTGCATCCACATATCCTCTCACCACCAAATCTGCTCTCCCAAAACACAATGGCACATCCGCGGTCCCGCGGAGATATCTCAGTATCCACTTGACGGCTTCCTAATGCTGCTTCCCTGGATTGCTCGCAAACCTGCTTACAACTCCCACTGCATGAGCGATGTCTGGCCGCGTGCAGACCACCGCGTACATCAGACTACCGATGGCCGAGGCATACGGTACCTTGGCCATGTGCGCCTTCTTAGCATCTGTCTTCGGAGACTGCATGTCAGAAAGTCTAAACTGACTTCCCAGAGGCGCGCCAACTGCCTTGGCGTTCTGCATATTGAACCTTTCAAGAACCCGTTCAATATACTCAGCTTGACTCAACTTCAAGACCCCTTGAGTTTTGTCCCTGCTGATCCTCATCCCAAGTATCTGCTTCGCTGCACCCAGATCTTTCATAGCAAACTCTGCTGCCAACTGTTGCTTCAACCTGTTTATCTCCTGTAAACAGGACCCAGCCACAAGCATATCATCTACGTAAAGTAGTAAAATTATGTAGCTCGCCTTACATCGTTTAAGGTAGCAACAGTGATCCGCGTGGCACCTCACGTAGCCGCTGCGCTGCCTGAAACTGTCAAACTTCTTGTACCACTGTCTAGGAGCCTGTTTCAACCCATATAGACTCTTCTTGAGTCTACACACCATCTCTTCCTTGCCTTTCTCAATGAAGCCAACAGGTTGCTTCATGTAGATTTCTTCATCCAAGTCACCATGAAGAAACGCAGTTTTAACATCTAACTGCTCAAGGTAGAGATTTTCAGCAGCCACCAAACTCAATACCACTCTGATAGTGGTCAGCTTCACAACCGGGGAAAAAATCTCCGTGAAATCAACCCCTTCTTTCTGTTGAAAGCCCTTCACAACCAATCTGGCCTTAAACCTCTTGCTGTCGTCGCTCTCCTGCTTGACGCGGTATACCCACTTGTTCTGTAGCGCCTTCTTCCCCGCAGGAAGCTTCGCCAACTCCCAAGTCACATTCGAGTGAAGAGAATCCATCTCCTCTTGCATAGCACGTTCCCACTTCACAGCGTCACTGACCTGTAAAGCCTCGTCATAGCAAGACGGTTCCCCGCTATCTGTCAAAAGCAAATAATACAGCGACGAAAGGTATTTTGGATTAGGTTTAGGTACCCTAGTTGATCTCCTTACCGCGGCAGCCGGTGAGCTAGACCCTGTCTCTGGAACTGCCCCAGACTCTGTCCGGTCAGATCCTGACTCATCCCCACTGCTTTCTGGAAGATCCTCCAAACTAAAGTACTCGGGTGCCTCGCGATCCTCTCGCGCGACCACCCCCGCGGGACCCTCGCGATCCTCAGTAGAACTCCCACTGCATTGTTTGCTATCCATGTCCTTGTACAGCACTAACTCATTGAATATGACATCCCGGCTTCTGATTATCTTCCTGTTTTTCTCATCCCAGAAACGATAGCCAAACTCATTGCCGCCGTACCCAATGAACGTGCACTTCAATGACTTAGCATCTAGCTTGTCTCTACTTTGTCACTGAGGTGGACATAAGCAACACAACCGAAAACTTTCAAGTGTGAGAGATTTACCTCTTTACCGCTCCAAACCTCTTCCGGTATCCCAAAGTTCAACGGAACTGATGGCCCATGGTTGATCAAGTATGCTGCTGTACTGATTGCGTTTGCCCAAAACTCCTTGGGCAACCCCGCGTGTATCCGCATGCTCCGCGCACGCTCTGTCAGAGTCCTGTTCATCCGCTCCGCGATGCCATTCTGCTGCGGAGTTCCTGGAAGAGTCTTCTCTAAACAAATCCCGAATAGAGCACAGGCTCTCTTGTACTCTCCCAGTTCATACTCTCCCCCGTTGTCTGACCTCAGACACTTCACCTTCAAGTTTGTCTCGTTCTCTACTCTGGCTTTCCACTTCATGAAAATTTCGGATACCTCTGACTTGTGTTTCATGAAGTAGACCCATACTTTCCTCGAATGATCATCGATGAAAGTAACAAAGTACCTCGACCCGCCGAGAGAATGCACTGGCGCGGGACCCCATACGTCTGTATGAACAAGCTCCAGCTTGTTTAGCTTAGGAGGTCTGCCACTTTTCTGGAAACTAACCCGCCTCTGCTTGCCGAAGATACAGTCTTCGCACATGTCGAAATCCACTGACTCAACTGGCAGCTTCCCCTGTGTCTGCAGAATCTTCATCCCCTTCTCGCTCATATGTCCCAACCTGTCGTGCCACAAACTTGAATTCACTTGGCTCTCTGGCCGCAGACCTTCCGCTAGCCTACCCTCGCGCGGTACCACTCCCGCGAGACCTTCGCTATCCTCGCGCGGGACCACCCCCGCGAGTCCCTCCGCGATGGTAAGTGAATAACTCCCATGTGAAGTTAAATAGAGAGTACCGACCTTCTTTCCGCGCGCTACCACCATGGTACCGTTGGAGACTTTCCACGCGTCTCCTGTGAATGTTGAGGTATATCCCGCTGCTCCCAGTTGCCCAACTGAAACAAGATTCCTCTTCAGCTGCGGGACGTGTCTGACATCCTTCAAACACCATTTAAACCCCTGCGTTTCAATCTGCACATCGCCCATTCCCACTATACTACATGGCTCATCATCTCCCAAGTATACTTGCCCGAAGTCGCCTGCTACATAGTTCTTCAGAACACCCTTGCTAGCAGTCGCGTGGAATGACGCGCCTGAGTCAATCACCCATGACTCCGCGATACTGTCCATCGAAAGAATAAGTGCATCTTGCATGATGTGGGCCTCTTGCTCACCATTATTCTTCTTTGGAGCCTTGCAAACTGAAGACATGTGACCCGCCTGGCCACAGTTCCAACATTCACCTTTAATGCCGCGTACTTGACTTTTGCCGCGGGACTCCTTGCCGCGCGACTTCGACCGACTCTTGTTCTGGTTCTGACCACCCCTGGCCTGGCCTCTGCCTCTCTGCTCAAAACTTAGAGTGGAACCTGAACCGCTAGAGCCCGACGCTCCCTCGAGCGATTTCCTTCTAACTTCCTCAGTTAGAATCAAACTGACTATATCATTCAGTTTGAGTTTCTCCTTCCCAGTCGAATTACTAATCGCAGTAACCGTACCCTGCCAGGTCTCTGGCAACTGAGACAGGATCAACAAGGCTTGAACCTCGTCGTCGAACTCAATACCAACAGAGATCAACTGATCCACTATTGTATTGAACTCGCTGAGATGCTTCATAAACGAACCTCCTTCAGGCATCTCGAAGTTGAACAACTTCTTCATCAAGTGCACCTTGTTTGCCGCGGACGGCTGTTCATACATCTCCGCGAGCGCGCCCATCAGATCGGACGCGGTTTTTTCTTTCAGTATATTGTGCGCAACTGACTTCGAGAGTGATAACCGGATTAGACCCATCGCTTTCCGGTCAAGAACATCCCATTCCGCATCAGTCTCCCTGACTTTTTTCTTTCCTTTCTCTTTACCCAGCAGCGGCCGGTAAAGATCCTTCTGGTACAGATAGTCCTCCATCTGCATCTTCCAGAAAGCAAAGTCCGATCCATCGAACTTCTCGATCTTCGATTTCCCTTCTTCTGAACCCATAGCTCCCTTTGAAATCCGGACTGCCCAAAAGCTTCAATCGGAAAACTGTTGAACACCCTTACCGCAACCGCGGCTCTGATACCAGTTGTTGGGAAATCGGAGCCTCGCGCTCAGACTCGCAACGAACAAACACACACAGGATCTTGGGATACTATTGTCACAGAAAACAAACCAGAGAAAAAGAAGAGAAAGAGGAACAGAAAAACAGAACACACAGATATACGAGGTTCGGCAACTTGCCTACGTCCCCGGGAGCCACACCAGTCCACTATGAACGAAAGAAAACGAAAGATTACAAGTCTTCTCCTTCCTCTCTGAGAAAAGTTTTCTCTTGCACTCTCTCTCTCACTAGAAACCCTCTAGAAATTTTCTCTCTATACAGCCTCTCAAGCAAACTGCTCAAGCTCAAAAAATAATGAATACAGCAACTTATATTTACAGGCAAACCCTAAGTGATAGCTCGACCCGTCCAACCAACTTGGGTTGCGGCCCGCGGCCCACGGCCCATCTCGGCCGCGAGCCTGTCTGTCGTGCGCTACCTGCCGCGAGCCTGACTGCGTGTCTGCCTATCGCGGAACTCTCCGCGCTGGTCACGGACCTTTGTTGCTGAACTCTGTTGCTGAAAGTTGTCTGCATCCCCAACAACTTTACCCATCGACGTCTTAATAGAGAAACCTTAGAGTTGTGCTTGGGGGATCTGCAACCTTACAGTTGTGCTTTGGGGAGTAGTTGAATTAAGTAGAGAGTTCATCCTCAGACACCAAACTATGAGAGTTCATCGCAAATCGGAAAGTAAGATTTGCTGGGCTCCCATATTTTGGTTGCTAAAATTGTACGGAGTAATTGTCATTGCCTTTGTAGGGTTTGTTTGCCCTTCGGAATTCTTCTCTCCTGGTTTGTTCTTGGGGAGTGAAGTTGCAGAGAATTAACAAGGGACTGCCTGCCTAAAATAGGCCCTAATCTACTTATTCATCGTTACGGCAAAAACTATTGCATGCACGCAAGACCACCTAATATAGGCCCTACCCTTGGCTATCCTTCCACCAATCTATAACATGATGAAAGACTAAAGAGGACATAGTTTAAACACTTCAGGAAGGATGAAACAAGCACTTGACGAACCCACAACTATAGCTTCCGAAGGCTCATGATTAAGTTCTAACATCTTGGATTGCCTACTTACATGTTAGTCCGTGGTAATGTTTTACTCTTTACCTAGACTCTTTACGATGCCTGTAGAACTTAAATCTATGCACTGTACCACACGTTTAGCTTTATCGTTCTGTAAGGGTTGTTTGGACTGAAACACAT
This sequence comes from Rhododendron mucronatum var. ripense, assembly GCA_019656295.1. Classification (NCBI taxonomy): domain Eukaryota; kingdom Viridiplantae; phylum Streptophyta; class Magnoliopsida; order Ericales; family Ericaceae; genus Rhododendron; species Rhododendron mucronatum. Next base: position 196,827 of record BPLT01000224.1, on the reverse strand, counting down.
ATAGCTTTTGTCTGGGGTGGGAAAAGTTTGATCCAAGATCAGGTCATCCTCTTGTAACTGTCTCTTTCTTTGATGCAGGTTTGCACCCAGCGCTCATGGAAATGGCCTTACGGTGTTGGTTTGCTGGTAGCTGGGTTGGATGAATCCGGGCCTCACCTCTACTACAACTGCCCAAGTGGAAACTACTTCGAATATCAAGCTTTTGCCATTGGGTCCCGCTCACAAGCTGCAAAGACGTACTTGGAACGCAGGTTTGAGAGCTTCGTGAGCTCTTTGCGAGAAGATTTGTTCAAGGATGCGCTTTTCGCTTTAAGGGAAACTTTGAAAGGAGAAAGGCTCAATAGCTCAACGTGCAAGATTTCTGTGGTAGGAATAGGAGAGGCATTTCATATATTGGATAATGAAAGTGCGCAATCGTTGATTGATGCATTTGAAATTGAGGGAGAAGAAGTTCCACCTGCTGAAGAAGAAGGTCTTGCCGCTGAATCTGCAGCTGATGACCAATGTGCCACTGCCGAGGGGGGTGCGTGCTGCTGCAATGGATATTTGAGGATACAACAGCTGTTGCCTATTTAGAAAAAAGAGCTGTTGTTTGCGTCCCCATCTGTCCAAGGGGGGCTCTTTAGACGATTGGATAATGAGGTTAGGTGATGCGGTTGGTGAGACAGACGATGGAATTGACAAGCTTGGCTCTGAACTCCAGTTTACAAATATAGTTGGATATGATAGAAGGTGCTCGGGCCAATCTGTTTATGTGATACTGCTTTGTGATCTTCATTTCTTTTCCATTCGGATCTCATTTTTACTTCGGTCAATGCTATTTTGCGACATTTAAATGAAATTTCAATGCTTTAGTCCTTGGTTTACCAAACAGGAATGAAATGTGTGTTGGGAATAACCTGATGTTATTATAGTACAGTAGTATTTAACCAGTGGAGTCGCCACCCTATAACCTTGGTCTGAGATGGAGATGGGGGTTTTCATTCATGGGGTCTCTTTTGATTGATATCTTTGATCAACCTCTTAGAGCATCTCTAGTGATGGTATTAAAATTTGTGTTATATGACATAAAGTGTATAAAGTGGGTCCCGATTTTTGTTTGTTAAGAGTGTATAAATTTAAGAAGTGAATGTGTGTTGTAGTAGTGTAGTTAAGATGTGTGGTAGTTGTAAGTTAAAAGATATAAAAATATATATGTGTGCGCATGTGGACCCATCATCTTCTCTCTCTTCCCTCTCATCTCTCCCTTTCTCTCTCTTCAACGGCAACGTGGTAGCGACATCTCCGGTAAAAGACTGTCACATGTAGCCGTCTCTCTCCTCTGCTCTCTCTTTCTCTCTTCTCTTTGTATTGTAGTTTTGTTACGGTTAACCACACAGTTAGCTTTTTTTGAAGTTAGCAAAGTGTTAACAAAACCACTAGGGAGCCCAAACTAGAGATAGTTAACTAAGTCAAAAAAATTCTGACCAAACCAAGCCTTTAACTCTACCACTAGAGATGCCCTTCTATGTCAGTACTCCCAAATGTAACTTAATAATAATGGACTTTTAACCCCAAGAGGTTGGCTCCCTCTCAGGTGCTATCAACCACTTTAGGACGAGTCTTCATATAAAGCTTTGCTCCTGCAAGTGGGCGGTATGATTGGTACAATTCATACAAGGTCAGTTTGATTAGCTTGATTAAACAAGAGATTGATTGGATATGAATTTTGTGAGATTGAATTTCAGCATTTGATGTTAAGGTTTGTCACACATGTGAGGGGTGTTATTAGTAGGTGTGTTCCTAGACTTATTGTTGATTTTGAGTTAAATGCTTAACATGGTATCGGAGCCAAAATAATCTTCAAAACCTATAAAACTATGTATGGCCTCTCCATCTATTATCAATTAGTGTTGAGTTAGATGCTTTGACATAATACGCGAGTCAAATTTCTGGAAGTTTTTGAACATCTCACTGATTGCCATGCTGATTTTGACCCAAGTACGCATTGCTTCAATGCGATCCTATGTTTTTGGATCAATTGTTTATCTGTTGACGTGTGGGTCAAGAGTTGCACATGCGAACTCATCGCACAATGGTTAATCATAATCTCAAAAACTAGTTCATGACTCTAGACGACCTCTCTTGTCAATCGATTTTGAGTTGGATAATAACTCCCTCAGAAGATTTAATATCAAGTACCTTAGGGAATCAACATTGGTACTCCCTAATCTGGCGAGATAACTCATTCCGTGGGATTATTTATCTCCTGGTTAGTAATCCAACTAATCAAACATAACCTAAAATCATAACCAAATGACATGGTCTTGTCAAATAATGGCAAAAGCACCCAAAATTTCAGTACTCATTTGCCACTGCTGGGGATAGTTAGGCCCTTGGTCTGCATTTGCTTATACATCCATTGCCAGTTCTCTGGTGTGACCTCACCCCCAAGAGCCCGAATAACAGAGCCGCCACTACACGAGCCCACCTTGCAGCATTCTTCAAGCGACAGCCCCTTTACCAATCCATACAAAAACCCACTTGCAAATAGGTCCCCTGCTCCAGTGGCATCAATTGCCTTAGATTCCCCAATGGCTGGAACACGAACAGTCTGAAGACGTTGCAGAAGTTTATTTATTAGGCAAGTAACAATAGAAACTTGATGCAGAAGTATCAAGGTGTGTGGGGGAAAAGAAAACATCCCCGATAACAACTGGAAATTGCATTGATTCGTTTGTTATCTCATCTTTTTTGGGCCAACAACTTGCACTTGTTTACTGCATTCGATTCTCCTCGTCCTGCACTTGTTATCCCTTTGCCATGAGAACACAGAGATAGCTAAGTGATAAGGCTTCCCCATTACAAGGATTACATCCTGGATTTGATTCTCATCGTGGGGTTTTATTCCTCACCTTCTAGGTTAGACGTATTATTAGATTAGGTTTCTTGCATGCATTAAAAAAGTGGGACTAAAAAATCAACAAGGACAGCACACGGCAATTTGAGAATCTTGCAGCTCAGGGGTATGGAATTGTATTCATCGATTTTGGAAAAAACAGTGTAGACTTAAAGCAGAATAGTTCAGCTAAAGTACTTGCAATGAGAAATAACAAGTGCAGATTCACAATGTTTTAGAAATATTGCTCACCTCTTTTCCGTGTTTCACAATGCATCCATTAGGGCCTAATGTCACAACAGCCCACTGGCAGTGTTTTGCCAAAAATTCAAGAGCCGCCTCAGGATTGGCACCTTCTTCACCCCTAGATTCGTAAGAAGAGAAATCAAACACTATCCAATAGACGAAAGATTCAATTTCTGTTGGCTAAGTTTTAAGAAACAAATCCAAGCTTGCTTTTGAGAAATATCATAAATGTTTCAAAAATTCGGCCAGTTTAGCTCAAATTTGACTGGAACTCTTGTTTCTGCATCAAATACATTAGATGGTATGGCAAGGAACCAGTTGACAGTCACCTTAGCAGCTCTGTTGCTTCATCCTCATTGGCAAAGCAAAGGTCTATATTCCCCGACTCCAGAAGTTGTAGGAGTGGCAATTTGAACTTCCGAACCATCTGGTAACAATATTGGATAATAAACCTTTAAAAGTTAGGTTATAGCAACTAGAACTGAGTAAACGGATGCCAAATGAAATACATTGATGATTTGATATTGCCTGTAAAGCAAATAAGACCCTTAGAGCTTGTTCATTTGGGGGTTTTTAAAACCCTGTGCACGGTCCCCAATGCATTTTCTCTATCTATCTCTCTCCACTCAAACCTCCTTCAAACCCAAAACGAACAAGTATATTCTGCCCAAGTTGTTTGTTGTTGGATTAAAGATCAAACTTATTGCAATATTCTATAACGCGGTTTATTTCCACCTTTGCATGACTTCTAAATGCCCTCCAGATTTAAATGATACCAGTGACCAAAGTGGAGTGCCATGTGAACAGAACAAGCTTTAACATAAATTATTACCTCAAAACTGGCCAAATCAAGGGAGATTAGAAGGCCCTCCTGTTTGGCAATCCGAATAGCTGCATGCATGATTTCCAAATTGGATATGGCATATCTCATTACCAACCACTGTGAACACAAGACATAGAAGAAAATAAGCTGAAGAGTCTGCAGTAACTTCCAGACTTTGCGAAATGTACAAAATGTATGAAATCTCATGTTTCCAACGAATATAAGGAGCATCTTCACTTTTGGTAGGACAATTTGTTGGCAATTAAGAAGAGGGGGAAAGGCAAGGGGAAGCTGCAGTTCCCAGTGATGAGACTCGAACTCAGGCATCACTCCTAATAAGGGATCGCCTAGCCAGCTCATTGCTATTGGTAATAGGACATTTGATTTGCGAAATAAATTATCCAGTATAAGTTTACAAGAACTTAACTTATCACAACTACAAGAAGAAAGAGTAAAGAACATAGGAAACCTAAAAATAAAATGAAGAACACTTCGTGTTCCAGATAAAAATCAACACAAATCTAGTTTCATGATGTGGAGCATTACCTTGGAACCTGCAAAATCTGCTCTCATTAGTTCATCGGCCTGACAAAGGAAAAGACAACAAAAAGAACGGTAAATTCATCCCAATATGAAACCTCCACTTATTTACTCCCACCTTCCCCATTCTTTTGTCCCTCGTCCTATCCCAACCGGATAAAAAACTAATTACAGTATAACTTTTAATAGGTAATACTGTTTATATGCAATATGGATCTTGTTTGATAGATCTCAATGAGCTCTTTTAAACAATGTTTTCAAAATCACCTAAAAGATTATAAATTGCAAGATATAATCATTTGAAAAGTGACATGGACTCCCAAAAGGGACTAAAGAATTGAGACGGGGGGAGTAATAATCATGAGTACATACTAAAACAGCATGTACCTGAATCTTAGCAGCATTTGAGAGACAGGGTCGCATCGTACGATTACCCAACTCATCAACAAGGCAAACACACTGTGCCATACCAGCAATTTGAGCACCAAGCATCCAAAAGCACTGAAATGAATGAAGTAAAAATAGTCCATTCTTGGACTCGTATGAAGCTCACCTGAGCAGTAGATCCTTTATTCCTCCTCACTCTGGAGAGGTTCACTCCATAAAAGCTCATGTTACGAACAAACAATTTTCCTTGCTCATCATCCCCACAGGCCCCGATTATACCACATGATAGCCCAAAGCCAGAAGTCAGGCCTCTAATAGTATTTGCAACACTGCCCCCTGCTATTGTCTTCGAAGAAGATGAATCATTAGGGGAAGAGAGAATATGGGTTTTCACTTCACCCAATATATGCTCAAGCTCTTCAATTTCAACCTACAAAGGATAAATAGAAACAAGTTAGGATTTTACACAAACCTGCAATTTACTTTGTTATATGGTTGCATTCGTATCAGTAAACCTTAAAAGCAGTAACAGCCGAGTGTTAGTGGTGACATCTTCAATTCCTGGCTGTTGTCTGTATTGCAAAAATACTTCACAAGAGGAACAATAGACCAATTCTAGCAATTTCCATAAAGTGTTGAGCCTAAATCTAGAATAAACAAAGCAAACAACAAGTGATCATTAAATAAACCCGTCATCAGATGCAGGCATACTAGAAGTTTCAGTATCTCCGTATGTCCACCGCCAACGATCTATGATGTTCATAAGCCAATATCCTCTCACGCGAAAAAAAACCACTCATATCTTTCTAAGACAAAGTAATCATTTCTTCCTATTCTTCTAAAAACAAAACCCACAGAACATAACTATGTAACTGGCCCTTTTGGATTGTGACATAAGCAAGGAAGTTAGTTTCTCACCAAATCTCACCCACAATGATAAGATTTGGTGAAGCAAAACAGACCAACAAGATTATATATTTTTCTTTCTTTCTTAGCCTATCTCACCATTTCTACTCCTTTCAGCTATCCAAATAAGTGAAAGGGTTCTCATTTCTTTTCTACATCAGAATTTCCACCTTGGTCAATGCACCACAGAAAAAAAGGCAGCCATAAACCATGAACACAAACGAGAAAATATCTGTCCTCCGTCATATACATACATTTGGGTAGGGGTATTACCGCATACATAAATTTGAATTTGAAGAACTATTATCAACAGATTAATCAAAATACAGAATCAACTAGATTTTGAACAAACACGCACACAAAATCTAATGTCAGATGCTTCTAAAGCAATATAAATGTTAAAAACACAATCACATATATACTCGATTCTACGACTAATGAAGCATCAAAGCCGAGTTTAACACCACCAGTTCATCAAAACCAATCACAACACAAACTAATTCCTGAATTTCCACACATGGAATTCATGTTTGTTGGCTCATATTGACCCAAATTGAGCATAGCCCGTTTTGTGGACTTTCGGGAGCTTTGGAGATAAAACTTCCATAAATGAGTTTAGCATCTGTAGAGGAATTCCTCTTCCTCAAGTTTGATCCAAAACAACCATCCTCTCTGCCCATAAAATGATTTAAAATGCCTTTGTGCAAAAATGTTAAAAGAGTGAGAAACAAACTGGGTGGGTTTCCTGATTTGGGGGTTCGGTGAGTGCAATCTTTGTAATTCTCCTCTACATATTGAAATCTGTTGCCCGTGGAGTAGGCGAATCGCCGAACCACCTAAAAATTGTTTGTCTGTGTTTGGGTGCGTGCGTGTTTGTTTCTAAGCACCACAAGTGATATCAGAGACAGGTTATTCGCATAATTCAAATACACACATATGCGTACACACATATGTAACGTACGTGTATATAGATATCGATATAATTCCGAGGAGAGAGAGAGAGAGCGAGAGATTTACGGGGAAGGAGCCACCAGACTCGCCAGGAATTTGGGAGAGAAGGGACCAATCGACCTTGGCCACGTGGTCGACTAGGGCAGAGGGTTGGAGGCCAAGTATCAGAGGAGGAGCTGAGTCAAAGTGCCCTTCTTTTCCTTCTTCTCCACCGCCGTTGTGGTGGTTGTTGGGCTGGTATTCTACACCCATTTCTTCTCGGGCTTCTCTCTCTCTCTCTCTCTCTCTACAGAATTCAACCTGAGACAGGGAGTTTCCCTCCGCCTCCCTTCCCCCTTCTGCTCTGTTTCGCGTGTCTATAAATACATACTACAATCTTGTGCGCGCACTGTAGAGATTTCTTTATGCCATTGATGATGTCAAATCTTAGCGGTGGCACAATCAATTGATAATCACTTTGTATGATTTACAATTTAGAAATTTATTTTGAGAGTAACGAGGGATAATGAGTGGAGAGAAATAGAGAGAGATTTATTGAAAACTGTACCGAGAGTAAAACGAATGTCATTTTTTAAATCTCATTTTAGGAGTCGCATTATAAATTTGGGGTGGCATTATAAATTCCCCTTTAATGCAGAAATTCTTTTATTAACAAGTAATCTGCATTTTGATCCTCCAATGTTTACCTCACTGCCACTTTGGACCCTCATTTTTCAGTTCAACACATGAATCCAAACCCTCCATTTCCACTTTGGACCCTCACTTTTCAGTTCAACACATTGAATCCAAACCCTCCATTTATTTTTCACTTATAAACTAAAAAATGAATGCAGATTACCCTCTCTTAAACTTTTTTTTAGTTACTTCGACTCCTCATGCTGTTTACAAAAAATCCGTGCGATACTTGTGGTACTTGAAATGACTCTTTTTTGTTGAAATGATCTAAAATTACTCTACAAAGATGAGTTACACATTCTTCTCGACTAACAATTGCGTGAATGATGTCTATATATGGTTGATTGATTACTGTAGCATGCCCCATTTCGCTATGGCTATATACCTAGGAGTCATATGGACTATTATCAGTAAATTCAGTGTTGCATTTATTTATTTTGACTGTATTAACGTCAATACGCTGGCAGACAGAAGGAACAATTGAAAATCTCTTTTGGGGAGATATTTGATACAAGACCTTTTGTTTGAGTCATCTCAATTATCTTTTTGCAGTTTAACAAGAATTTTTCTGTAACGCGAAGCTGACATATTCTCTTGCTAAAAATTAGTGCCAAGTTGTTGAGAAGAGAGAGCAGCTGTAACACACGCTGCACATAGTATCCCTAGTCCTAGCCATAAGTCCATGTAAGATGTATTTGGTTTTTTATGTTCTTTGTTAATTATCTTCTTTCATAAATGTCTTACTATTATGTGAATCATAGTATATTATTTGAAATCCTACATTAACATTATAAATATCCTCTAACGTGAGTTTTGAATATTATATTACAGTAATTGATGGATGGATCATCGAAAGTCAATTTTGTTGGAACTAGAGCTTTGTGCTTGATCTCGGACTGTCCAAATTCGAAACAGACACACACAATTCACCTCCGTAAACACCTGTTCACAGAAGCTTCATTAAAAAGATATTCTGAATTTCATTACCTCACATTTTTGGACTTCACCTCACTTTCTCAATGGGGAGTATGACCTTGACTGTTTAGTCGGTGATAGTATGCTACTTTGAATCCTTCAGAAATAGGACCTGGGGCTCTGATGGTAATCAAATATTTGATGATCTCGGGTTGAAAAGAGTGATTCAATTCATTCATTTTGTTTCGTTTGTTGAGTTTATCGGGTATGCAAAAAATCAAAATGATTTGACATCCAGAACAACATGAATGAAACACATTTGTTTTGGAAAAATTTAACGACTAATAATAACTTTGAGACAAAACTTAAAGACAAATGTCTATCAATTACAGCGCTATCGTACCGATCAATGCATGTTTTGCACACGAGAAAAATTCGACGAGCCGAATAACTTGAACGATTAATTTGGAACACTTTTTGGGGCCCGATATTGGCCACAACTTTAAGAGCACAATAGGACCTGCTATGCCCCAATCACAACAGGACCCCAACCCTAAGAATAGTACACTCTCATGTGACGACTTCTCACTTTGATTTTGCATGTAACGTAAGATGGAATCCATTATGGTTTATCTGAAATTCAAGCCGTTCATTTTTTTCTCTCGATACGTTTATTGACAAAAAAATAAAATCGATCGGTGCTAGTATCTATTTGAACAATGATATTGGTCACAAGGGACCTATAATTTGGCCCCGTTCCATAATTAAGGTTTTATTTTTTAAGTATTTATTTTTTACTTTACGAGATAGGTTATTCTCTCACAGTACATCACAATTAATTCAAAAAATTCCTTATTGGAATGGGTACTTAATCAATTCGAATTTTATGGGAATGATAAAAACAATGAGACTTAATAAAAATGAACATTTTAGACTGTCAAAATCACGGACACAGTAATGAATTCCATTTGGGGATTGATACGGTACATGAAAGTGTTCTATGAAAAAGAAATGAAACGGTTTCGATTCACAGTGCTGTAAAAGTGTTCTATGAAAAGGAACATGAAATAGATATGAACGGCTCAGATTCACAGTGCTGTGAATGTGAATTGCTCTTTTCTGTTTCGTGTGTGAATCTGCAGAACCGTTCATTTCTCTTTTAAATCTGTGAATCTGCAGAACCGTCAATTTCTCTTCCACACGTTTATGTATCCTCCTAACATTTTCCATTCCATTTTAACGTGAAAGTTCACATGAAAACACTTCACGTGATGGAATCTTGAGTTAATCCTTTAGAATTAAATAAAGGAAAGAAAAAAAGAAAAGAAAAGGCAATGATCGAGACATAAGCAACAACATATGACAAAGTGGTCGGGCGTGACCAGCCGTATACTTCCATGGTTCTATTATTATTACATGTACCAAAAATGGTTCAGATATATCAGAGATCCAACAAGTTGACATATTTTATTATAGTATTATTTTGTTTTTGATAACTCAGGGGATCGGCTTTGCTGGCACGGACCTTAACTAATTCTAGGGACTATATTTCACCACCAATTTACAGTCTCAATTAAAGCCAAAATAAAATTCTATATAAACTACCATGAAGAAGTTAGTAACATATGAGAAATTACGAAGTTGAGACATTAAGAAGGAACAAAATTTAAGTACTCTATTTACCAAAAAAAAAAAAATCCTTTAGTACCCGGTCTTGACCACTAGCCAACCAGTGGGATTATAGACTGTTATTTTAACTTCTGTTCCTTTTCAATCTCATTTTCTGTGTCATTTTGATTCTTTTCTTTAAGAGGCATGCTACGTACAAAGAAATTTTATCCGAAAATGACCCGAAAATACACTATTTATGACCGATCATAAATACGTCGGTCTTTTACAACCGGTCATAAATAGTGTATTCTGGATCATTTCTGAGTAACATTTCTTCGTACATAGCACTTTTGTTTCTTTAAACTCAAGTTGCAGAAAAGTGTTATCAAATGTGACAATGGCTATGGATCATGGGCCTCATGGCTACGGAGATAGGTCACTAGACTCACTACCATGCTACCCACCGAAGGAAAACCCTAATACTGCTTTCATTCACTATAGCGATTAGGTAATGAACACAGTTAACAAAATAACCTTCACTATTTGGGAATTAGGAAATATGAGGGCTCAACAAATGTTTTAGCCCATTGTTTGATTGCGGAATAAGAGAAAATTATTAAAAGTGGAAGAATATAGGAACTTATCACGAGGGAATCTATTTGCGTTGACATTATGCCGCCCTATTAGTTATTGTGGCTTTGTTCGGACACCAACTTAGTTTTAGTTTTAATTTTGTTTCTAATCATTATCTCATTTTTTTTTTCAATCGTTACTCTATTTTTTCAATTATTACTTTCTCATCTCTTTCTATCTCTCTCCAATTATTATCCCTATTTTTAATCACTACTCTATTTCTCTTTCCACCCACTACCAAAACTAAACTAAACTAAACTTTCAACCAAACACTACATGTATAATTTGTATTGGGAGAGGGAGCGAGCGAGGCAGTTGAGATCCAAAATTCTATTGATTCCGAACTAGCTCACCATATTATACCATGGGAGGTGGTATATTAGGAACTCTAGGATATATCCCATGCTCGTAATCTTACACGTAAATATCCCATCTTCTATCTCATCGATTATCCATGGTATTAACATTTGTCCGGCCCACCCATCTATAATTTTAAATCCTTCTCAAACTGAGTTGGATACTCCCACAAGGAAAGATAAACCAATGGGTGCTTATCATGAATCAGAAAGTCTACCCACATAGCAGATCTGTGCACAGATTGTGCACAGATTTTGTTGTGGGGCCCACCACGGGTCCCACAAAAATCATCCGAGCCGTTCATTAAATGTAAAACATTTTTTCAAGGGTCTCCGTAAAAAATAAGTTCAATCCAATACCTATGGGTATTCGATCCAACCATACAACTTTTCATTATCCAGAAATCTGAATGAAAAGTTAAATGGTTGGATGAAGCATCTACAGGTAGGGATGGCAATGGGGACGGGTCGGGGACGGGGGGTACTACCTCCACCTCCTACCCATTACCCCCTACCCCATCCCCATCCCCGACCCGATCCCCAATGGGGATTTGTTTTTTTTCCGCCATCCCCGACCCAAACGGGGAACGGGGATCCAAAACGGGGATTCGGGGATTTGTATTTGCGGCACATAATAGTACCTCCATTTCCTACACCTGTATTTCACAATTTTAGCATATACTACGAATTTTCAGCGCATAACAACACATGTTATTCACTATTTTAACAAGTACTATCAATTTTCAGCACATAATAACTAATTCCAACACATAAGTTAATTTACAACATTGTTTTTCCAACATTAAGTTAATTCCAGCCAGCACTAATTTCATAGTTCCATAGTTTTTCCAACATTACCAAAACAGGACTGATATATAATATAGTATATATTTATTTATTTATATATATAAGTATATATTTCGGGGATTCGGGGACGGGGCGGGGCGGGGAACGAACGGGGAACGGGGACGGGTAGGGTTCGGGGCGGGGACAGACCTATCCCCGTCCCCTACCCGATCCCTGAATTTTTTTAAAAAAATTCCCCATACCCTACCCGATCCCCAAACGAATCCCCGAAGTTCGGGGATTTTTCGGACGGGGAACGGGGAGGGTTCGAACGGGTCGGCCGAGATTGCCATCCCTATCTACAGGTATTGGATTGAGCTTATTTTTTAAGGGGACCCTTGAAAAAGTGTTTTACATTTAATGAACGACTCGGATGATTTGTGTGGGACCCGTGGTGGGCCCCACAACAAAATCTGTGCACAATCTGTGCACAGATTGCTCTGTGCGTAGAACGGTCCATCATGAATAGACATAAGTAACAATTTATAGTAGGAGATTCAAAGAAAACATAAATATATTTGAAAGAGCCAGATATGAATGATTTGAAAATTTGGACTGTTGAAATGAATTTAGACACAATTTGTCACTAAGTTTAGACTCAAAATAATCAAATAAATAATTTCTGATATCTCAGAGTACCCGAACCATCTTACTTGCATACTGTGGTGGCACCAGAATTTTTTTTGTAGGGTTGTCATATTATTGAGTATGTAATTTATATTCAGTCAATTTTAAATAAATCATATAAGAAAATTAATAAATTGGCTATAACGTTTTGACACAAAACATTCAAATTTTTCATACTTCTTTTGTCTTTTTGTAGTAAATTAGTTTTTCATCCTTTACTCACATCTATATAAATTAGAAATTAAATAATCTTTTCTCTTAACAACGATGACTTTGGGTGGGATAATACGGTATTAGGTATTCAAATTTCACGGACTTGAGTGCTCACAATTGATTGAAATAGTTGTTCAACTAATTTTGTTGAACCTTAGTCAAATAATCCGCCAAAAAGAACTCGATCTGCCGGAGCTTTCAATAATCGCTTTATGCTTGCGCTCTCAATCCTCATTCTCGAAAATTTAAGTACTTTAGTAAGTTCTTAAAAGACACTTTCACGTCCATGCTTGCGCTCCTGCACCTGAACACGCTTTATGTCCCTAGGGTTGAACTTGAAATACGTGAGAAATAAACAATGACAATCAAACACAGCATATTTTTTTATTTTTTTGAGGAACATATAAAAACAGGGCATAATTGAGAGATATGTTTTGGCTTTTCAACCGAAAGCCAGGCCAGCTGAAATTGCGCGGTCATTTCATCTTTAGGCTTTCTTAGGTATAGGGTTCCAATCATCCAATCCTCTTTTGGCTTTTCAAGATTCCAACCCACCAGTAAGCAATCATAAAAAAATATGCAACCATAGCCTCAATTATATCATATGAAATTATTGTGCAGACGTGCCTATGCTTGGAGATAATGACATAGGAACATGGGTTGATTCTCTAGGTAGGAAGTAAAAGAACATTTGTTGAAATTTAGAAATCACTAATGATTGCGGTGGGACGAAGGGACGGTGAGTTCCAACGACGATCGATATGATTCCTCCAGCCACATCTAAGAGGGCCAGAGGTCTTTTGTACCAAGATTTTGACGTACTCTATACCAAGTGATTTTCAACTGCAAGATCAGAATCTCAATACACGATTCTGCGGCTGGAAATTACTTGGTACATGTGTACACCAAGTTTTCGGTACAAAAGATTTTGAGTCGTCTAAGGACAGGTCGGTGAACTCCAGCATTGCAGCCATTATTTTTGCCCGATCTATTGTTTTTTAGGGGCTACGGGCCGTGTAATTTGTATATCATATTATCAATATAAGTTGCGTTTTTTTAAGAAAAAAAGAAAAGAAAAATAAATCACCATGAGACACGATAATTCTTTACAAATGAACAAAGTTTATTATTGGCTCACTCGGTACTTGAGCAGCACGTTCTACCATATTACGTAAGTGGGCCTAGGTTATAACCAACAAAGTCTCACTACTGCGAAAAATTATGGAAACTTACTGAAAAGGCCTTTGGCACCGCCACCCGTAAGTGGGCCTAGGTTATAGCCACAAAGTCTCACTACTGCGAAAAATTATTGAAAATGCCCTTGGCACCGCCACCCACGTGACGGTGCTCCATACTTTTTCTCGACCACATATTTATGTGGGATTCGAGACTAAGTAGGAGGATTCCATAACAATATGTGATGAAGAAAGATTTGGGGCACCCCAAGGACATTGGATAATCACTTCATAATTGCATGCTGATATTTTGTGAGTAATGATAACGAGCGGGTGTTCCGGTTTATTAGAAAATGAAGGTAATTTCAAGCTCAAAAATTATGTATTTACGCAAATAAATTTTTTTATCAATATAGATTTTGTTTGATAGATTTCATTGAAATCTTTTAAACGGTGCAAAAAAAATTGAAAAATTATTTTTAATTTTCATTATATTTGAATTTGAAATTAAATTCTTTTTAAAAAAGAAGGTTTAAAAAGAAAGCGAAACGCCACCCTAATAAGACTCATACGGGGGATAAATGAGTCAAACGAGCTCAATGATAGTTTTTACGAGTTTTTATATAAACAAATTTTTACGAACCCCAAAAGATCATGTGATCAGTAATTATATTAGTATTAAGTACTACTCGTATATGATATGTGACACAAAATATGATTAGAAAATTGTTCGATCATTCAAACTGTTCACTTTCTAATCTTCGATATGTTTATCGACCATGCTGAAAATTTGATCGATCTCAAGCATCGACAAAGGATGCTTAAAATTATATTTTCCCCGTGACAAATACACTTTGTTCTGATCGATAACAATGTTCGATCGAAATGGTTTTTTGTCCGAGTCATAAAAACATATTGAAGCTGGAAAACAAGCGTCTCGATTAACTGAATAGAGTTCTGGTGGATCCGATTTTGCATCATAAGATGAATCAGAAACCAAGTGAGAGGATCTTGTGTCTTACTACACAGGCTGCAAAGAAAAACTCTCACACACCACTACAGATAAGAGGTACGTAGTTGGGAGAGGTTTTTGGGCACCGGGTGGGTGGGTATCACGTGGCCGTACCCATATGGTGTTCGAGCAACCCATCCAGGCCGTCCAAAAGTGTGTTGGACGACCCAGATTGAAACACTATCTCTTCTCTCACCCCACCAATCTCTCTCCTCTTTCTCTGTAGTTGGAGCTCAGCAATGAATGTATAGCTAGGTTGCTAGCTGGTGCCTTTGGCTTTGCACCTCAATAAAAAGTCCAGATACATGTTCGGAATTGTGTTTTTAAAATGTGTTTCTAGCATTGCTCTATCTCAATGTCCACGGTGGTGTGGGATCTACAGTCTACCCCTAAATCTAGGACTCGCATCATTGTGTGATTTCTGGTAGCATCGGTTAAATACCCAAAAACACCAAATGAATTTTCCCAGTGGTGGAGATAGAATTTCAATTCGGAAGTGGCACTCAAAATAAATATAATTTCTAAAGAAAAGGTACGCATGTTCTAAGGTTAATTATTCATAATACTAAAATAAATACACATTTTCATGGGTAAATTATCCATTAGCATACCTAATACCCAAAAAAATTACATGTGTTGTTGTGTTTCCAAGGTTAACTATTCATAATACTCAAACAAATACACATTTTTGTATAGGTTAACAACCCATCATTATTAATGTACTTAATATTCACAAAAATACAAGTGCTCTGTTAAAATCAAGTTGTTTTTGTTGGACCGGGGTGGCACGTACCACTCCCACCCACTTATTGCCTCCGCCCCTGCATATATCATGTAGTTATTCCCGATAAGGAGTGCGAATCGGTGCCCGCCACGTGGAACTGTGATGCATACTTGTAGGCAGGGATCTGATCTGCTGCAATTACTGGAGGTTCATTCAGAAATGCAGAGCTGGTTCTGCTCCACCTGCACCATTGATGGAACGATACGATATAACATACATAATAGTAGTAATGTACGTGAGATCAAAAGGGATCGATCAGCTCAAGTTCAAGCATACCATCCAGTTTTCTTTAGAAATTCCTCCAGACTCATTTGAGTTTCCATGCCCAGATCACCCTCTTTTGCTTTGGCAAATAGCAGAGATCTTTCAGACTCCTTGGCTATGCTTTCCTGTCATGAACAGTACCAAGATCGATTCACTACGTCATATCTTTTTAACCAATCAATATATGTTACATGGACCCTTCAAAGTGGATAAAGTTCGCATATCAGACACTTGACACGAGAACGAAGGTCCGTGTCGAATATGTTTAGTTGAAGAATAACGCAGCAAAGCATGTCAAATTTTGGACGGACAATGCAAAAAGCTCCTATACTAGGCATGAAAAGGTTGAACACTATGAATTTCACGTATTTATTCCTGTATCCTTGAAATGAAAATTACTAAAATCAGATTAAAAAAAACTTGAAAGACGTATTGCATCCGACATACGTACTTGGTTGCATGGTACTTAAAACCATTGTCATATATTTATGCATGAATCATTTCGGATCTACACTACTTGGGATAGAGAGCAAATTAAAAAAACTTTTTAACGGTTCAAATCACGCTCAAATTGAAGTTAAGGAGTGTCTGGAACAATCCCGAAAAGTTTGACTTTTTAAGCAGCTTTAGTGCGCCCCAGACGCATTTCAGTGCGCCAGTATTGCGCCCCGGGCGCATCCTTACACTTTAACAACATATGAAACTTTGCAAGCTTGACACATACACATTCGAAATTCAACTTGCACGCGCATTGCAACACATGAAAATTTGCATTCAAGCAGGCGCTTAAAGTGGTTGATTTGGGATTAACGATCAAACCTGACTCTTCTTCATTTCAACTTCAGAAATGGCTCTTGCTTGTTCTTCCTCTACTTTCTTTCTCGACCTCCAATAAGCCTCAATCCCCTCTTTGGTCAATGACTTATTCCTCTCCAATTTCACTGCGAAGAATCACACTAGTTATCAAAGCCACCAAACAAATTACGGTACTATTAAATAGAAAGGCTAACACTTTATTTGGTTCCCGTCTCAGAAATATTCTCTCCAAACATTTTGACTTGGTTCGTTATCTGTGTTTTTTCATTTTTAGTGATTCTTTTTAATCAAAATTTCTACTTTTTGGATGTATAGAGCGTACTTCTATTCAAAAAGTCAATAAGTTTGTTAAAATGTTTTTAAAAAAATTGGCTAAAGACAAAAAAATATGCAACCCTATAAAGCATTTTTATCTCGAAAATACATCTCAAAACTGACAACCAAGACTAACCAGCTCTAGGATCACGGACAGGAGAGTTCCAACCTGCCATTAGAGAACCCATTTTGATGAACAACTTCAATTGCTCAAACCAGAAACACAAATTTGTAACTATTCAGAAAATAGATAAGACTATATAAAAGAGGTCTTTTTATAGAGTTCAATATGGCGGCTCGCAGAAGTGGCATTGATCTTATACCCAGATATTTTGTACTAACTTACAAAGAGTTAGAGATAGCTTTCGAATTCAGATACAGCCCCTTCCTGAGTATCGCCAAGTTCCAAAAAAGGAATGGAAGTATTACTGCATGCAATCAATCACATGCCAAAGTGGACACAAGAGTATATAGCTGACGTGCATGTCTGTCTGATACGTACGTGTCCACGATGTGTCTGTCTCATTCGTAGCATTTTTTTTGTTATGTCACACATGAATTGATATCATCATGATCCTCCCCCAATCGGCCATCGTGTAACGCAAGATGAGACTCACGCAATCCCCTCCCAGCGATTCAAACTGTTTACCCTCCCAGAGATTTGAACCGTTTATCTTGCTGTCATCAATGTCCGTCCGTTTCAAACATCAGGTTGATCGGTTCTCGGAATTGATGAATGGTACTCATCTGGATAGAAATGAATGCGCCCAGTTTGGTCGGGCGAATACCGACGTTAGATCTACCTAATCTTTTGCGCGAATGACGCATCGAACCCTATGAATGAACAGGTTGATTCATCAAATAAAGGCGTGTTGGGTCATGGGTGATATTTTGAGATACGACCGTAATTGATTCTAAACAACTTATAGGGCCCTTGTCCAGCCCAAAATACAAATAATAAACACGTTATAGGGCCCAAGTCCAGCCCAAAGATGAAGTCCTTTGCCAGCCATCCTCTCAAGGGCCTTTTTCTCAGGCCAGCCCTTGTTATATGGATAGTTTAAGGGCCTTTTTTTTTTTGTTTTTTTGTCAATCGATAGGACGGGATATGGGAAAGGTTGCTACAATTCGCTGCGATAAGACTTGAACCTAGGCATTTTATTTGGTAAGGGAGTGCCACAACAACTAGGCCAACCTCTTGGTTTTATAGTTTAAGGGCTTAAATGAACCTTAAATGGCAGTAAACATTGAAAAATTTCATATTACTTGGGTTTTTTTTTTTCAATCGATAGGACGGGATACAGGAAAGGTTGCTACAATTCGCTGCGATAAGACTCAAACCTAGGCATTTTATTTGGTAAGGGAGTGCTACAACAACTAGGCCAACCCCTTGGTTTTATAGTTTAAGGGCTTAAATGAACCTTAAATGGCAGTAAACATTGAAAATTTTCATATTACTTGGGAAGGGTAAAAAAAGTTTACCACTTTATTTCCTTCGCGTTTTTTTTTTTTTTTAATTTGCTTGTGACACCACGCACCATTACCCTCGATATTTGGCGCTGATGTGGCACCCGATGCGCACATCTAGGCCGTCCAAAAATGCAACCGACGGTCCGGATTGAAACACACCTTTTCTTCTTTCTTTTTTTAAATCCGTTCGGTACTTTCAATCGGATACATACCATATGGTACCCGATTTGCAACCAAGAATTTCTCCTTAAATAGAATTGCATGAAAACACTTTCCCAGCAAATCCACCAGAGAGCACTGGGAGTAGGAATCCACGGGTCGAATACATCTTTCTCAAAATTCTACTATAGAAATAGGAAACATAAAATTACTAAACTAGTTTAAAAATGTTTAATTTTAAACTTGTTTAAATAGCCGGTCAATCATCTCACATGGGTTAATCGGAGAACTAGTTTTTTTTTTTTTTTTTGACAACAGGATGTCCGGGCCAGCCACCTCGACTAGTTCCGGGACTTGAAGGTAACAACCGGGTTCTACTACAAGTTGACCACGAGTTTAGTTTAAATAACTTAATTTGATGCAAACCGTAATCAAAATATTTAAGTATTGAGAAAGATAAGAATTGTTCGAATTCTCCCTAGCAAAAAGGACTCCAGCAAGCTTAATTATGCCCTTCTGACTCCAAGAAATAGGAAACATATCAAATCCGGTCGAATATAACCACAAATCAATCACTAATTTAGGGGGCAAATCTGCTTTAGACTACCACATAATCTGTGTCCAAAATATCCATAAGAATGAGCATATGCTTACCTCACCACCAATCACAAGATTGTGCAATTCCTATTGGTTGTTAGATGAACCTCATGCGTCTATCTCTTTATCTTTTGGAATGTTCCGTCACCAAAAGATACATTTTTTTTTTATCACCAGGTGTTCGGTCAGGTTAAACGCACCTTGACTCATCGTGGAGGACCAATCCACCGCCCACTTGTGGAGACCAAAAGATCTTTTTTTACATCTTTTCCACGTTGATTCAACAACTAGAGTTTATTTTATTTGCCAAATCTGTTATCTCAAAGATTTCTTCCTAGTGTGGTTCCCAAGCTTTTGCTAGCACAAACAAGTCAAGTGGACCATTTAGTTTGGAAGATTCCTTTGATCAGCTCCTAATTAAGAAGTCCTTTTGACAAATTCAAAATCCTAACACACCTTGGTTTCAATCAATATTTACATGGACTCTTCTATTTCTTCCTAAGTACCGACCCGTGCCCGGTGAATAGGACCTGGGTATGGGTCTCGTTATATATGCATCCAACACGATACATCCAGTTTATCCATAAATTTTCATGTTTAAGAAAGAAAACATGAATTCACATTTGCATATCACCTTTTGTGAGCACATCAAAGTTCATCAGGCATACCTTTTGGCGCGATTTGCTGCATCTTCTAGAATTCACTCGGAAGCCGATATATCCTATCTTTTTGACAACGGATAGTCTTTCAAGTGGATCTTTTGCTCTGGGAGTTGCTTTTTTGTCTATGCTTGTTGTACTCTGTTTTAACTTGTAATCTCTTAGTTTGGTTGTCCTTTTATTCATTGGGGTTGTATTATATTAACTCGTGTATTGACTATTTTATATCTATGAAATTCTTTTTTTGATGTCAAAAAAAGAAAGAAAACACTCACATTAGCTAGCTTACCCAAAAAAGGAAAGAAACAAAAAAACACATTAGCTAGGAAAGAAACATTTCTTGCATTATATTTCACGGGGATGAGAGATAGAAATTAACTTCACATTTTCTTTTATCCCATTTCCTTTCACGTACTTTTTCAAACAAATTGTAACAAATTATCTAAGTATGTTGTGTAATCCACAATGTGTAAGTATTTGTATGTCGTGTCCCCACCTGTACCCAAATTTTGCACGCATCTCCCAAGATCCCAAAATTTAAGTTTATGAAGGCCTAACAGTCTAATGCTGGAACGCGCATCGGATACCCGAGTCCTTCTAACAGTCTAATGCTGGGTATTCGTATGTCGTGTCCCCACCCGTACCCAAATTTTGCACGTATCTCCCAAGATCCCAAAATATAAGTTTATGAAGGCCTAACAGTCTAATGCTGGAACGCGCATCGGATACCGGTACCTGAGTCCTTATAATAGCAAAATGGGGATTCTAATCATCAAAAGCAATGGTGTACTCTATACATATTCGTAACACATTTAGTTACCAGAACATAACTTATGAGCAGGGCGCCCCTCCCCCAGGTCCCCCTGCATCTGGAAAGTATGTACTAGGAAATGACCTGTGCAAGTTGGAGGCAAATGGTTCCTTTAATTTCATGTACTTCCACAGCCCTGCAAACAAATAGGATCAGAATATGGTATCCACCTGCAAATTAAAGGGTGGTCACGGAATGCATCAGGGTGTCAATTATTGTGGTATCGGAAAACGTAACAGTATCAGTGATACGGCCATATATTTGCCGACATCGGACCCTATCGGATCATAATGGCCAATACATAAGTAATTAAATAACAATATCAGAGGTCTAAAATCTTGTTATGTAATAGCTAATACGATATGTATTGGCCTTTATTTAAAACACTGTGTAATGCATATTTGGATATGAGTAGCTATATTCATATAGCTTTATTCAAGGGTTTGGGTGCCAACATAGTTGGAATGCTTTCTCCTTGTTGTGATGCCGCTCTCACGTGTTTCCCTTTAATCTTTGTAATTCTCCTTTCAAAGATTAATGTGTTGGAAACTTGGAATATGTCCTACATCGCTTGGACATGTCTCATCTGTGTTGGTTATAAGGCCACAGTTTCCCTCTTAGCGTGAGCTAGGCTTTTCAACTTGGTAGCAGAGCTTGGTTGGGCCTTTATTTGGTGGACCGTTGTCCGGTTGCCATGTGTTGTGGTCGAGGAGGATGTGTTGGAATATGTCCCAGGAGGGTGTGTTGGAATATGTCCCACATCACCTGCACATGCCCCATCTATGCTGGTTATAAGGCCACAGTTTCCATCTTCTTAACACCTGGGTTTTAAAGAGGTGAGCTGGGCTTTTCAACTTAATGAAATCCTTTTTCGCCTTTCAAAAAAAAAAAAATTCATACTAGAATCCTCCATAGTGAATTTATTAGTTGTAACAATCAAACACTGAAAGTTCCACCACAGATAGTATTGCCCTTGAGGGAAGTTATTAGGCTATCGTTAATCTGGTGCAAATTCTTCTGCTTCTTTTGCCACAAAATCAGAAAGAGCGAATGAATGTGAAGAATGGCCTTCAGATCTACAACTAAACCAGTGATGCGTCTACTTAAGGATGCCATAAGGCAGTTTTAGCTTGGTATATTTGTGATCCTCCGTTCTTTGGAGCCTATTTCCTAATA
This sequence comes from Rhododendron mucronatum var. ripense, assembly GCA_019656295.1. Taxonomy (NCBI): domain Eukaryota; kingdom Viridiplantae; phylum Streptophyta; class Magnoliopsida; order Ericales; family Ericaceae; genus Rhododendron; species Rhododendron mucronatum. The sequence continues at coordinate 174,982 of BPLT01000224.1, read as the reverse complement.
GCTTAAGCTAGAGACGGTAACAGGTAGCAACCACAACTCATCTAGCCTCAAGAAAAGAAAAGAAAAAAAAAAAAAGAGAAAGGAGAAAACCATTGAACCCTACTCATAAGAAACACTTCTAAAGTCCCACATACAAGCTATGCACATAAACTCATACTAAAACCTCACAAGCTTATATGAGAGGCTGAATTGTGAAGATACCGAACGAAATAAAACTAACAAAAACCAAATTCTCGTTCATTTCTACGATGTGTACAACCATTTCAAGGATTGTGTTTTATTGAATCGTCAAACTCCAAGAATCATGGAAACTTACTTTTTACTACTACCTTGTCGCTTAAATAAGTAAGACAAAAAAATCTGACCCAAAGATGTCAAGATAACTTAATGAAATTGTTGTGGCCGGGGAAGGAATTCATCTTCTTGGTGCATCTATTTCAATGGCTGGGCTTGGAATTTTGGTATCTAATCCCCACCACTTGGGAGAATTCTCTAGGAAATCCACTTGCTGACGATAATATACTAAAAAGAAGAAGAAAAGGACGACTTTCCGAGAATTCAGAAAAAAAAATAAAAAAAATCATCATTCGACACTCTTTTGCGAGGATAAAAGAATCACCACGCGATCACACGATGCAAGTGTGTGATCACTGATCAAGATCGTGTGGTTATAAGGAGCTTGCATGGAAAACAAATATATTCCACCACTTAGCTCCACACCACCACCTTCTCCTCCTGCTTATAAGTAGCTGAATGGTGATCTCTTAAACCATACAAATCCCTTGACTTGAGTCTTTTCCCTAGACCGAGGCCACTCCAAAGTTTCTTCCCTTTTCCTTTAACTCTTTTCATTTTAGCTCTCCACCTCCATCTGATATCGCATATAACACGTTCTTCTTCCCTCCCTCATCTTCCTATTGCTGCTAAAAGCCTAAAACTCCTCTGACTTCTGAGCTTTACGTGTATGGCATCAAACTCTATTAATTCTTCATGGACACCGAAGCAGAACAAGAAATTTGAAGAGGCGTTAGCCTTTTACGACAAGGAAACCCCAGACCGCTGGCAAAACATAGCCTGGGCGGTGGGAGGGAAGTCGGTGGAGGAAGTGAAGCGGCATTATGAGATACTTGAGAAGGACATCAAGAAAATAGAAGCCGACCAAGTGCCTCTACCCAATTACAGGTCCACCGGGAGCAATGGCAGGGTCATGGGAAATGAACGAAGGAAGTACGGAGGTAATTCTCCTATTCATTATACGATAATATACACGTAATCTCCATCCATTGCTAGCTGTTTGAGTTCATTCTTGTTGGCAGTCACTACAGCTTAACATCCATTGGTTAGACCACGTAAATATCACAAAGAGCCCCACAAAAGTCGAGCATATCCTCTCACTAATGTACTTTTATCTCGTAAAATAGACAGCACGTTGATATATGTAAAGAGAAATAGAAAAAGAAAGCAGAATCGAATGACCACTCGAATATAGAGACGAATTTATGAAATACAACAGATTCTCACTTGAAAACACAGATAGAAGTACGTCGACATATTTTTTAAACTAAAAGCATTTATAACTTCTACGTTGAAGCAGATATTCCAATTTTCGAAATGTATTTTGCGACGTAATCAGCCAGTTGAGGTCGCTAGCCTTTATCGTTTTGCGGTGCACATCAAGACCAGTCACTGATACCCTTTAAGTAACCTAGCTAATATAATGGCTTAAACGATTTATCGTACTCTACTCAACATCGTAAAAGAAACCCCATGAATCTAATCCTGCCTGTTTTAGATCACACGAACGTGGTCCTATGCCAGAAAGCAGCTCTGTCAACCTTCATTACAGGTAGTTTTAAATTTTGGCCTATTGTCTCGAGGGATCACCCATTGAAGCGTCAAAACGCCACCACATTTGTATTTGCTCTCTCCTGTATCTCTGTCGGTGGAGTGGAGATAGAAGATAATCCTTTTGCATATACATCACATTTTCTTAAAAGATTAATGCATGCGTTTGTTTGTCGTCTTATCTCCCTATTTCGTTTCGCTATCAGCAGGCTTCTGAAGAATCGAAAGATCCGATGGAGAATAAGTTGCAGCTATGCATACACTAGAGGCGATTCCCGTATCGCGAGCAGATGCATATATAGTTATCTCATGGATTGCTTAAAAGTGGTTATGTTGTGTAACTTACAGTGTATACTCTCTAAACTGGTTACTACTGTAATACATTCTCTAATGAATATGTATGTATGATATGCTTTGGGGTCTTGTCCATTGGTTTTTTTGACAATATTTCATCCATAGGTGTTTTCAATTTCTATAAAATGGAACTATCGAATTACCAAGCATAGAGGAAAACAACAACAACCAAGGATTCCTACCTCTCTATTCGGTTGCACCAAAAAAGAAAAGAAAAGAAAAAACTAAACCTGTATATAGATTCACAGGAGAGTCGTGAATAAGCTGTTTACGGAAAATGCGCAATCTCAAGTGTCTGTTTCAGCAATCAATAGTTGAGATATATTTTTAATATTTGACCGGTAATAAATATTTCTTACCGTTAATGGTTTGCCTTTAATCTGGATCGTTCAAAACACTTTTGAATGATCAAGATTGGCTTCCGTAAACTTCGGGTATATTAAAAATTATACAAGATGAAAGGCTTCCATTTTTGGGTTTTGCCAACTGGACTTGTTTGGACACCTGGTTGTTCAAGGGGTTGGCGCAGCACAAATAGGTTTGACCTAGTACATGAAACCCGTTTCAATGAAACTTAATGCAATTTGATAAAGCATTTGTCAAGATCTATAGTTTATGTGATTTTTATGATGGTTAATGTTCACGGCGAACTCTAGATTAAATATATATATATATATTTTTTTTTTTTTTTGAACTTCTTCTCACATTCAAATTTGATCTTTTTAAAAAGATTACCATGTTGGTTAAATATTAATCTTGTTTTTTTTTCTTGGACATGGGATCTCGGAAAGACAATGCAGTTGGGACTATTTATTTTCCTCGTTGAGTCCACTTTACTAGCTAAGACTGTTTCTTTTTGGAAGCTTGTGGAGAATATATATCAACGATGCCAAAAGTTTATAATATCTTTACTAATTTAATTGTTACTTTTCGGAGTTCATGCCACTTTTCAATTGATTATATCTTATAATTTATAATGTTTTATGTGATTTTAAAAATATTGTATTATAGAACAAATTGAGATTTATCAAATAAAATCCATATTAATTGGATATATAATTAATTACCAATATAAAGATATAACTAGTTTTTTTATCCGGTTGAAATGGAATGAAGGACAAATAAATTAGGACGGATGGAGTATTAATCAGATTAAGATCAATAACTATTCGGAATGCATTAGTCGACATCCTTGGTTTGGTTAATGGGAATTAAGTCTAGACTTTCTAGACCCACAAGTAATTTTCCATAAAAAATTTAGCATGATTGACGTTCACAATGGGCTTACAAAAAATGAATAGCCCACTCAAATTGCAGAAATGGGCCCAATGAAGGGCCCAAAAGAAGCCGTGCGGTATCCGAAGGGAAATTAAGGCCTAAAGACAGCGTTACGGCCTTACGGGGTTCACGGTTTTGATTGTGTGCGGGCAAACCCATTTTAGAAAACCATAATAAGTAAAGAATCATCAAAATCAAGTACCAATTTGCATTTGATCAAAAATAATTTTGTTTAAGATTCATTATTTTAACAATATCTACAAACTGAATGTATCCGATCATTGATGTATGTTCTTAGAAATAAGATCGCGTCTTGAAAGTGCGTAGTTTTACTAAGCTTTGCATGTTCAACGTGCGAAGTTAGAGGACCACGACGCCGTTTTGTTGATTTTAAAAGCTCGCAGGACGAAACGGGGTTTGATTGTTTTGATTCTGTGTGACGGAACCCATTTTAGAAAGCAAAAATACATTCAAGACTCGTTAAGATCAGATACTAATGTGCATTGAATCAGATGATTCTGTTCAAGGATCATTATTATGATCGTATCTGCAAAATGAGTGTATCAGATCATTGAATGACGATCGATGGAGATAGAAATTCTCTGTGCAGTCTCGCGAGAGTTCTTAGAACTAAGATCGCATGTTGAACCTTCGAAGTAAGAGGACCACGGCTCCACATCGTTTCGTTGATGCAAGACCTCTTTTTGCTGCGCTTGTCACTGGTTCAGTACTCAGAAGCCTCTCTCAACAGTAGGGGTGTATACGAGCCGAGCCTAGCTTTGGCGAGCTCGAGCTCGGCTCGTTTACTTAACGAGCCCAAAACTCAAGCTCAAGCTCGGCTCGAGCCTTAACAAGTCAAGCTTAGCCATTTACTAAACGAGCCTCTCTTAATCAAGCCGAGCCTCCCTTAACGAGCCGAGCTTTTGTCGAACGATTGGTAAACGAGCCGAATGCTCGAGCTCGAACTCGAACTTGGCTCGTTTAGTAAACAAGCCGAACCGAGCCGAGCCGAGCCGAGCAGAGCTCGCGAGTAGCTCGGCTCACTTACAGCCCTACTCAAAAGTCAAGACAATGGAGGCTACAGCTTCACAATTCAAGGTTTGTTTTCGTAATCCAAAACAGTTTTTTTTTTTACTGGATTGTTCTTGGCTATTTCATTCACAAGGGTTTTCGACGAACCCAGTTTTGTTTGGATTCTTGTAATTAAAGAAAAGCCCTTCTTTCTTTCTTTTTTCCCCTTTCTTCGGTGGACTTTTTTTAAGATTAACCCATTATTTTAGAAGAAAGAAGCAAGAGAGGGTTTCCAAATACTCGAGTTTGTCTCTTCCAGACGATCGTATGGTAGTTTTTTTTTTGGCCAAAAATCGTATGGTAGTTGAATTAGGAGTTTTTGGCCGGTTTCTGAAAAGGAAAAAAAAAAAAAAGAAGTGTTCTTCATACCAACTGTTTAGGAAAACGAGGAGCCAAATATGTGGTTTTCTGCCCAAACCCTGTTAGAAATATGTAAATCCAATATTGGTATTTCCTTGTTTTACTTTTTGGAGGCTTTTATGTAATGTTTTTATACTTTTGTACTTAAGGCTCCGTTCTGGAAACCTTTTTAAAAAATAAATATTTATTTTGTCACTTCTCATTCAAAAATAAGAAGGGTCATTCTAGAAAACCCAAATAAAAAGTTCCTTTCACATTTTCAAACTCAAAAATAATGTAAATGAAAAAAAAATTCAATTTTTTATGCACCGTATTAAAGAGCTCAATGAGATCTATCAAACAAGATACATAGTGATAGAAAAATTAGTTAAGTAAACATATGATTTTTTAGTTTAAAGTTGCCTTATACAAAAAAATAAGACTGTTGCTATGATAATGGGCGCCGGCGGAGGGAATCGTACCGGCCGCCGCGCTAGGCCGTCTCCGGCGACCGGACGACCGATCCGAGCCGTCTAAAAATTCTATTAAAAAAATCGAGGGGGCCAACGCGGAAATCAACGGCATCCGAGGTGTGTAGGGTGCTTGATCCGAGCACCAATTTTTCGTGTATATATGATGATCATCATATATACACGGAAAAGGCACGGAAAATGGGTGCTCGGATCAAACACCGTACACACCTAGGTTTTTTTTTTTTAGAATTTTTGGACGGCTCGGATCTGTCGTCCGGTGGCCGGAGACTGTCCGGCGCGGCCGCCGATACGATTTCCCTCTCCGGCGCCCATTGGTACCTATATAAATTCTGAAAAATAAGCACCTCCTTATTTTTTGGGAAACAAGCCTTCTTATTCAACAAAAAATAAGTTCTTATTTGGGTTCTGGAACGCAGCCTAAGTCTCGTTTCGTTTTCTTTCTAAATTTTTTTCAAAAAAAATGTAATTTCAAGTTCAAATATAATGAAAATGAGAAATAATTTTTAATTTTTTTTTGCACCGTTTGATCTCAATGAGATCTATTAAACAAGATTCATATTGGTAAAAAAATTATTTGTATAAAAATATAATTTTTAAACTTGAAATTACCTTTCTTTTCTAAAAATTTCTTTTTTAGAGAGTGGAACACCCTCTTAGTATGTGATATGTTAAAAGGTCATTCTAGAAGTACTAGAAATATCTAGTGGCGTGTGTCTCTATCTCTATAAGAGAAGTAAAAAAAAGTGAGAAAAAGAGAAGAGAATAAAAGTGGGTTTTTGTGTGCTTATGTGCATTGAAGGATAAAGCTGTGAAAAGCTCTTAATTAGTGTAGAAGTTTCAGAAATTTGATGCCCAGATAAGTGCATTTCTGCTGCCTCTCAATCCCTGTTTTTTCCTTTGTGATATTTGCTCGTTTCGGTTAGTGTTTTGGTGCTACAAAATTTTAGTTTGTGTGTTGCTTTTCTGCTGTGATTTTTGCCAAGTTTAAGACTGTTTTTTTTGGTGATTTTTTGTTCATGGATCATGTTTCTGATCATATCTACAAAGTGAGTGTATCATATCATTGGAAAATGATTGATGGAGATAGAAAATTGGCTATGAAGTCCCCAAGAGTTGAACTAAGTTTGCATGTTGAACCTGCGAAGTAAGAGGACCAAGACACAAAGTCGTTTCATTGATTTGAAAGCTCGTTTTTGTTGCGAATCAATCTGGCACTCTTGTCATTGGTTCATTAGTGTCTCTCCCACCCAAGAAGAAGATGGAGGCTACATCATAAATTTAAGGCACAAAATTTTGCGAAAGTAATATTCAACGCACAAAATCCAATGAATATGCTAAAAAAGGCACTCAGTTTTATTTACTGTATTTCTCTCTTAAAGTACACACTGAAATGACTCAACAGACTCAATTGTGTTAGAACTGTGGCGTATAAAGTTTTTAGAAAGAAGGCCAGATGCTGGAGCGGAGCGGAGGGGAATAAGTAGAGCAAAGTGCAACGAGTAGAGCGATGGCATCGTACCCATCGGCGATGATCCAGTGAAAGTAGATTGGGTTAGGCCCAGGTTCCGTAATTAGGGGGTGCGGGGGGCAACGCCCCTGCAGTATGGTACAGTATCATACAATAGTATTTTTTGGGATACAGGCCTAATCCAATTAGGGTTAGAATAAAGTAGTTATAAATACTCTATGTTGTAAATCTTATTTTGTACTATGATAATTAAGAACAGCAGCCACTCTCACTCTCGTGGATGAACCCGATTTTGGAAAACCACGTATATCTCTGTGTTGATTCTTTACTGTTTATACTCGTAAATCGTGTGCATGTGTGTGACAATCCTAACAAACAGTAAACAAAAGACTCCACAGACTTGAACTGAACAGGACTCAAGAGAAGGAGAAGAAGGCGCGTAGGAGCCTTGACAAGCTCAAAGCGAAGTTGGAGGTTCAGAAATTAAGGTTGTCTGGAGCAGTCGAAGGTTTCAAAGCCCACACCAATAGGCTTGCACCCGCTATTATTGATCCAACTGAGGCTGTCGATATTTTCAGTAATCTTCATGAGATGAAGCAAATTGAGCTCTCAGCTGAGGCAGAGATTGGTGAAATTGAGGGTGAAATGACTCCAGTCGAGCTCTTGATTAGTCAGGAGCAGATGATTGCTTTGCAAGTGGAGAGAGATTTGAGAAAGCAAACATCTCAACTAAGAATGAGGTGAGGGTTCTGAAGAATAGTGGGATAGGGTATGGGCAGTCGATGGTGAAATCGGCAAAGGATAGATCTGCTCTAATCAATTTTTGTAGGGCTCTTGGGTTTCATCCCGCGTACTAGTAGAGTATTCTAGTCAGGAGTCAGAGAAAGCAGTAAATAAAACATGTTAGAGTCATTTTTTAGTTAGTCGTGTACTGTTGAGTCTTGTTGACTCAACATTACATGACTCAACAAGACTCAACAGTACACAACTGACTCAAAAATGACTCTAACATGGTACTTTTATTTATTGTTTCTCTAACTCATGACTGGAATACTCTACTGGTACGCAGCATGAAACCCAAGGGCCCTACAGAAACTAATTAGAGCAGATCTATCCGTTGCCGATTTCACCCCCTACAGCCCATACTCTATCCCACTATTCTTCAAAACCCTCACCTCGGACGTAGATGGTAGTTTGGTTCCTCAAATCTCTTTCCACCTGCAAAGTATTCATCTGCTCCTGACTAATCAGGAGCTCGACTGGTGCCATTTCACATTCAATTTCACCAATCTTTGCCTTAGCAGAGAGCTCAATTTGCTTCATCTCATGCAGATTACTGAAAATATCAACAGCTTCGGTTGGATCAATAACAGCGGGTGCAATTTTACTTTTGCCCTTACTTCTCACTGTACGTTTTTCTCTCTGTTCGCGCTCTCAATTTTACTAGTTTTAGTTTAAGATACTTTTGAAAGGTGCTCTTTTAGTTCTGGAAACGCGAGCAGGTATGAAACTGCGTTCATGGTTTTGACTGTGTGGGGGCAAACCCATTATAGAAAACGAAAATAAGTTAAGAATCATCAAGATCAGGAACGAATTTGCATCTAATCAAAACGATTTTGTTTGCGATTCATGACTTTAACAATATCTACAAATTGAATGTATTAGATCATTGAGGTAAGATTGGTGCAGATAGAAATTTCCTGTGCAGTCCCCCAAGAGTTCTTAGAATCGAGATCGCGACTTGAAACTGTGTAGTTTGAAAGGACTTCCCAGGTTTAACCTGCGAAATCATAGGACCATGACTCGACATCATTTTGTTGCTGCTAAAACTCCTCTGACTTCTGAGCTTTACGTGTATGGCATCAAACTCTATCAATTCTTCATGGACACCGAGGCAGAACAAGAAATTTGAAGAGCCGTTAGCCTTTTACGACAAGGAAACCCCAGACCGCTGGCAAAACATAGCCTGGGCGGTGGGAGGGAAGTCGGTGGAGGAAGTGAAGCGGCATTATGAGATACTTGAGAAAGACATGCATCAAGAAAATAGAATCCGACCAAGTGCCTCTACCCAATTACAGGTCCACCGGGAGCAATGGCAGGGTCATGGGAAATGAACGAAGGAAGTACGGAGGTAATTCTCCTATTCATTATACGATAATATACACGTAATCTCCATCCATTGCTAGCTGTTTGAGTTCATTCTTGTTGGCAGTCACTACAGCTTATCATCCATTGGTTAGACCACGTAAATATCACAAAGAGCCCCACAAAAGTCGAGCATATCCTCTCACTAATGTACTTTTATCTCGTAAAATAGACAGCACGTTGATATATGTAAAGAGAAATAGAAAAAGAAAGCAGAATCGAACGACCACTCGAATATAGAGACGAATTTATGAAATACAACAGATTCTCACTTGAAAACACAGATAGAAGTACGTCGACATATTTTGTAAACTAAAAGCATTTATAACTTCTACGTTGAAGCAGATATTCCAATTTTCGAAATGTATTTTGCGACGTAATCAGCCAGTTGAGGTCGCTACCCTTTTCATTTTACGGTGCACATCAAGACCAGTCACTGATACCCTTTAAGTAACCTAATATATAATGGCTTAAATGATTTATCGTACTCTACTCAACATCGTAAAAGAAACCCCATGAATCTAATCCTGCCTGTTTTAGATCACACGAACGTGGTCCTATGCCAGAAAGCTCTGTCAACCTTCATCACAGGTAGTTTTAAATTTTGGCCTATTGTCTCGAGGGATCACCCATTGAAGCGTCAAAACGCCACCACATTTGTATTTGCTCTCTCCTGTATCTCTGTCGGTGGATTGGAGATAGATAATCCTTTTGCATAGGCATCACATTTTCTTAAAAGATTAATGCATGCGTTTGTTTGTCCTCTATCTCCCTATTTCGTTTCGCTATCAGCAGACTTCTGAAGAATCGAAAGCTCCGATGGAGAAGAAGTTGCAGCTATGCATACACTAGGGGCGAATATGTATGTATGATATGCTTTGGGGTCTTCTGAAGAATCGAAAGCTTCGCGAGCAGATGCATATATAGTTATCTCATGGATTGCTCAAATTAAAAGTGGTTATGTTGTGTAACTTACTGTGTGTAGTGTGTACTCTCCAAACTGGTTACTACTGTAATACATTCTCTAATGAATATGTATGTATGATATGCTTTGGGGTCTTGTCCATTGGTTTTTTGACATTTTTTCATCCATATGTGTTTTCAATTTCTATAAAATGGAACCATCGAATTACCAAGCTTAGAGGAAAACAACAACAATAAAGGATTCCTACCTCTCTATTCCGTTGCACCAAAAAAAAAAAAAACTAAACTTGTATATAGATAGAGAGAAACTTATTCACGGGGGAGCCGTGAATAAACTGTTCACGGAAAATGCGCAATCTTAAGCTTCCGTTTCGGCAATCAACGGTTGAGATATGTTTTTAATATTTGACTGATAATAAATATTTTTTACCGTTAATAGTTTATGTTTAATTAATCTGGATTGTCCAAAAGTGTTTTGGACGATTGAGATTGGACTCTGTAAACTTTGAGTACATTAAAAATTATACAAGATGAAAGACTTCCATTTTTGGGTTTTTCCAATTAGACTTGTTTGGAAACGTGGTTGTTCGTGGGGTTGGCGCAGTACAAATAGGTTTGACCGAGCACATGGAACCCCTTTCTATGAAACTAAATGCAATTTGATAAAGCATTTGTCAAGATCTAGTTGATGTGATTTTTAAGATGGTTAATGTTCACGGCGGACTCTAAAGTATATATGTGTATATATATAGAGAGAGAGAAAAATGATAATGTCAAAATTATTTTTGTTGGTGTCAAAATTTTAGTGCACAAAGTGCTTGTACCATGTGCAGTGTACAAGATTTTTATACGATGGAGTTTTGGTACTAACAAAATAGTTTTGGCAATATCACTTCCCCCCCCCCCCCCTCTCTCTCTCTCTCTCTCTCTCTCTGTATATATATATATATATATATATATATATATATATATATTCACATTCAAATTTCATCTTTTAAAAAGATTACCATGTTTTTTAAATATTAATCTTGTTTTTTTTCTTGGACATGAGATCTCGGAGAGACTATGCAGTTGGGACTAAGCCTCATCATTTAGCCCGACGGCCCGCGGCCCGCCCTTAGCCCGCCCGGCCCATCGGGCTTTTACCCGGCCCGAGCCCGAGAAACGGGCGGGCTAGCCCGGCCCGTAGTTTGTAATGGGCGGGCTCGGGCCTGTGAATTTTTTCTCGGCCCGCCCGTAGGCCCGGCCCGTGAGCCCGCCCGGCGGCCCGCCTGGCATACCCGTCCAAAAGCCCGCCAACGGGCCCGCCCATTAGCCCAAAATCCCAAAAAAATCCTTTCTTTTTTCCCTTAGTTTAGTTTTGCCTAAGGAAATTTAGGCCCGCCCGGCGGCCCGCCCGGCTTTTGGCCCGGCGGCCCGCCAATTGGGCTAGCCCGTGGGCCGGGCTTGGGCTTCAATTAATGGTAGGTGGCCCGGCCCGCCCGGCCCGCCAAAAAGAAAAAGCCCGGTCGGCCCTGCCCGTGGGCGGGCTTGGGCCGCGACTTGGCGGGCTGGGCCGGCCAAGTCGCGGCTACTATTTACTTTTCTCGTTGAGTCCACTTTGCTAGCTAAGACTGTTTCTTTTTGGAAGCTTGTTGAGAACATATATCAACGATGCCAAAAGTTTATACTCTTTCTGCTAATTTAATTGTCACTTTTTGCACTTTATGTCATTTTTCAATTAATTATATCTTACTCCCTCCGTCCCTTTTTAAGAGTCCTGTTTCGTAATTCCAACTTATTAAAAAGACATCATCATTATACCTTTCACATCAATTTGTTCATTCACTTTCCCTATTTACCCATCATCATTACACTTTTACTCACTAACTTTTCAAAATGGAATCTACTTTTAGGGGACAAAATAGACAATGCACCAACTTTTACCCACTAACTTTACAAAATGGACACTTATTGAGGGACAACCCAAAATGGAATACCGGACTCTAAAAAAGGGATGGAGGGAGTATATTTTATAATGTTTTATGTGATTTTAAAAATATTGTGTTATAGAACAAATCGAGATCTATCAAATAAGATCCATAGTAATTGAATATAAAATTCATTACCGATATAAAGATATAACTAATTTTTTATCTGGTTGGAATGGAACGAGGACAAGTAAATTAGGACAGATGGAGTATTAATCAGATTAAGATCAATAATTGTTCGGAATGCATTAGTCAACATCCGGTTAATAAAATTTTGGAAAAATGACGGCCAATAACGTGTTTTGATAATTAATATCCGCCAAGGGCATTTTGTGCATTAATAAATTTTCTTAGCTTGTCCTTAGCATGTATTAATTATCAAAATATGTCCTGAGCCGTCATTTTCCCTAATCCTCCAGAAAGGGTTTCCAAATCCTCGAGTTTATATATCTCTTCCAGAAGATCGTATGGTAGTTGTTTTCTTTTCTTTTTTTTTTTTAGCCAACAATCGTATGGTAGTTGAATAAGGAGTTTTTGGCTGGTTTCTGAAGAAAAAAAAAAAAAGTGTTCTTCATAACTGTTTAGGAAAACGAGGAGCCAAATATGTGGTTTTCTGCCCAGATCCTTTTAGAAATATGTAAACTTTAATTTGGGTATTTTATTGTTTTACTTTTTTGGAGGCTTTTATGTAATGTCTTTATATTTTTGTACTTAGGCCCCGTTCTGCCTTTTTTCAAATTTTTTTTAAAAAGAATATAATTTTAAGCTTAAATATAATAAAAATGAAAAATAATTTTTAAATTTTTTTTACACCGTTTAAAAGATCTCAATGAAATCTATCAAATAAGATTCATATTGATAAAAAAATTATTTACGTAAATACGTAATTTTTGAACTTGAAATTATCTTTCTTTTTTAAAAGTTCCTTTTTTGAAAGAGTGGAACACCCCTTTAGGACGTGATATGTTAAAAGTTAGTTCTAGAAGTACTAGAAATATATAGTGGTGTGTGTCTTTGTCTTTGTAAGAGAAAAGTAAAAAAACGTGAGAAACAGAGAAGAGGAAAAGAGTGGGTTTTTTGGGTGCATTGAAGGATAAAGCTTTGAAAAGCTCTTAGGGGCCGTTCCACTTTTGGAAAAAGAAGATTTGGAGAAAAAGAAGGTAATTTTAAAGTCAAAAATTATGTGTTTACGCAAATAATTTTTCTACCAATACGGATCTTGTTTGATAGGTCTCATTGAAATCTTTTAAATAGTGCAAAAAAATTAACAAATTATTTTTCATTTTCGTTATATTTGAGTTTAAAATTACCTTCTTTTTAAAAAAGAAGGTTTTGGAAGAAAGCAGAACGGGGTCTTAATTAGTGAAGAAGTTTCAGAAATTTGATGCCCAGATAAGTGCCTTTTTGCTGCCTCTCAATCCCTATTTTTTATTTGCTCGTTTCGGTTGGTGTTTTAGTGCTACAAAATTTCAATTTGTGTGCAGTGCTTTTGCTGTGATTTTTGCTCAGTTTAAGACTGTTTTTTGTGATATTTGTGTGCATTTGGGCCCTCATTCCCCCCAACAGACCCTTCACTTGTTAATTGATTTTTCTTACTTATGAATGAATTGACTAGACAATTTTAAGAGGATATTTCATGGTGTCTGATGTTTGCAGATGACATTGTCCTCGTAGATGAAACCGTTAAAGGTGTTAACACGAAACGAGAAATTTGGAGGGAAGCATTAGAGTCAAAAGGTTTTCAAATAAGTAAAAGTAAAACTGAGTGTATAGTGTGCATGTTTAGTGATATCAGTAGTGCGCATGAAGAAATAGTAATGATCAAAGATCAGAAAATACCAAAGAGTGATCATTTTAGGTATTTAGGCTCAATTATTAGTAGAGATGGAGAGATTGGTGATGATGTGATCCATAGGATCCAAGTGAAGTAGCTCAAGTGGAGAAACGCTACTATTTTACTATGTGACAAGAGGATATGTACCCACAAATTGAAAAGAAAATTCTATAGAACTGGCATAAGACCAGCAATACTTTATGGTACAGAATGTTGGCTTATTAAGAAATAACATGTGAGTAAAATGAGTGTAGCGGAAATGAGAATGTTAAGGTGGATGTGTGGTAAGACTAGACGAGACAAGATTAAAAATAAAACAGTTCGTGAGATGGTAGGTATAGCACCTATAGCGGAGAAGTTGAGAGAAAATAGGGTAAGGTTGTTTGGGCATGTCTACTAAATACCGGAAGATGCAGTAGTTAAGAGAGCGGGTATGATAGCTCTAGGTAGCAATATTACGGAGAGAGGTAGATCTAAATTGACATTAGATATTGTAGTATGCAAATATATGAGTATAATTGGTGTGTGTGAACAAGCGGCGCTTAACAGAGTTCAACGGAGAAAATGGATTCATGTAACCGACCCCAAGTAATTGAGACGTAAGGCTCGGTTTGGTTTGGTAATGGAGCGCATACATTTTCTTGGTCATTGTCATCTCTCTGAGATGTGTTTCGTAGATTTCAAAAAGTTGACTCTGGTTTTAGTTTAGACCGCAGACATAAATGACAAGAGTATGATAAAGAAAAAACGGTGGGGGCCATTGCCAAGACAAAGGCTTTCTACATTTGCAATAGTTACAATTTTGAACGTGAACGTTATGAATTCAAGCTGTATTTTGTTCATGGATCATGTTTCTGATCATATCTGCAAAGTGAGTGCATCAAATCATTGAAAGATGATCAATGGAGATAGAAAATTGGCTGTGAAATCCCCCAAGAGTTGAACTAAGTTCGCATGTTGAACCAGCTAACTAAGAGGACCACGACCCAACCAGTGGCGGCTCGGAATTTGTGGTAGAATGTTTAAAAATGACCTTAACTCTATTAGCTGATTTATTAACCAATAATATATGCACAAAATCTCATAAATTAGTATAAATAGTGCCATAAAAAAAACATAGCCTCTATTCTTAAAAAAAAATAACTACGAGACAAAATGAGAACTAAAATATATAATGTATTTTTTACAAAAAAAAAATTACTCCCTCCGTCCCTATTTAATTGTCCACTACGGTTTTGCGTGCATTTTCAACGACTTATATCTCTCGACATATATTATGTTTAATGTTTTTGAAATCATTGTCTTATAGAAAAAATTGAGATTTGTCAAACAAGATCTCTATTGCATATTTTTAACAATATACGTCGAGAGATAAAAGCCATTGAAAATACACGCAAAACCATAGTGGATAATTAAATAGGGACGGAGGGAGTAGTTTGTTTTTTAAAGTTGTCGTATTGCATACTAGACAGTGTTTCGAGAATGAGGGGGCATAAATTTGTACAGTTGTCTTAGACGAGTTTTCATAATTTGTATCAATGTTTAACTAACGTATTAATCTACTAAAACCCCTTTGAATAAAATTGTAGCGAGTATGTTGGGCAGACCTCAAAAATATGGTGTTCTTTAAGATGACATGATGAGATATTTTATCGTAATCTTAATTCAAAGGAATATTAGAAAGTTAATGAGATTTTGCAACGTACTTAAATTTTTTAAAGCCTTTATTGGTAATTCTATGAGCTAACTAAACAAAAAAATATAGTTATTCTCATAAATGCAAAATTAACACATTTAAACTATTAACAATATAGATGGAGGGAGAATGATTCTTTTTTTTTTCTTTTTTTTATTGTGATTGTGAGCTGTATTTGAGGTAATGTATCAAGTGTTCAAATATGAATTACCTGGATTGATGGGCTGTTATTGGGTATTGAGTGTTTAATTGGTTTTGGGTTAGGTGTTCAAGACCATAGTTGTTAAAAACTTACGATACACGATACGTATCTTACGATATATATTGTCTCATTTGGAGAATGATACATATTCCATCATGTATCTTTTTTGTAAAAAAACCTACTATACGACCGCATATCTTACCATTTATACGCGTATCCTAATTCTATACATATCCTACGATTACTTATTTGAAAAAATCGGACCTTATTTCAAGAAACGAAACCCCAAATGCATTAATCTAAGCCGTTTAATCTAATTATGGCATCTTTCAAACCCTTTGATAGAATTTCA
The DNA here is from genome assembly GCA_019656295.1 of Rhododendron mucronatum var. ripense. Classification (NCBI taxonomy): domain Eukaryota; kingdom Viridiplantae; phylum Streptophyta; class Magnoliopsida; order Ericales; family Ericaceae; genus Rhododendron; species Rhododendron mucronatum. The sequence continues at coordinate 159,010 of BPLT01000224.1, read as the reverse complement.
ACCTCAATGTAGGTTTTGTATAAAAGAAAGAACCATACTTCGATAGTATTTTATCTTACTTTTATTTTCCTAACAAAGGTAACATAAAGCCTTAATTTTAAATGTAAGCATAGTTGATTGGTGTTGAAATATAAAATAAATTTAGAATTTTGACAAAGCTCTAATTGACAAAACCCAAATATGATAGATATTATCAAAAAAGATATAAATATCTAGTTCATAGGAACTCTAAAATATGTAGCGCTCTAGAATATTCTTGTGAAATATCTAGAGTTTTTTGTGAGAATTTGTCTCATGTGTAATTCTAGAATTACCTCAAAATTTATCTTATATGAAAATATCTTTGTACTAGAGTCTTCCATGGAGTATAAATACTCTTCTTCCCCACTACGAACTATACAAGTGAAAAAACGATATACGATACGTATTCTGATTTGAAAACATTGTTCAAGACTATTACAATTGAGTGTTCATTGACAATTGAGTTGGGTGTTCAAAGTAAGGTTAGACCAAAAATTTTACATGTATTCTAAACAAAAAAATTTGTTTTGGGTGTTCAGTTAACCATGGAACCATCCATGTAGAGCCACCTCTGGACCCAACGCTGTTTCATTGATTTGGAAGCTTGTTTTTGTTGCGAATCAATCTGGGCACTCTTGTCACTGGTTCAGCAGCAACCTCGGTTGGATCAATAACAGCGGGTGCAAGCCTATTGCTGTGGGCTTTGAAACCTTCAACTGCTCCAGACAGGTTTGATTTCTGAACCTCCAACTTCACTATGAGCTTGTCAAGGCTCCTACGCGCCTTCTTCTCCTCCTGTTGAGTCTTGTTCAGTTCAAGTCTGTGGAGTCTTTTGTTTATGGTTGATTTTGTGAGTCTTTTCAGCGTGTACTTAAGAGAGAAATACAGTAAATAAAAACTGAGTACCTTTTTTAGTGTATTCATTGGATTTTGTGCATTGAATATTACTTTCTCAAAATTTTTGTTCCTTAAATTTATGCTGTAGCCTACACTAAAAAAGGTACTCAGTTTTTATTTACTGTATTTCTCTCTTAAGTACACGCTGAAAAGACTCACAGAATCAACCATAAACAAAAGACTCCACAGACTTGAACTGAACATGACTCAACAGGAGGAGAAGAAGGCGCGTAGGAGCCTTGACAAGCTCATAGCGAAGTTGGAGGTTCAGAAATCAAAGCTGTCTGGAGCAGTTAAAGGTTTCAAAGCCCACAGCAATAGGCTTGCACCCGCTGTTATTGATCCAACCGAGGTTGCTGATATTTTCAGTAATCTTCATGAGATGAAGCAAATTGAGCTCTCTGTTGAGGCAGAGATTGGTGAAATTGAGGGTGAAATGGCACCAGTCGAGCTCCTGATTAGTCAGGAGCAGATGATTGCTTTACTTGTGGAGAGAGATTTGAGGAAGCTAACTCCCATCTGTGTCTCAACTAAAAATGAGGTGAGGGTTCTGAAGAATAGTGGGATAGGGTATGGGTTGTTAGTGGTGAAATCGGCCAAGGATATATCTACTCTAATCAGTTTCTGTAGGGCCCTTGGATTTCATCCCGCGTACAAGTGGAGTATTCCAGTCAGAAGTCAAAGAAGTAGTAAATAAAAGTAACATGTTTGAGGCCCCGTTCCAGAAACGAAATAAGAATTTATTTTTTGTGTAATAAGAAGGCTCGTTCCTGAAAAGATTGAACAATTACTTATTTTTTGAGAAGAGAATTTCAAGCTCAAAAATCGTGTGTTTACGCAAATAATTTTCCTATCAATATGGATCTTATTTGATAGATCTCATTGAGATCTTTAATACGGTGCAAAAAAAATTGAAAAATTATTTCTCATTTACGTTATTTTTGAGTTTGAAAATGTGAAATAAGCTGCTTATTTGGATTTTGTGGAACAAACCTTCTTATTTTTCTTTAAGAAGTGGCAAAATAAGTACTTATTTTTTAAGAAGTTTTCTGGAACGGAGCCTGAGTCATTTTTGAGTCAATCATGATAGATGACTCAACAAGACTCAACAATACACAACTGACTCAAAAGTGACTCAAACATGTTACTTTTATTTACTGCTTCTATAACTCCTGACTGGAATACCCTACTGGTGCGGACTCAGGGGGCCTGCTCTCCCCCTTGGGGGAGCAGCGTCCTGCTGCCCCCGTTTTTCGGGCCCGTCCCGATCTCGCTCCGATGATCCGAATCGTTCACTTTGTAGAACTCGTCGAGTAGAACGACTATGCAAAAAATCAGCTTAATTGGATATCATTAAGTGCTTGATCGGAGCCTTTTTACTTTGAAAAGAATGGATCCGAAACACTGGATCCAATCCATTATTCCCAATGGACCAAGAGTTATATACGCTCCGATCAGGTACTTAATGATATCTAATTAAGCTGATTTTTTGCATAGTCGTTCTACTCGACGAGCTCTACAAAGTGAAGGATTCGGATCATCGGAGCGAGATCGGGACGGGCCCGAAAAACGGGGGCAGTAGGACGCTGCTCCCCCAAGGGGGAGAGCAGGCCCCCTGAGTCCTACTGGTGCGCAGGATGAAACCTAAGGGCCCTGTAGAAACTAATTAGAGCAGATCTATCCTTTGCTGATTTCACCACTGCCAACCCATACCCTATCCCACTATTTTTCAAAACCCTCAACTTGTTCTTAGTTGAGACACAAATGGTAGTTTGCTTCCTCAAATCTCTCCCTACCTACAAAGCAATCATCTGCTCCTCATTAATCAAAAGTTCAACCGGTGCCATTCCACCCTCATTTTCACCAATCTGTGCCTTAGCAGAGAGCTCAATTTGCTTCATATCATGAAGATTACTGAAAATATCGGCATCCTCGGTTGGATAAATAACAGTGGGTGCAAATATACTTTTGCTCTTACTTCTCACTATACGTTTTTCTCTCTGTTTACGCTCTCAATTTAACTAGTTTTAGTTTAAGATACTTTCGAAAGGTGCTCTTTTAGTTCCGGAAACGCGGGCGGTTGTGAAACGGGGTTCATGGTTTTGATTGTGTGGGGGCAAACTCATTTTAGAATACAAAAATAAGTTAAGAATCATCAGGAACCAATTTGCATCTAATTAAAACGATTTTGTTTGCGATTCATGACTTTACCAGTATCTACAAACTGAATGTATCAGATCATTGAGGTAAGATCGGTGCAGATAGAAATTTCCTGTGCAGTCCCCCAAGAGTTCTTAGAACCAAGATCTCGACTTGAAACTGCGTAGTTTGAAAGGACTTCTCAGGTTTAACCTGCGAAGTCCTACCACGACTCGACGCCGTTTTGTTGGATTTAAAAGCTCGTACGGATGAAATGGGGTTAATTCCTTTGTGGGTCTGGCCCAATACAATTGCGAATTTACTACATGTAACCAATTTATAAAGATAAAATTTTTGAAAAAATTCTTTGAATTAGCTACATGTAGCAAATTCGCAATTGTATTTAGCAACACCCTTGTTTGATTCTGTGTGGCAAAACCCATTTTAAAAAGAAAAAATACATCAAGATTCATTGAGATCAGGTACCAATGTGCATTGAATCGAAATGATTTTGTTCATGGATCATGTTTCTGATCATATCTGAAAAGTGAGTGTATCAGATCATTGAAAGATGATTGATGGAGATAGAAGATTGGCTGTGAAGTTCCCCCACAGTGGTTACAAGTAAGTTCGTATGTTGAACCGGCGAAGTAAGAGGACCATGAAAGCTTGTTTTTGTTGCGAATCAATCCGGCTCTCGTCACTGGTTCAGTAGTTTCTCTCCCGAGAAGAAGATGGAGGCTACAGCTTCAAAATTCAAGGTTTGTCTTCGTAATCCAAGACAGTTTTCGACAAACCCAGTTTTGATGGGATTCTTGCAACTAAAGAAAAACCCTTTTCTTTTGTTTTGCGGGGGACTTTTTCTAAGAGCAACCCATTTTTTAGAAGAAAGAAGCCAGAAAGGGTTTCCAAATCCTGGAATTTATCTCTTGCAGAAGATTGTATGGTAGTTGAATAAGGAGTCTTTGGCTGGTTTCTGAAACAAAAAGTGTTCTTCAGAACTGTTAAGGAAAACCAGGAGCCAAATTTGTGGTTTTCAGTTTTCTAGCTCTAGCCCCTTCACTTGTTAATTGGTTTTTCTTGTAATGGTAATGGAGCGCATAAATTTTCTTTTTCATTGTCTTAACCCTTAGCTAAGTGAATTCCAAATCAGTCTTGAGTCCGAACTTATTTGACGTAATGATGATTTATGAATGAGTTGACTAGAGACATTTGGGTAGATCTCTTGTAGTCCATGCTAGTTGCAGATGATTGTGTCATAGTGGACGAAACTAAAAAAAGAATCAACACTGAATTAGAGATGTGCAATGAAACACGGAAATTGAGAGCATCCAAAATAAGTTATATGTGACCTTGAAACTGATTGCCTGGAATGCAACTTCGACGGACATAAAGAGAAATAAATTTTTGAGTGTTATCATGGATAGATTACAGGACAATTACAGATGGCGTGACCTATACTATCGATGTAGGTTGGGCAAAGCAGATGGGTGCTTTCGCACATTGCGCAATGATCGAAGATGCCAACAAAATTAGAACTTTTATGCTATGTAGCACCGACACTTCAAAAAGGCGCCGTGTCCACGTATTGGACACGGGGACACAGCGGGCACACGCCCAAATACGTATTGGACACGTCCAATAATTTTTATTTTTTTTGATGGGGGACACGCCGGAGACACGGCTAGGGGTTAAAATGTAATATATTTTTAATTTTAAGGGGTTAATATAAAATTATTCAAAAATATTTGGGTTAAACTGTAATTATGCCTTTATTTGGACCATGGTAATCTTATACATTCATATAAGACATGTCTTCATCAACAGTGGAAGAAAAGAAAAAATATATGTATATATGTATATTTATTTATTTATTTATTTATACATGTGGCGTGTCCCTCGCCGTGTCCGTGTCCCTATTTTTTTAGAATTGCCGTGTCCCGTGTCCGTATCCTTGTCCGTATCTGTGTCCGTGCTACATAGCTTTTATGCATTGAAGATTGTTACATATCTTGTTTGTTTGGTTGCAGATAATCTTGGGATCCTCTTCTGTACACCGTCAAAAAGTACTTGCTGAGATGGGATATACCTTCACAATCATGGTATATTATTGTCAACTCTCTGTAACGTACTTAATAGATGGCCAAAAGTTGACTCTGCTTTTGGTTTAGACTGCAGACATAGATGAGAAAAGTATCAGAAGAAATACTCCGGAAGAAATGGTAATGGCCATTGCCGAGGCAAAGGTTGGTGTTTTTTTTTCATTTGGACTGTAACAATTTAGAATCTGCATGTTGTCTATTGCCAGCTGTATTTTGTGGTTTGTATGTTTTGCTTTAGGATATGATCTCTTTTTCTTCACTTGGAGTAGTTGAAGAGGTTTTGCATCCGGTTTGCTAGTTGTTACACCGTCTTTGGGTAGAACTCAACCCCAAAAACTAGTTATTGAAGTGAGGGTGCCCTCATGCTTCTATACGTCTTATTACTTTGGTACCTAGGCAATGACCCAGCTTTGATACCATGTTACATTGTCTTGGGTAGAACTTAACCCCAAAAGCTAGCTATTGAAGTGAGGGTGCCGTCAGGCTCATATACTTCATTTTATTTTGGTACCCAGGCAATGTGGGACTTCGCTTCACAAAACTATATTGAGGAACTAGTTTATTTGTTTATTTTATTAAATGCCATTGATTTTTTTATTTGTTTATTTTATTTTATTAAATCAAAAGCTAGCTATTTGATTTTTTTTTTTTTAGTAATCTCCTACGTGACCTTTCTTCTTTGTATTTTCTAAACCACGAGGCTTTTGTAAATGTCGGAATCTACTTTAGATGTGAAGCAGAAGAGTGTTCTTAGCACCATTCATACCCCACTGTACTTGTTTCTATGCTGGTTTATGGAGCAAACTGTGGTAACCTGATGATCTCTTTGGGGACAAACGAGATCATGCAGCTGGCTTCATATCATTGCCTTAAGATAAGTGAACGGTTTTTTTCAATGTACTCACTGGTACTTTCATGCCCAACTATAAGATTATAATGCTCTATTTCTGTGATATTTTCATACTTTGTTTAGTTTAGATCCCAGCTGTTTATTTTAAAAGGTTCAACTTTTTGACAACTCAAGGATATATTTTGCAAAAAGTAGGAGAGGTTACTCACATGGTGATCATGGTAATAGGATGCCGTGCAACTAGATTATAGTGTGATCATGGTCATAGGATGCCATGCTATTAGATTATTGCGTTTCATAGATTTATAGTTGGATATATATGGCTGCACTTGGTTCTCTTTCTGTTCCTGGGGCTACCTCCACACCCTCATTTGAATATTACTCGTAAGAACTCACATGACGGTTTTGAACCTTTTATCAGGCAGAAGCCATCATAGCAAAGCTTCCCATTGACTACTGCAAGCAGGATGCTGAGCCGCCACTCTTAATTACTGGTGACCAAGTATAATTCAATTACTTAGCATTTCTTATTTCATTTAATAACTTTCTTAGCTCGTTCATGGCATATATTGCAACCAAAATGTGACAGTTCTGTAAGCCTCAAAGCCGCTTTATTGAGATAGCAATATGTTCCAGTGAGTGATGTTATTGCCCAAGAGTTTTGACAGATTTGTGAGCTAGAGGGATGAATTTAACTGCATACTAATGCTAAAGAAACACCTCTTTCTGTAGCTTGAAACTTCTTTATGCGGTTGAATAAGTTCATAATCGCTTCAATAAGGTCATAGACTCATAAACTTTGGTGCCGTGGCACATGAGGTCGGTGGGTTGTGAATTAAGAATCCTTCGATTATTTGTCAAATGAAAAGATAAATGGAGAAGAATTTTTAGTTTATGGTTTCCTTTTACAATGTGAATCCCTGATGGAAATTTGACATTTGGGCAGTGTGAAAGGGAAAGATAAATTAGGTAACTCCTGAGTCCTGAGTCCCCTGTAATAGGAATTCATATACACCAGTACGAGTACTGTTTTCCTTGTTTCCATTTTAATCACAATAAGGAACTGTGGCTTCAAGGCCCTCCACACTTAGACCAGCATGTGCACTGTCGGTTTTATTTTTGTGGAATGGCACATGAGATCAGTGGACTGGGAATAGGGATTCTTCCATTTTTGGCTAGGAAATAATAGAGAATTGAGACGAGTTAGTTCTCTGTTGTCTGTTCTTACTACCAGAGCATTTTGGGCCATTTGGTTCCGTAAAGGCGGAACTGTAAGGAGGTGGTTTATAGCGGGGTGAAGAATTTGAATTGGAGCTGAAGAAGCTAAGTGGCCAAAGTCTTGTTTTGCAAAGCAAACTTTGGTGCTTGTTATAAACCAGTAAAAACACATACCCAGATGTACCTAATACATGAATCAGTCACCTGCTTGTGCTTTATTGTGGTTACCTTTGGTAAGGAACACTGATAATCAATGGAGTTTCGTTTGGACTGTTTTTAATGATCAGGAGTGGATGTGTAGTCGTGTACTTTAAACCATAAAACAAGATGTTAAGTTTGGAGTTTTTCAGTTTCTGTATCTTACTGCTGTCTTCTAATGCTTTGGAGGTGGTCGTCTACGAAGGTAAGGTCAGGGAAAAACCATCAAGCAAGGAAGAAGCGCGCCAGTTCATCAAAGGTTTGCTTTGCTTCTACCACAATTTCCCTGATTGGATTTGCGTATTTTATGGATCGAGCAGTCTTACGAATTCACATTACAGGTTATTCTAGCGGAACTGCAGGGACGGTGAGCTCTGTTCTTGTTACTAATCTAAAGTCTGGACTCAGTAAGGGAGACTGGGAGAAAGCGGAGGTACAATTTACTTCTATGATCTGTCCATTGCCTTTGGACTAGCTATGAAGTTCTTTGGTTAATATTCTTGTAATTCTTGTTTCATTATCATAACCATACAAGTCAAATATGCTTACTTTGCTGGAGATTGGTAACAAGATGGAAAACGAAAAACAATGTATGTGATATCGTTTATTTGTTCTCCCAAAACTGTACGCAACGCAATAATGGATTTCTGCGAGTAGTTGATTAGGTCCGCACCTTACCTTTGGCTTGAAATGCACATTATTCTACCCAGCTGTTACCAGCTATATCCGGAGGCAAATTATTTATTGTAGCTGCAAGCTTATGTTTTGATATTGCAAAAAATATAATTCTCCTTTGGGATTAGAGAAAGACAGTGTCGGCTGCGTGGAAATGTGTTGTTTACCTGTGGTTGTTGATTTCAATCTATTTCTTAGATAACTTGTGTGAAACTGGATAAATCATGGCTACGCCCGTAAAAGGAAGCTAACTAGAACACGGTAATGCTCACCTTCCCTCGCCTGTTAAACAGAATGGTTGAGAGGTTTGCAGTTTTGACTGATTTGAACATTTGTCATGAGAGAAGGGATGTTATTTTATTTGATTTGCATAGAGAGAAGGGATGTTATTTTCTTCTGCTGTATTTGCTAGTTGCTGTTCCATTTGCGCTATGAATCCTTAAATTGGTTTGCCTGATAAACTATTTTTGAACCATGTGCTGAAACAATATTTGTGGTGAGGACTTGCAGATCCATTTCCATGCAATACCCGATCAAGTCGTTGATAACCTGGTATATGATTTTCTTTTTGTTGGAACAGGTTGTCGTTCTTAATTTCTCATCTTGTTCGATAAACTGAAAAATTGATACGCGATATTTTACCATTTTTTGAGTCCAGATTCAAGAGAAAATGGTTCTCAATGTTGCTGGGGCGCTTATCAGTGAACATCCTTTGCTACTGCCCTATGTTAAACAACTGGTTTGTTTCTTGAACTCTCCTTTACCTTCTGTTTTTAGTTTTATTACTGTATTGTAGGAGGCCATGCATGAAAATGCATAATGATTGGAAAAGCAAAATTTGTGGAGACCATTGTGTGGCCCTGTTCATGTCTGAGAAACTTGGATGCAGATTGCTGTATTACTAAAATCGGCATGCAGAATTTGATGGAGATCTGTAGGTACTAGGGTCAATTGGACTCGACCTTTTTCCCTTGAATGTAGAATGCGCTAGTTTTATTATGGTGTACGAGGAACAGAATTGATACATTTCCACTAACCCAACCGCGACGTTTCTTGAACTCTAGTGTCTGCCCCTATATCCAATGGAACATGCCGAAACGCCACAAAACATATGGAAACATTGAGTTGCTTCAATGTTTTTCAACATGTATTAGAAAAATTCAATAACTGACTGTTACGTACTTGCCAAATTCCTTTTGACTGTTCCGTTATGCTTCTAGAAACATTTCCAAAACGTGTCTGTTTCCTAGCGGACTGGAATAATATCCAAAAACGGAAATTAAATTTTGATCCTTGAAGCTGGATTGCCTGATCATTTTTCGTTCACCTCCTGTGCAAAAAAGATTTATTTCCTCTCGAACTTGTTTTTGCAGGTAGGAACAACTGAGAGCATGATGGGGCTCCCGAAAGCTCTTACAGAGAGACTAATACTGGAGGCTCTCTAGTTCTGTAACTTGGAATTTCACCTGAAATTCCTGCTATTTAGAGTCCTTTTGGTTCATGAATCTGTAAACTTGATGAGCTGTAACTTTATTTGTTTACCCCCCCTTATGTTCAACAATTTGCTCTTTTTTCTTCCAAGAAAGAGTTTTTAAGATAGAAAAACTCTTTTATTTAGATTATTGGGGACCAATACATAAATGCACATGCAGTTTTAGTTGGTTTGTTTAGTGGGTGAAGAGCTTTACTTAAGGCCCTAAAATGGCCTACTACTAGATTGTTAGAGTATAATTTAAAAGTTTAATGAGCTTACAAAATATATTCATGTTTCATCCGAAACTGAGTTTTAATTTAGATCGATAATGATATGAACTCGAACAACTAGAATTTTTTGAACATAACAAGCAAAATGATTTGAGCAGCAGTTTATTCAAGTTTTGTTTGAAAGTTTAACGAGCTTCGAAAAATATACACGCTTAGTTAATTTTGGTAACAAATGATCCCGAATGGATTTTTAACAAGTCAAACATGGAATTTGGACTCGAAAGCTTGATTAGTTTATCCACCCTAATTACTGGTTTACAAGTTTATTTTTTTTTAGGTCTAGTAAAAGCAGCACGGTTTGATAGAAGCATCCTATAGAGATATGATCAACTTTAGATGACATGATCTTTGGACTCTTTACTTTTGCTCTTACTTCTCACTGTACGTTTTTCTCTCTGTTCGCGCTCTCAATTTTACAAGTTTTAGTTTAAGATACTTTTGAAAAGGTGCTTTTTTTTTATATATATGTTTTGAAAATTGACATTCGCGCTCCTTTTTTTGATGTAGGCGCTCTACTTTCCACTTTATAAACAAAGTGGAGCGCCTACAGTAACTTCATGTTGAAAGTAGAGTGCCTGCATCAAAAAAGGGAGCGCAAATAACAATTCCCCCTTTTTTTGCACACACATTATGTAACTTAGGGGCAGCTATTGGACATGGGTGTTCAAAGAAGTTTTGTAGTACTATAGTAGTATTTATTTGGTGAACCATCCAAACTATAATGACATCAAATTTTAATGTTGTTTCAAATTTAGAGGCCACCGGAGAGTTTGCCTGATTGATAATTTCAAAGCTCCAAAATTCATCGAGGCGCACGCAAGCTAACTCATACATCTGATTATGATAAAAAAAAAACTTAATGTTGTTTCCCTTCAATCGCTATGGTTTTTTGATGAACTGATAATGCCACGTGAGTTTATGTTTGATTCCACGTAATTTGGTACTTACAATGATATATGATGTGTACACTTTCGAGTTTCGATGCAATATTTCATGAAGGGGTCAGGATCCTGGATCCTATCCAGTTCAACATTAGGACGTCCAACATCGGCCATTTTGGGCCCTTTTCTCGGTCCACATAAATGATTCAAATCATGCATATTTTAGAGATCGCTAACAACTTTGACCAAGCCAACAAACAAATTAATCAGATATCGGTTGATGTGAATTCAAAAATGCATTTATCTTGAGGTAAATGAGTTTAATGGATTTTGCAATCCAGTGTTTCGCACTCTTTTTTTTCAACAAACACATTTTCAGTTTTCGATCTGTTTTTACCTAGTTTCGATTCTTAAACAAGGAAAAAGTTATTCGGTTCGGTTTCGGGTGGCTGGAATTTCGAGTGAACAGAATCGAAATTAAATGGACCGACTAGGATCGAACTGAACCAACTATATAAACCAAGGTTTTTTTTTTTAATATATTTTACATCTATATATTTCAAAATTTTCTTAAATTGATGAGTTTGGGCCATTTGGCCCACTATCAAATTTCATATTTTGCCCAACTACAGCCCATTTCCGGCAGACCGAAATCCCCAAAATGATTAGAACTCGAACGCTTTGGATCGTTTACGTGAGCCTGGGACAGGGCCCAAAATGGCCTGGGAAGGGGCCCATTACCACACTCTCTCTCTCTCCGACGAGCTACCTTCGTCTCTCTCCATATTGGAAACCCATTCCCCCTACGCCACTTTCAATTCACTCTCCATTTCTCTCCGATCAACCCCAGATTTGAGACCAAAACCTAGAATTTCACTTCCTCGTTTCTTTGACTTTTGAAGGTACTTGTTTTCCTTCTCAACTTTCTTGAATCTTGATATATTATAACTGTTTCAACGTACTTTTCGATTAGGGTAAACGGTTATTGGTATTGGTATCTATACACTTGGTTGGATGTAGTACTAAAACTCCAGGCTTTTCTGCTCGCTTTCATTTCCTTTGTTTCTCATATTTATCCACCTCTATGAGGTACTTGCTATGCGTAATTACGCATGTTTAGGCACTGTTTGGTTTGTGGATTGATCAAGGAAAGCCGTCGTAAGTGGGTTTAAAGTGCTGCGCATTCTAATTTAAGGGTCCTCTTAGGTGATAACTCGGTTTGCCCTTTTTTTTGAAATCTCGGATGTACACGGGCCAGCATACGTGCCCATCGACTAATCCTGGGAGCTCAATTCCACCGTTCACTTGCGGGGAGCCCAATTAAAGCTGGAGCAATTGCTTCGTGTGTACTGGCCCCAAAGGAGTTGATAGCAGAGGTTTCGAACCTGAGACCTTAGGAGGGAGCAAAGTCAGCAAACCCCTTACTCTCAGGCCTTGAGGCCTTGACCCCAGGCCAACCCCTTGGGTTCGATTTGCCTATTTTTATTGACTGTTTGAGGCTTCTTAAGTCAATTTTTTTTCCTAATCTACTGGAAATGAAAGGAGTGGAAGCTATGGCTCTTGAATTTTTCTTGTTTTTTGGTTCGTTATGTGGGCTAGTTGATTTTAGGTTTCCGGTGGGGTTAGAAAGAAGAAAGCAGTTGTTAAATTGAATGATTGATGAAATACTAACCCCCCAAGTCACATAATGCGTTAGCGAGGGTGCTAAAGCTAGTGTAAAGTGTCTTTCGATATCATCTCAAAGTGCTGAAATTAGCAAGAGCGACGATTGAGAGTGGGAGCGAAGGTATGGATTATGTGCCCTAGCCCATAGCTGATAAGCCTGATATGACCTCACCAGCCACATATATAGCTATTGACATTAGAAACCAGAGACAGTCGTAGTTAGGTAAATGGTTATTGCTTTTGGTTTGTTTTATCAAGATCAACTATTTGCTATTATGACCCACTGCATTTTCTTGACCATGTATTGACATGAAGTGTTTCAGTAGAAACCAGAGACAGTCGTAGTTAGGTGAATGGTTATTGCTTTTGGTTTGTTTTATCAAGATCAACTATTTGCTATTATGACCCACTGCATTTTCTTGACCATGTATTGACATGATGTGTTTCATAAAGAAATACTTGAATGCTCACTAAAAATTCTTCTCTTGCAACTTGAATTAATGCATATTGAATAACGTGTTTGAGGCTCTACAGCAATATATTCAGAGGATTTCATATCAATGGGTCTTGATTTTTATCATAGTCTCCATCATCGTATTGTGAAGTAGTCAATTATACTAGAAATGTCTACTTATATTTGGTTCATTTGTTATTCACCAATTAATTTAGAAATTATTGTAGGGGCAAATCCTGTTATTTGTTTAGCGAGTAGGAGGTTTGGAGATTTATGTGTATAAGTGTTGCTATTTTTGATGGGTCAGTTTAGGAGACTTGAACTTGTGTCTCTTTATCGAAGAAATGTGGTAAGTTGAGACCTTTTACCGTTGTTGCTGAGTGTTTCCGCTAGCACCTGGCTGTGCTTTAGTTAAATGTTTTATCAATGGACGTATGAATAATTTCTTTCAAATTGTGAACCAAGTAAGTGTGGACCAATAAAGGAACTGTGATGATTCAGGCCCTAGAACAATGCTTTGAAAAAAAGATCAAAGGGCCTTGAGATTGCGATACAGAGCATAATTGGGGAAAAAAGGATTTATAAGCATCCCAAATGGTTTGAAGGCTAGAGTACTTTACGTCATATGAATATAATAACTTCAAAATAGTCTTTATTGAATTACTTTCTGCTGGAAATCTGAATGTGCGAGTGAATTCTGCAAAATTGGCAGCTATGGAATGCTGTAACGCGGATAAAAAAAAAGGAATTCGATAACGGATTTTGCAAAGCATTGGTAGTTAAGGAGGGTCTAACCTTACTAGTTATAGCTTGAATAAGTTTCGTTAGTTTATCTATTTCTTTTGGTTTGCTATCAAGGTCAGTTTGGAATTCCAGATCGAGAGATAAAAGGCATTCATTCATTGCTCAGCGGACGGTGTTGCAATGACATAGGCTGCATGCTTGGCTATGAAGATACATTACCGAAGGATTATATGAACTTGCTTCTTGATTGCTAAGAATACATACTTCACACGGCACTTCTTCCTTTCTTTCAAGCCTATTAGCGTATTTTGGTTCACTAAAAGGTCTATTTTCCTTTCCTGCTGAATTTTCTGTTCAGGAATGCATGTGCAAATTCTAAATCTGATGATAGTGTTTTTGTCCTTTAGATGTTATGTTTTTTTTTGTTTTGTTTAGAATACATGTGCATTATATTTTGTGTCTAAAGCAGATGCATAAGACATGCTTATTAGATGGGTATGTACTAATAAGACGACTCTTTCAAAGCTTATTAGATGGGTATGTACTAATAAGACGACTCTTTCAAAGTTTCTTTGTGGAAATGCTAGTGAGCCACCGGATATGGAAAGCAGAATGCAAGATTTGCTGATCTTCAAAAGAAAGGTTTTTGTGAAAATTACTGGTCTATCCAATTTATTTTTCCAAATCAAGGGAATGCATGATTTGCTGATCTTGGTAACTTTGTTCTTTCTAGAAATTTGTCCAATAAAACGAGGACAACAATGGGCAGTGGTTAATGACAAGGAGAAACATATGGTTTTGCTTGCAACCTTGTTGTTCCCTCATGTATCAACAGAGCGACTTAATCTCGATATCTTGTTTCTCCAAACCTGTAGATGATTGCATCATACTACTTGTATATCTTCTCTCATGAATCTCTTTTAAGGTCTCTCATAATTCTTCTTTCAGCATACTGCTACAGCCTCACAAGATGGAAGCAAAATTCTTTCGATTTCTCAAGATTGTAGGCGTTGGTTTTAAAGCCAGAGCCGAATCAGAAGGCCGCCTCTTGTACCTGAAATTGGGATACAGCCACGAGGTTGAATTGACAGTACCGCCTGCTGTTCGTGTTTTCTGTTTCAAACCCAATATAGTTTGCTGCACCGGAATAGACAAGCAAAGGGTTCACCAGTTTGCTGCTGCTGTTCGGAGCTGTAAGCCTCCAGAAGTTTACAAAGGCAAGGGGATAATGTACATTGATGAAGTTATAAAGAGGAAGAAGGGAAAGTAATCAAAATGATCAATCGATTATTGTTCCGGTAAGTCAAATCAATGGTCCGCTAGTGTTTTTCTTTTCATTTTTGGGGGTGCCGTTTTTCTCATTGGAATTCAGTGTATTAGGAATCATGACTTGAGTCAGAACTTTAGAGCATTTGACGACGTAGTTGTTAGACAATGTGTGGAACCCTCGTCGGAAGTTGCTTGTTTTGAATTACAATGCTCTTTCCCTTTCTTTTTTCTGATTCAGGCTTCAAGATTTTAGAAATGAGTAAAAACCGATCATTGAGTTGGCTCGAAGAGTGACCATAATGACTACAATGCGGGATAGACGTTACCATTACATCAACAACGGAAACTCTACTTGCAAATGCACGGATACTTTACACGCATTTATACACACTCACTACCTGGGGTTTCCATTTTATTTAAGTGTGCAAATGCGCAACTTGCATTGTAGCTTCAAAATTCTTTATTTTATTTATTTATTGTTTTTTCTGAAGTGTCAGTCGAAGAAACAGGTTTTCCCGGCTTATTAGACTCTCCGGTCCATTTAATGGGCTGGAGCGTCTAGTTCAAGTCGTTTTTGCGCCCCTCCCTGGCCGATCTTGTGAACGGTCGATCTTGATGATTGCGATCGTTCACAGTTCACACTTTGGATCACGTTAAGTTCATGAGTTACCAAAATTAGTTAAATAGGATTTTGGAACACCTATATCGTGAAAAGAAAAAGAAGAAAAAGATTGTAACACTGAATTATAACCCAGTTGTCTTATTTGTTTGAAGATAAACGTGTTCCAAAATACTACTGAGTAGTATTATTCATTGGAAAATGTAACCTATTCAATCACCTGACTTACTCCTATAAATCAATGGAATGCTCTATCGAAATGCCTTATCACTTATGAGCAAGGCACTATAAGTAGTAATATCAGCTGAAGCTAGAGTTCGCAAGATTAAATTATTTGATGCATCTAAATAAGTAAATATGCCTAGGAGGAGTCCTCTTAGTAGATATGTCTGGTTGAATTTTAACTTCCACCAAATTTTTGTGACTTAAAATACCTTAATTGTGTGGGTTCATATAATGTTGCAACGTGCCTTCAGGCGTGGGCACAAGCTACTAACTCAACAAAACAAAATTAATTAGGCCTGCTAAATTTTCAATCAAGATAAAATAAAATATCTTTATTTCGTATAGTGTTTCGCATAGTAAAACAATTAATGCATTTTTGTCACCCGCTAAGCTCAAATCATGTCGGCCCCCTGCTTGAATTTACAATATTCTATGTAAAATTCATGACATCAATTTTGAATTTCATAACTTTTAAATAAATATTCATAACATTAGTATGGTATGCGTTTTTGTCTTGATATTATGAGCAAATGTTTTATGAATTTCTATACATGATATTATGCTCCCGAGGCGATTCAAGATGATGCATATTTTACTGAATCAAATAGGTGTGTGGAGGGCTCTGTGTCAGCTGTGCGCCTAGGTGGTGCTGTGGTGACGGCCTGTCCTCACGGATAGTAGCTATGGCTCGAACCGGACATTCCACAGCGGGTCAGGAAGCCCCTATGGTCACGCCCAAGGAGGGTTGCTACGCCGGTCGCCCCGTCCTACCCTTTACAGTTCATAAAAAAAAAAAGGTGTGTATATTGTAGCATTTGTCAGGACTGCCCCGACATATAATCTATTCTGGCCGAAATGTAGATATTGTCTCTCCTAGTGAAATTAAGGTGAACAAAATTCGGATCAATTAATATTCTAAGATTATTTTTGGCACCAAACACCCAGGTTTACACAAAATAATACTCCTATCTTCTTCTTTTTTTATTATATATATAAAAAATTACAACATGATCTTTTCTTTTCGTTTCTTTTCTTTATGGAGGGAATATTACAGCAAAATAATCTAGGATATGACAAAATCATTTTCATGGGGTGCAGGACAAATGGAAGTGGTGGGCCAGCAGAAACCGACAGCTAGTACTAAATAAACAGTTAGATTCTTAAAGTATTCCTTACTGTACTACTTTTGTATACAAACGATTCCTATTGGTTATGAGTAAAACGTAGGACCAGTTCTTAGAAAATCAGTGGTAAGGTTACCCTACTTTTACTTTCCTAAACAAAAAAAAATCTTCAGTTCCACTCAAGCTCCATTCACAGTTCCGCTAACCTCCCCTGACTACATCATGCGAGTGCGTAAGCGCGAGCGAGAGTAGGAGATGCACGTGCTTAAACGCGAGCGAAAGTAAGAGATGTCGGTGCGTAAGCGCGAGCAAAAGTAGGAGATGCATGTGCGTAAGCACGAGCAAAAGTAGGAGAGCGAATGTGCGTAAGCGCGAGCGAAAGTAGGAGAGCAAACGTAAAATCGCCTTTTGAAAACATCTCTAAGATGTTGAAATTTGTGAAAGTAAAAGTTAAGCAAATGAGTGCAGGAAGAATGAGAATTGAGAGCAGTAACCTATAGGAGGTGCCTTGCTGCAGGTTACCAATCGAACTGCGCGGGGTGTAGTCTGGCCATGTTCAGCTTCATTTTGGACCCTCTTTGATGATCAAACTTGTTCATATGGTAGAACATGTTGATTAGAATAACCATGAAAAAAAACAAGTTGATCGGATACCATTGACATATGAATGAAGGAACATTATAAAATGGGTTTACGATCCAGTTTGTCGAATTTATTATTTCCATAATAAATCTTCTGTGTTTTGGTATTGATCGGTAGCAATCGACTTGAATTTTTACTGGGTTGTTCTAATCCACGTGTTTTACCATATGAACGACTCCGATCATCGAAATGGTCCGAATTAAGACAAAGAATGACCAGAATGCAACCCGTGCAGTCCTGTGGAAAACTTGAGGGAAGCTGCCCGGAACATATCAATGTCTTCTACGGAGTAAAATCATCCGAAACAAATCAAAATTTACGAGAACAGGAAACGTAGGTTTGTTCCGTTAAGATTCTTATTCTTTAAATATTTATTTTTCACTTTATGAGATATATCATTCTCTTACAATAAAAAAAATAAATATTACACAAAAAACGATAAGGTGAGCGCAACACGGGGATTGAGAACGCGAAGGAAAGTCTGCCTTATGGATTAGTTTACTCATTAGAACCTCCCAGTATATCCCGCTGCTGACTGCTGTAATCTCGCTCATCAAGAGAGAGAGAGAGAGAGAGAGAGAGAGAGTATTATAGCTGTGGTCACTCTCTCTCCCCCTCATCTCCTCGCCTCATTCCCTCACCAAAATCTCCACACGCAGCGCCATGGACGGACGCCACAATGCTCAAGCCAACGCCGGCACCGCCCACGGTGATGGCGCAAACGGCCGGAGACTCCCAGACTTCCTCCTGAGCGTCAACCTCAAGTACGTCAAACTAGGTTACCACTACTTGATCTCCCATTTACTAACTCTCTGTTTCATACCTATAACCGCGGTAACACTCCTCGAAATTTCGCAAATGAGTTATACCGATGTCCGCCTTCTATGGCTCCACCTCCAGTTCAATCTGGTCAGCGTTATAATATTCTCCACCGTTGTAGTTTTTGGACTGACAGTATATATAATGAGTCGGCCTAGACTGATTTACCTCGTGGATTACTCGTGTTTTCGCGCCCCCCATGACTGGGCAGCGTCTGTTCATGCTTTCATGGAACATTCTAGGCGCACCGGGGACTTTGATGAGTCCTCACTCGAGTTCCAGCGTAAGATTCTTGAGCGATCAGGGGTCGGAGACGAGACTTGCGTGCCCGAAGCGATGCATACGGTCCCTCCCAAGCCGTCCATGGCAGCTGCCAGAGACGAGGCCGAGAAGGTCATGTTTGGAGCTTTGGATGCTTTGTTTTGTAATACTAAAGTTAAGCCCAAGGATATTGGCATTCTTGTTGTGAATTGTAGTTTGTTTAACCCGACGCCTTCGTTGTCTGCTATGATTGTGAATAGGTATAAGATGAGGGGGAATGTTAAGAGTTTTAATCTGGGGGGTATGGGGTGTAGTGCAGGGGTGATTTCGGTCGATCTCGCGAAGGACTTGTTGCAGATTCATCGGAATACTTATGCTGTTGTCGTTAGTACTGAGAACATTACCCAGAATTGGTATTTTGGGAATAAGAAGTCTATGTTGATACCCAATTGTTTGTTTAGAGTTGGGGGTTCCGCGGTTCTGTTGTCTAATAAGTCTGTTGATAGGAGTCGAGCCAAGTATAAGCTTGTTCATGTTGTGAGGACTCATAAGGGGGCGGATGATAAGGCCTTCTGCTGCGTTTCTCAAGAACAGGACGGTGCTGGAAAAACTGGGGTTTCGTTATCGAAAGACCTGATGGCAATTGCCGGTGGTGCTCTTAAAACCAACATTACCACATTGGGTCCGCTTGTGCTCCCAATTAGCGAGCAGCTTCTGTTCTTTGCTACTCTGGCGGTTAAGAAGTTGTTGAACAAAAGTGTGAAGACTTATATCCCGGATTTTAAGCTTGCGTTTGATCACTTCTGCATACACGCCGGGGGAAGGGCTGTGATCGATGAGCTGGAGAAGAATTTGCAGCTCCTTCCGGTACATGTGGAAGCTTCCAGGATGACTCTTCACCGATTTGGAAACACTTCGTCGAGTTCCATTTGGTATGAACTGGCGTATATTGAGGCCAAGGGGAGGATGCGGAAAGGGCACCGAGTCTGGCAGATTGCATTTGGGAGTGGTTTCAAGTGTAATAGTTCAGTATGGCAAGCACTTCGAAATGTGAAGCCATCTTGTAATGGTCCATGGGAGGATTGCATTGATAGGTATCCTGTGCAGCTAGTCTTGTAGCTCGCCAAAAGGGTTAGACTCGTCGGTCAGAGTATCGCTCTTCAGTTCCTTAGTTCTTTGTCTCACTCTCATTTTCGCTGTGTAGCTTCATTTGATCATTGAAATGTGTTCTTGTTTCGGTTTTGCCTTCGGGTGTAGAGATCACAAATCACTATTACTCGTGTGTAGATCACAATTTGATCTATTGATTTGCTGATCTTGTACTGTTGCTGATCTTGTACTATACTACTACGACCTCTGATGCTTTCCTCATTGCTTATTTCTGATTGTGTAAGTTGCAAAAAGCTGAGCTCCCTTTTGGTTGGCAATTCCATTGGCAAATCACACATTTATTTGTATCCCGTTCTTTAACCGACTTGTAATTCCTTTTTCACTTCTATAAGCATAGAGAGTCTGTATAGGACTAGAGTGGACGGAGTCGTTTGTAATTGAGAGTTGAGCGATTTTAATCGAGGTGACGAAGGCAATTGGTAAGGCAAAGTTCAGGAGTACAGTCGGTCAACCGAACAATCGATCTGGCATCCATCGAAAGCTGCTGGTTCATGTGGATTTTTGGAAAGTCGGTCTCTGGAATCCATCGAAAGCTCCTGTCTCGATTGTCTACAAGGCAATGAAAAGAAAACAGATACATGTGCACAAAACAGGTGGGGTTTTGATTTGATTGCAACGTTTGGTGGGTTTCCATGGTCGCACATGGTCTGGTATTTGTAAAGCTCATGCCTTGTCTGTAGAAAGGTTACATCTTGCGATGAACTTCAATGGAGACTGGATTTATGATGACATTTGAACTTCAAATTCATTTTTCTTAATGACAATCGGTATTATTAACTTTTAATCATCATGTGTTTAGCTTTCGTCAAAATATTCTAGATTAATTATTCATCTCGACAAGAAAAATCAAAAAAGTATAAAGTTATGGACCGAAGTTGAAAAAGCACAAACAAGACAACGTTAGAGACAAACAATATAGTTATTTGAAACTTTTGTTGTCTTGAGTGAACTTTTTAGTGCTTTCGGTCAATTATTTATTTATTTTTTACTTTTTGGATTCCTCCTATTGAGACGATTGATTAATCCAGAAAAATTAACAGAAATATAACAAAAATTCATAATAAAAAAAACTAAAGCGTGTCATTACATAAAATAGAAGAGAAAACTGAAGGGGGAAACAACACCCAATCAATTCTGCAGCAAGCGAGCGAATATCAGAAATAATAGCCATAACTTCCCAGGCAGGAACCAGCTCCGAGACGCTCAAAGAGATGAGCTGGGCATTGTCATTCTCGATAGAAGTAGCGTTTATGTCAAAGGCTTTGGCGAAGAGGCATGCTTCTCTTATGACAGAGGCCTCTACAAGGAAAGCCGAATTAGTTAGAGATCTGCAATCTCCTTCCATCAATGAGACGACCACTGGAGTCTCTCAGAATAATACCACCCCAACCTCTACTGTGTCCAAAATACCAAGAAGCATCACAGTTGATTTTAAGGGACCCACCCGTAGGGGGAGTCTAGTGGGGAATAGCTAAGGAGGGCGGAGGAGGGCGTCCCTGGCGGCCAGAAGAGAGACATTCTTTAGCTGAAACGACTTCATCCCAGGCTCCCAAAGCACGGGTCACTGTGACATACGGGGTGCTACTCACAGATTGGAACACCAGTTCATTCCTAGCCTTGCAAATATACCACGCAAGGAAGATGGCCTTTGCAAGAAAATCAGACTCCAAAATGCCCCCATCAATTTGCTCTTTAACGTTCATGGACCAGCCCCCAACTGATCCAATACTATTAAGGAAGAAGCCAGCAGCAAGAGGGCTAGCGAACCATATTTTCTTTGCCCATTTACAGAGAAAAAGAATGTGTTCGCCTGATTCAACAGCTTTCCCACATCTTTGACAAAGGGGAGAGACTGCACACTTCCTCTGCATAAGATTCTCCTTGGAAGCCAGCCTATTGCGACAAGCCTGCCACCAGGACATGCTATAATTTAGGGGGAATGTTGAGGTTCCAAAGAAAGTTCAAAAAGAATGGCCCCAGAATAGTGGAAGAAGAGGGCCGACCAGGTCTAGAGGCAATGTAATCATTCCAAGCCTTGTGGTATCCCCTTTTAAGCGAGTAATTACCAATATCAAGTAGAGCCCAAATAGTAGTCTGTGCCCGCTAACTTAGAAATAGGAATACTGATGACATCTTGCCCATCATTTTCTGTTAACACTTGTCTGAGCTTGGCAACTCTCCATTAACCAGAGAGGGGATTGATGAAATCTGCTACTTGTTTGTAGAAACCCAAGGAGGCTTGGGGGATTGAATGCAGAAAGAAGGGGAGGAAGGCACCCACTTGTCAGCCCAGAAGTCATTATGGATTTGCCACCTAATGCCTCTAGACGCGTCGAGAAAACTGTTGTTAGGAAAGTAAAGAGCCTTCAGAAAACGAGCCCTGTAGGCGTTTGGGTTGTTAATGAGACGCCACCCCTGCTTTGCCAACAGGGCAAGATTAAAACTTCTAAAATCTCGAAAGCCCAGTCCTCCTTGGCACTTGGCCTTACAGAGATCATCCCCATTAACCCAATGAATTTTTGCGTCGTCTGGAAAGCGAGACCACCAGAATCACCTCTTAAAGCACCCTCATTTTTGGTAGCCTGCTTTGCCAACAGGGCAAGATTAAAACTTCTAAAATCTCGAAAGCCCAGTCCTCCTTGGCACTTGGCCCTACAGAGATCATCCCCATTAACCCAATGAATTTTTGCGTCGTCTGGAAAGCGAGACCACCAGAATCACCTCTTAAAGCACCCTCATTTTTGGTAGCCTTTGATTCTTAGTTTGCTAGCCGAGTGATCAAAGCAATGCATCCATTTGCCCCCGCGCACGTGTGAGCTTCCCAAATTGCCAATATTGCTGCATTTGCGGTAGCTTAGACCCAAGTTCCATACAGGATTACTTCAATTCTGTCCCCAACTGTGAGTATTTCATAACTTGATCAAACTAATGAGTACTGGTATAACTCTTGTAAGATCTTTTCGTAGCCTTTATCCTAATATTTAGCAGCTTTGGATTGCGTATCTACGTATATGCAGAACTTATGTTCAAGATATTACATAGCCATCTTCAAAAAAAAAAAAAAAAAAAAAAAAAAGCTATTACATAGCCGTTTATTTGTACTGGACTGCTCTATGGCCTTTTACTTCACTATCACTAGCTTTTTCCACTTCCTGTTGGTTACCGCCCAACTGTCCCAAATAGGAGATCGGGTGGTCTATCGTTGTGGTGACGAGTGCGTGATGGCTTAATAGAGTAGATTTAAGCATTCTTTAAATGGTTTGCGGCTATGCCCGCCCGCTGCAACCCCCTGTCCCTAGGAGTAGGCTGCTTCTTAATTCTGCATAAAATGTTGGTAGTCATGACTCATGGATCAAGTGTTTGTTGGGTTCCTCTGTAGAAAGTTTGCTTTAATCTTTCTCTGAGTGTCTGCTGTTCAAGTATGGCAGGTGAGAGGAAAATTTGCCAAAACGCATATCGACTTGCAAAATTTGCGAAAATTTGTCTTGGGAACTTTGGTTACGGGCAGGACCTCTCGCCTGAATGTAGTGTTCATGGGACTTAGTCTAGTGTCAGAACACATTAGGATATATACCTGAGACCTCTCGTCAAAATCTCCTTGTTTTTAGGTGTTTCACTCTAGCAAAGTTTTTTTTTTTTTGGGTCATGTAGGCTAAGTAAACTTGACGACCAAGTAATCTTGGTGGCCAAATATTGGACTCTCTATTTGACCAATTGGTCATGTAGGCTAAGTAAACTTGATGACCAAGTAATCTTGGTGGCCAAATATTGGACTCTCTAGTTGACCAGGCAAGTATAATTTGCTTAAAACTAAATCTCTATGCCCCACTGGCAAAAATTGCACTGATGCAAGCCCACCGCAGTTAATTTTTTTAAAATATCCTAAAGCATTTGCTCGAAAAGAACTTGGCATATATAGAAAAATGATTTTGGCCCTAAAGGTCACATTTTGGAGTGCATTTATGAGAAAGTGGAGTGCAAAAATCGTTGCCATTTAATTTATGGTAGTAGCTTATTCTATGATCACTCAAGGCAAATGTATGATAACCGATTCTTTGAATTTATTAGTTCTTAGGATCTGCAACGACAAATATGCTGGAATAGATCTTTCAAAAGTAAAATGCACAAGAAATTGCAACAGAAGCACCCTTTTATTTTATTTCTTTTATTGACATGATCAAAGACAAAGAAACAGCCCTAAGACGACAAAATCGCTAGCAAGAAGGGCATCTAACCCGGGCGGAATACAATCCGGTTGAAAAAACGTACTCCTATTAAGACTACTCGAAGCAAGCCAGTGCACTGTCTTTGTTCTTCGCCCGGCAGCACCATTCAAAATTCCATTTCTTGAAGCCGGTCACACCTTTATATCCTCCACCAAAGCACTAATCTCCCAAGGACATTGATGTTTCGAATCATCAATATTACTGATTCTCCTTGCAGTCTGATTCAAATATAGCCTCGGAAATGTGTATAATTCCATCGCAGATGCATAAGCAATCTGTAAAGCCCACACCTTCAATGACAATTGAGGAAGATGTCGATACTCTACCAACACGCCACAACTGAGCCGATCCACCACTATCGCTAGCAATATTGCCAAAGACAGCCATAATTGAGAAGCAGAGTGATCAACAAAATTATCACTATACTCAAAAGCTCCAATTCACCAATAATTGATGACAGTTCTTGGACGTAAACAGACACAAAGCAATTCCCTTTTCTTCGATCTCTCTCCATACCTCAAGTCTCAAAATTCCCCACTACCCAGCATCAAATGCCCTTTTCAGCAAATTCACAGAATTGAACAAAAATGGACAAACACAACAAATCTGCTCCTCCCCTGTATTTCCACACCCCCACACTTCTTCAAATTCTCCAGTCTCAAAACTGTATGAATATAAAATCCCTGGGCCCACCTGGAAGAATAACAGCTGCAAATCTTCGTTGAACGCGCAGGGCCAAATGCAACCCTCTGGAATTGGAACTTTAATTTTCTCTCCCAACCAATTAACTGTTTCGATTTTCCTCAATTTCAATTTTTCCACAACAATTAGCCTCTTGGCTTGCCATTTATCGTCATCATCGGAATCATTGTCAGAATACTTCCACACCCGGTATCCCTTTTCGGTTGATTCGCAGTAGTATATTTTCCCCTCTGATACCCATAATTTCATGCACGAGAAACATTTTTTCCTCTCCCCTTTTACCTCCCCTGTTTCTTTACTCATTGGTAATTCAACGAATTCAAAAAATTCTTGTTCTTCGTCGAAAACCAACATGCAAAGACTCCATACCCAATACAATTTCCCATTTCTGTAGACACTTTGCCCCCAAACATCCCCCAATTGAAACCCAATTTGGGTCAGAAGAAAAGAATTTATTAACGGGGCTTCGATTTCCCTCCAATCCCCTTTTGCCGACGAGAAAATCTGGCACTCAATTTTCCCACCCTTGAAATCAATATCCTGGAAAAAGAAACACACCACCTTGAAGTTCCCTCGGTGGGAGCCATCGAAAGCGAGACTTTCTCGTGCCAAGATTTCTGATTTATGCCTATGCGGAAGAGTTCTGTATTGATTGAGAACAGGGGAGCATACACAGTAAACCCAGCCGTGGGTTTCGTTTTTCTTGGCGTAAAGAACCAACCCGTTGCAGGAGTCGAGAAGCCACGGGTAGGAGGGAGAAAGGGTGGAGGAGACAGAGAGCGTCTTGGAGTTTTGGATTCTGAGGAGAGACGATTGGTGGAGGGTTGGGTTGTCGTGGACTTGTCTATAGAAGATTACGAGTCCTGACGACGTCGTTGGCAGCGTGGAGTGGCGGAGGGTGGTGATGATGTGGCACCATGTTTTGGAGACGGGTTTCAATCTCGTGCGAGATAGCAATGGCGCTCGGCGGAGGACGGCGTCGATGAGGTCCGGACACAGATCGTCAAATGTCCTTCTTTCTCTCTCTTCCTCCTCCTCCATAACAGCCCAATTCTTGAGAGAGAGAGAGAGAGAGAGAGAGAGAGAGAAAGGAAATATGGGTTTATACAGTAATAATGTATATATAGCGTGCGTAGGAGTAGTTTGGCTTGAAATAGGGAAGACAATGGGAGAAACCCTAGGGGCGGTTGAATAAGACAAGGGAGGGAGTAGTTAAGAGAAAGTTTGGCGGGCAAGGAAACAATTCTTGGTCCGGTTGGTCTGCGGTCTGCTCTTCACGCAATTGATAAGAATTCGATTCTTGGAGTAAGGCTACTAGAAAGTAGTGTAATTTTTTGTGAATTTTTTGGCGGCGTAGATGACTTGCCTTTGATCAGATGAGGAATGAATTAGTTCATGTGCGCATAAACAGATTTGGATATTCGTGAAATTAAGAAAAAATTTGTAATAAAAACTGAAAACGTGGGCCTTCTTTACATAACGAAAGAAAATAACTCCAAGAAAATGTGCAAGTTTATCATATGACTGGAAGGCCATGTTTGTGGAAATATCAAGGTCTCAAAAATGCTAGGTACACTACACATTTATATTATATATCCACGTAGGATCCACTTCGGGTCCTATAAAAGTACATAAAAATATTCATAAATTTTAAAATATTTTTTAAGGGACACTGTAAAAATTCAGCCTAATTCAATATCGGTAAGTATTTTTCTGGATTCTGAAAGAGTGTGGAGCGTGCTAGAGTTATGTAGAATATTTTGTATTAGAATACAATTGTGCGTTCTAGGACTTGTTAGAATGGAGAGCTCTAATGTTTTCAATGGGGTCCTTGGAGCCTATAGGGAATAAATTATTTTTCTTTCAGCTACCCAATAAAATCCTCTCCATACTCTCTTTTGCTGTCTCTCCCTCTCTCTAACGGCAATGAGAAAGAAAAATCAGTTCTTTTCTTTTCTCACTAATACTATATTTTTGGGGAATTTAATTAGTCATCCTTTTTATCCTATTTATTTAGGTGCTCATCCTAATGTGTTTAAATACTTATCTTTCCATCCTCAAATTCAATTAAATCCTAAACTACCCTTTCTTTCTCTTAATTTTTCAAATCTCTCTCCTTCTTTTATAATCTTTTCTAATTATCTCAATTCTCTCTCCTCTTTCAAACATTTCTCTCACCTAATCTCTTAAATTTTTTCTCTTTTCTAATCTTCTCTCTCATATTTTCATTCCCCTAAAATCTGAAAATAAAACACGACTCTTATAAAAACAAATGTGTAAAGCCAAAAAAACATGACAAAACATGATCAATTAACAAAACATGACAAAAACCTGATCGAGATAGATGAACAAGACAAGATCGATTAAAAAACATGACAAAATCAAAAAATATGGCAAGTTTCGAGAAGTGTAGGTTTCAAATGAGGTAAATGAATAAAACATGATCAAATAAAAAATATGACAAAAATCAGAAAAAAAAAATGACAAGTTTTGAAAAGTGTAGGTTTCAATCGAGGTAGATGAATAAAATATCATCAATTCACAAACATGACAAAAATAAAAAATTTATCCCACAAATACATCATGATAAACATGATATAGTTCTGCAAATTCATCGTGTTTTATCATAACATATTTCGTAAATTTCGAACCACCGGCCGTGGTTGAAAATCAATCAATACCAATTCACTATAAAAAATAAAAACTAATCTACAATGAAACTCAAAACAAACACAGAAATCATTGAGAATCAAAAACTGGATCAACAAGACATATATAGGAATATTAATTCTATACGTTAGTTCGATGACTTTATCAAAATTCCTAGAGACCGATGCTCCAATTAATAGGGTAGATATGCCATGGGGCTTCGTAGGGGTAGATCCTCCCTTTGTTGCCGTCTGCTGCCTTTTTGGTTTACATCGCTACTCGCCCTCCGATCAACACTCTAGATCTACCGGATTCTCGAGAGATACGGCACCAAGCCATGAACTGCTCTTACCGAGTTTGCCAATATTTATTTACCAAAGGGTTTTGACGAACTTGTTAAACTTCGGGCACCGGTACCTTCGCCACATTGTAACTTGTGCAACATCAGTTCGTGATGATTAATTTCGAACGCACGATCGACATCATTGCCCGCCGACGGCTTCGTATCCCTTCAATCCGCCGTGTTCTATAATGCTAGAGAGAGAGAGAATGGATATTTTTTTTCTCTTCTTCTGCGTCTTGTTTTCTTTGAACAACTTTTCTTCTGCTTTTGAATAGAAAAATGGCGTGTTCGTTGAATTCATGCCACGTCAATCAAGGGTGTGGATGATAATGAGAAGAGGCCACATGTTTTAGTTGTTAGATCATGACAGTATGGTGGATAGAAAACTCATTGAAAGGCTACTTGCAAACTCTGCAGAATTCCTATCATTGTGGGTTAGTTGAATAGAAACGGTTTGAAATAGGATTTGCATAATCCCTTTAATCGTGGGGATGGGAAACCTATATCCCTAAAAGATCAGATTTGAACGAGGACGAGAAAA
The DNA here is from genome assembly GCA_019656295.1 of Rhododendron mucronatum var. ripense. Classification (NCBI taxonomy): domain Eukaryota; kingdom Viridiplantae; phylum Streptophyta; class Magnoliopsida; order Ericales; family Ericaceae; genus Rhododendron; species Rhododendron mucronatum. The sequence continues at coordinate 130,812 of BPLT01000224.1, read as the reverse complement.
TGGGATTTCCTAATTCCTGAAATGGGGGGCAGGGGCATGATAATTAAAGAAAATTTAATTATTCAATATACAAATATATATAGGGGTATAATGGGGTACATTAAAATTTGAGGTTGAGAACATAAGTATTCAAACTTGTTAGGATGGACACCTAAATAAGTTCCCCAAACAGGATGTCTATTTAATTTCTTCTATATTTTTTCATGTTTTGTTCTGTCTCGGTCGGTTGGGTGATGTTCCCGAAGCTGGTGAGCATCTGCTTCCTCTTTCTCCCTGCTTTTCCTAAATTTCCTTGAGAGGATGGTGAGGATCCATAGTAATCTTCTCAAGATTGATAGCATTTTGAAGTAAGTACATCACAAAGCTTTCGATTAACAAACCCAAAAATCTCCACATCCTTGAGGCACTCATGGGGATGCGGAGTTAATGTCTTTGGTAGTATTACCCAAGTGGCTTTTTCTTAAGGAAAACTTAGCTTGAATCTCATTTTGTGCAGCGAATGAAAAGTTGCTAGGACATTCGAAAAATATTAGTGGCATGTAAAACATTTTAGCAGAATAAGACTCTCTCACAATTAAAGAAGAGTCACTAGTTAACATCGTCAATCACCACTTTGCACTCCAACATGAATGTGATTAGGGGATTAGTGAGGGAAAAAATATTCAAGTTCTAGAAATCAATCCTGTTCCTTTGAAGTCAACCCGGTAGGTGTAAACTTAAGTACAGATTTGGCTGTGGTTGAACTCCCCCCGAGTTGGTAGGGATGGAGGATGTCGGTGTCTTCCCCTTGGGTGGCGAAACCCGAGTGGGAAGCTCGGTGATCAGCTCTAGTTACCCGTTAATGAAAAGATACAATCATCGATTTGGAAGAGTGGTATCTGGAAAAAAAAAAAATGGAGTTATAAGTTCACTGTGAATGTTCCAAATCGTTCCTTCGTCCCAAAAGATTTTTCCTGTGAATGTTTCAAATCGTTCCTTTGTCCCAAAAGATTTTTCTACGATTTTGGAGATACCAATAACCCGGGAGGGTTCTCAGGAGGACCCGTAATCAACACTTCGGGTGAGGCAATTTCCATTGTTTCAAGTATTTTGGAGCTTGATAAGTCTAACGTGACTGCTACAGCACCTATCTCTTATGTGGGAGACTTGATTGCCTGGGTTGCCTGGGTAGAGAACAAGAAATCTACGTGTCTACCTGGAATCTTCGTGTCTACCAAGGTTCAATATTGACGAAGATTCCAAGCAGCCCCACAAATTTCTTGTTCTCAACCCAGGTAATCAGATCTCTCAAATAAGAGATAGGTACTGTAGCAGTCACATAAGACTTGTCAAACTCCAAAATACTTGAAACAAAATACTTGAAATAATGGAAATTGCCTCGCCCAAAGAGTTGATTACAGGTCCTCTTGAGAACCCTTTCGGGTTATTGGTATCTATCGCAATCATAGAAAAATCTTCTGGGACAAAGGAAAGATTTGGAACATTCATAGGGAACTCCTTACAACTCCTTTCACATACCACTCGATTTGACTGTATCTACTCATTAACGGGTGCACAAAACTGATCACCGAGCTTCCCACTTGGGTTTCGCCACCCAAGGGGAAGACACCGGCATCCTCCATCCCTACCAACTCGGGGGATTAGCGTTGCAACCACAGCCACATCTGTACTTAAGTTTACGCCTACTGGGTTGACGTCAAAGGAACAAGATTTCTAACCCACCGAGATTAGCGTTGCTTCGCCCAGCTTCCACTTTCCATCTGAATCAGATTGACCAAATCCATGGGCTGTACTGGCTATATAGCCCTTCCCTACTAGAAACCCAATAAACCAGACAACCTTCTCCTTCATCATCAAGAGAGCCTACCAAAAAAAAAAAAAGTTTTGGTCTCTAAAACCAATGAAATAAACTCAGCAAATAAACATGCTTTGCATACAAACAAACTCAACAATTCCAGGGACTGCTGCGCTATAAGCTGCACAAAGCTCTTCATCCAGAGGCTTTGCCAAAGGACGGGACAAAACCAGAGATACAAACGGACGAAACAACGTAGAAGTTTCGGAAGGAAGCTTGCTCAGGGATGTCCAAACTGCCAGATTAGTCCAAAGCAAAATTAAAAAAAAAACAACCACCAAAATACCAGATAGTTCACGAATTGTTTTGAAGAAGACGCAACAGTAAGAGGGTAAATATGAAACAACAAAAGCAAATTCGTCGTAAATTAAAGTTCAGTCACAAATGAGATGCATGTAAATTTATTGTTATTTTGAGAGATCAAACAATGTTCTTCCACTTCCTTCCCCCCTATGGGCAAAGCCCAACACCTAAAACAGGCCCAAACCAAAACACCAAACCCTAATCCGAGAACCCAGATTCCCTAGGTTTCCAACAGAAAGTCTGTCCACAAAGACATTTCACTCACAGATTGTGCACAGATTTTTTTAGGGCCCATCACAGGTCACAGATTTTTTTAGGGCCCATCACAGGTCTCACACACAAATGATCTTAGTTGTTCATTAAACGTAAAATACTTTTTCATAGGTTCCCGTATAAAATAAGATCAATTCGATACTTATAAGTGCTTGATCTAATTATAAATATTGGATTGAGCTTATTTTTGACGAGAACCCTTGAAGAAGTGTTTTACATTTAATGAACGATTCGGATCATTTGTGTGGGACCATAATTATTCCCTCTCTTTCGGATCCCCTTTGCACTAGTAATGTCTTGTGAGACAATTCAACTTGTCACTTATATTCTAGGGAGCCAAAAACAAGGCATGGCATAAGATGGAATTGCCTGGATTACAACCTTGATTACCACCTCCTTGCCAGCTTGATACAGCAGCTTAAGCTTCCGCCCTTGCCAGCTTGAGACAGCAGCTAAAGCTTCTGCCCTTGCACCTTCTTCAAAGCACATTAAATTAGGAAAGCATAAACTTTTGCAATGAGAATATGAGCCAGGTATTTTGTGTCCACATTCACAGGATGTATGTCATAAATTAGTCAATGTAACTTGGTGTTTTAACATGGGACTCGAAAGTCACATTTCCTTTCCTGCACTCTACATATTCTTCAGAAATTTTCTTTTCAGCATTGACAACACATTGAACCCCGGGATCCGACCTTCTGACCGCATGCCCCAAAGCACCACCAATGCATAAAACTTTGGCTTCATGATCCCACCCAAGTGATTCTTAACTTATTCAACCCAAATAAAGAAGTTTTAAGCAACAGGAATCTCTTTTGGATAACTATGCAGTGAGAAGCCTGTCTAAAGCCTTAACATGGTCAAATGCTCCAGACATACTGCCATATACAATACATGCAGTTTCTTTGAAGCTAAGATAAGGGTAACTGCCACTTTTTGGTTCAAATATGCACCACAGACCATGGTAAGAAATTTTTTGTGCATGAGAAGGAAAACGTTAAGTAATAAATTTGTACTTGGTCCCCAGTAAATAAGACATCAATGGGAAGCTTGGGCATGATGGCTTCTGCCTAACAAAAAGTCTCAAATTGTAAGGCGAGGGCTTACTATGAGCATCTGTGTGGAGCTAAGCGAAATATAAAGAAAGAAAACCAAGTGAAGCCAGATACATAAGAGTGGTAAGACAATAAATCAAGTGCCATGTGCTTATATGGTAGTAAAGTTGTGGCTTTTAATAGGGGATTCCTGTATTCATGTTGCACGGTGGATAAAAGCAATATGGGTTAGGGTAACCCTCCCTCCCCAACCCTGATATTCAACCACCTTACCCCTTTACCGTGGCCCAAATGCCCTACCCCAAGGGGTACACCCTGCAAAGTTCATCAAGATTGACGGCAAAGACGGTAGTGATCAAGAATGTTCAGTTCGTGGAAACTCTCGAACCACTTCGAGACTTTTCCAAGTCACTCACTGACCACGCTTACACTTGGTAAGTCAACCAACCCCATACACTTGGTACTCCAACCTTACCCACATTCCCAACCCTACCTGTCCAACATGGACGCAAAATATTAGGAGGTCAGCCGCAGACCTTTGACGTGTGGCTAAACTCCTGCCCCTCCAACCTAAAAAGTAATCACATTTATGTGATCAAGGATTCCGTGGTGACCTACATGGGTCCTGTTTTCCTGGCATTGTTATACAAGGTAATAGTAACACTAGTAGCTTTCATGAAAGGAACTGGCCTCATGGAGATTTATGGAAAAATGTCTTCATAGCCATTACTGATATGGACTATGTCCAAACTACTCGACGTAAATGCGTTCCCCCTCCTCGTCATTGCATCAATCATAAAACTACCCAAGTTCAGCTCTCTTGCGCTACCTCGAGATAAAGCATGAAGGTATCTTGGAAGATTTGCAACAGTTGAGAAAGATAGTGGAAGATGTGCTCAATAAGTTCACATTGCCACAAGGCACTTGTTTGTATCCATGGGAACTACTCCAATAACCAATAACACTCTCACTCCTAAGTTTGATGGTCAATCCTTTTCTCTATCCCGATATGCAGCTAAAAAGATGGCATTTTACTTTTACTCATCTCCTTTGTTTCTTCCCAAAGAAAAAATCTTCCGTTTAATGCACAAGTTCCAAAAGGTGAGATCTAGGAACGAAGATAAGTTTAATGACTTGATACTTAGAGTCTCAAACTCTCTTGAGACTGATGTTGGTGAATGGGAGAAGCGAATCCCGATGGATGAGAATCGTGCAATGGATGATGAAAAACAACCTGTGTTGAGGTACGTGTTGTACGAGAGAGAAGGCGCTCGACCATACCAAATCCAGAAGCAATTCAAATCAAGAGACGATGTCATTCCATACACGAGGATTGTAAACGCACACGCCAAAGAGAATAACAAACAAGAAACGGCTGAAAAAGTTATAACAAAGCTATTAGTATCCCTCCTTGACGCGCTTTTAAAGGACATGCCATGGTTTGTCAAGGATTGGATAATGATCAGACTGCAAATAACGATTTCGGTGCCACTTTGATGAAACTTGTACGTCACGGTGCTCGGAGTTACAAAGGGTTCAAAGTGAAACACCCCTAAGGTAATTTGGATTACATTTGAAATGACATTACATTGGGGCCAAATGTAAATTTTCGAGTGTTTCACCTTAAACCCTTTGTAATCTCGAGCACCGTGACGTAGGAGTTTCATCAGAGGGGCACCAAAATCTTTATTTGCAATTTCATCATTATCCAATCCTGGACAAATCATGGCATGCACTTTTAGAAGCGCGTTAGGAGTGATACCAATAGCTTCGTTGTAACTTTTCCACTAGTCTTTTGTTTGTTTTTATCTTTAGCGTGTGCATTTACAATCCTCCTGTATCGAACGACACCATCTCTTGATTTAAAGCGCTACTGTATTTGATATGATCGAGTGCCTTCTCTCTCGTACAACACATACCTCAACACATACCTAACATACCTAACACAAGTTGCTTTTCATCATCATTACATGATTCTCATCCATCGGAATTCGTTTCTCCCATTCACCAACCTCAATCTCATTTCAGGAGAGTTTGAACCCTAAGTATCAACTCATTACACTTATCTTCATTTCTAGACCTCGGCTCTTGGAACTTGTGCATTAAACCACATATTTTTTCTTTGGGATGAAACAGAGGAGATGAGTTAAAGTAAAATGCCATCTTTTTAGCTGTATATAGGGATAGAGACGAGGATTAACCATCAAACCTGGGAGTCGGAGTGTTATAGATCGATTGACGAAATAGTTCCCGGATATAAACGAGTGCCTTGCAGCAATGAGAACTTATTGAGCACATCTTCCACCATCTTTCTCAACTATCACAAGTCTTCAAAGATACCTTCACATGCTTTGTCTCGAGGTAATACAACAGAGCTAAAACTTGGGTAGTTTGTTGATCGATGCAAGGACAAGAAGGGGAACTCGTTTACGTCCTAGTTTGGACATAGTCCATATCAGTAATGGCTATGGTGACATTTTTCCACAAATCCCCATGACGCCGGTTCCTCTCAAGAAAGCTACTAGTGTTTCTATTATCTTGTACAACAATCCCAGAAAAATAAGACACATGGAGGTCACCATGGAAATATTTTTGATCACGTGACTACTTGTTTAGGTTGGAGGGGCAGGAGTTTAGCCACACGTCAAGGTCTAAGGCTGTAACTCCCAATATTTTGCATCCATGCTGGACAAACTGCCTTAGCAAGGCTGAGAATGTGGGTAAGGTTGACGTACCAGGTGTATCGGTAGGTGGTTGACATACCAAGTGTAAGGGCGATTGGTTTCGGAGAAGTCTCGAAGGCGAAGGGAAGGTTATGACCATATGCTTCGAGAGTTTCCACGAACAGAATATGACACGTTCTCGATCACTACCATCTTTGACATCAAACTTTTGCTGGGTTTGGTAGGAAGGGTTAGCCCAACCCATATTGTTGTAGTTTCATTCCAACATAGAAACTGGTAGGCTTGTTCAAATAATTAGGACAATGAGTTAAGAGACACGTTGAGTAAACTATAAAGGATGACAATGGAGCATCCATGGGGTCGAGGAAATCCATTGAAGCTTGGAAATGCATGAGACATGGTTTGTAATAGGGGTGTGTGCGGGTCGGGTTTGACCCCCCCCCCCCCCCCCCCCCCCCCCCCCCCCGAATCCGACCCGAACTGGTCGGGCTGGGATGTTCTGGAACCGACTCCGCCTGAATGAACAAGAGAAACCGTCCGATCGGGTCGGTCGGGTTATCGGGCCGACATAAGTAGATGAAATCAAGAAGAAGAAGAGATCGTGGTTGACATTTCACAAGAAACCCAAATGTAATCAAGCAGAAAGAAGGATTCAAGGACTGCAATCTCAAAAAATATCAGAAATTCATAGATAATGAATTAACTTACACGAGAGAGAGAACGAGAGACAAAGGGCCGGTGGCCGTGCAGGTGGCGATGGCGGTGGGCCAGTGGGTCGACAACTCGACATGATGAGAGACGGAATAGGTTCCCAGAGTATGAGAGAAAGAACGCTGTATGAGAGAGCGAGAGAGAGAGAGAGAGCGCTGTCTGCGAGAGGGTCAGAGAGGAGACGATTGTGCGTGTGCAGCGGAAAAAGAGGAAGACTAGGGTTTTCTTTGGACGGGTCAGGAGTATATAAGTAAGGGTCATCATTTAGCCCGGTGGCCCGCGGCCCGACCAAAGCCCGCCCGGCCCGCCGGGCTTTTACCCGGCCCGAGCCCGAAAAAACGGGCGGGCTAGCCCGGCCCGTAGTTTGTAATGGGCGGGCTCGGGCCTATGAATTTTTACTCGGCCCGCCCGTGAGCCCGCCCGGCGGCCCGCCCGGCATACCCGTCCAAAAGCCCGCCAACGGGCCCGCCCATTTGCCCAAAATCCCAAAAAATTCTTTATTTTTTCCCTTGGTTTAATTTTGCCCAAGTAAATTTAAGCCCGCCCGTTGGCCCGCCCGACTTTTGGCCCGCCGGCCCGCCAATTGGGGTAGCCCGTGGGCCGGGCTTGGGCTTCAATTATGATAGGTGGCCCGGCCCGCCCGGCCCGCCAAAAAGAAAAAGCCCGGTCGGCCCGGCCCGTGGACAGGCTTGGGCCGTGACTTGGCGGGCTGGGCCGGCCCGGCCCGGCCCGATGATGACCCTTATATATAAGTGTGTGTATGTGTATATATATATTATACAGGTCAGGCCAGGCCGGGTCGGACCTGACGGGTTTGGGCACAGAATAAACCGAACCCCGCCCGAAACTCAAATTTTCAGCAGATTTCAACCCGTACCCGACCGAAGTAGTGGTTTGAGCCCGTCCGAAACCCTTCAGGTCAGGTCGGGTCAGACCCGCAGGTTCACGGATTTTTTGCACACCCCATATTTTTAGGGTGTTTGGAAACCATTTCAATAGAAAGACGTAGAAAAAGAATTTTATTACCTCTATAACGTAACAAAGGAGAAATTTAAATTTGAACAAATCATCGCTGAGTTAAGATTATAGAACTTTGAAAGCAAGTGGTTGAACCTTAGTTGCAGGAAACGCCTAACTTGGAGGCGCTCCCGCACGAGAACCGCGAATCCCCGCTTCTCACTCAGAAACGCGATGGGAGCGCGTTCCCCTTGAGACAGGATCGCGCTCCTACAGTAGATGGGAGCTTATGGAGAGAGAGAGAGAGAGAGAGAGAGAGAGAAAGAGAGAGAGAGAGAGAGCCGGAGGAGAGATCAGTCGTCGTCGTCGGTGTACCTTGTTTCGTCGATGTGTGGAAGCCGATATGGTCGACGCAGTCGCTGCTGCAGAACGATGTGCAGCTCAGTGGTTTTTTATTCTGAAAAGTGGCTAGGGTTTGTTTTAAGTACTATTTTGGGTTGTAAAGTTGGGCTTTGTATGGTGTTTAATGGGCTTACTTATTCTTTACTACTAAATGGGCTTGTATTTGTATATTTCAGCAAACAGAATAAATGGGCCTACATTAGCTTTTTGATGGGCTGCGTTATTTTGTTTATGTATTCAGCCAAATTACAGTTTCAAGACCTTATGTTTTAGTTTATTACTCGATAGACCCCTTATCTTGCCTTTATCTGTAGATTGTGATATACTTGTTATATAAAAAATAAAGCATACAAAAATTATCTAAAAAACTGATATAAAATACATATTTTCTGTATAATATAAATAAAAAATATGAAAAGTACCAAAAATAAAAAAATAAAAGATATGGCATTATTTATTAAATATATAAAATAAAATATACATAGCCGCTCCCAATCTTAGGAGCTTCTGGGTACCTCCGCTCCCCCGCACCCGCTCCCGCTCCCGCCCCCGCCCCCGCTCCCGCTTCGTGCAACTAAGGGTTGAACATAGGGCAATACAAGGGCTGGGTTGCTAAGGTTCACTGCGGAGCGAAAGGAGAATCAATTTGGCCTCCATTGACACCATACAGGACAAAAGGAGGAAAATTAAAAGGGTAACAGATTTGACAAAGCAGCCATTGTCAAACTCCAAACTTATCAAACCAGAAAAAAAAACATTGTCAAACTCCAATGAAGACAACATTATACATCTATGAAAATGACCGTAAACTCGGCTTTATCAATTCAGATTTGAGTTATGGGGACACATGCAAAAACTATCCCATGAATCCATGCTAGAAGCAAATAAAAGTACGGAGTTTAACGAACTTTATTATTTTGCCGTTAAATCATTGACGGTTGAGGTATTCCAGTGGTGGTTTAGAGTCTCTCCAGCAAATAAGTCAAATTTTGAAACCAAATTGCACTTTGGTGCGTTACATTCCACTTGAACAGCAAGTTTTTGACGTTCACTCCAGAAGAGTCTTCAAATTTGAAGAATGTGAAAAGTAATTTGAAGGGTCGGTTCAACCATTGTTTTAAGAAGCAAACAGCATCATCGCCAAACTCAAATAAAGACATCCAGATATGAACTAGATTATTGTAAACACTGTGCAATCTATACTTAAAGATTTTGAGTTTTGGGGCCGCATACAACCACAAACCCATGATCAAAGCAAATAAGAGTCTGCAAAGAAAAAAGCATTCCACAACTATCAATCGATTCAATCCTACCGCAAGAATTGAAAAAGGCTAAACCCAAAATTTCTAATTTCAAGGGGATAAGAAAACAAAGGGTTGGTGTTGTTAAGAAACAAGTACTAACAATAATAAGGAGAAATTGTTAACATACCAATACCATCAACTGCGGGGAGATTCTGGACTTGTACCCAAGATGACCATCCATAGAATGTTAACACCGATTTAAGTTTAAGCTTGGCAAATATGCAGTTGTATCCAAAAATTGAAGCAAAGCCAGAAGAACAAAAATGAAGATATATATAAAAGAAGATGCTTACACCACGGAATCAACGAAATGCTTTATCCCAAAAACTAAATAAGATTGGCCCGGAAGTATAGAGACCTCCAAGGAAAAAATCCTTCTTTATCCAGAGAATCGATGCTAGTAATTACTTTGAACTTGGCTTATTTACTTTTTTAGTCCCCAAAGTATTAACTTTGTCTCATTTTCGTCTCCAATTTAAACATTGAAGAGATTTAGTCCCCAACGTATCAATTTTGTACCAATCAAGTCTCCAACCCTAAAGCCGTTAGTTCCATCCGTCAAAATAAGGGGCATCCTTGTCATTTTGCTCCCCCAAATTTTTGTCTAAGAAAAACGGAAAAAAACAAAGAAGGAAAAGCTGCAGCCGTGGCATCTTTCTGGAATTGGGGACAAAATTGCACCCAATCATCACTCTCTTGGATTTACCCACCATTTCCATCCCTCAATTTTCTCCGGCCACCAATCCTCCTCCCCCACTTATTCTCGCACCAAAAAAACCCATGGGGAAAAAAAATGAGACAAAAAATTGAACCACCAACTAATGATCATCACATCATCACTGGTTTCACCGACACCCGAGGAGGAGGAGTAGCAGCAGATACTCCCCAGTCAACCATGGCCGTCCGGTTCGTCGGACTGCTCAAACCCCCGATCTCAACCCCATCCCTTTCAAGCTCGACGAGAATGACGTCATTTGGTCCTCCTGCGATCTCTCTCAGATTTGAGCGATGTCTTCTCCCGTTCTACCCTACCGCCTCCACCTACCCCACCACTCCCTGCACAACCACAACCACCACCAGCAGTTCCATCCGCTCAAATCAGGCCTCTCTGCCGCCTTGTCAAATGACCTCCTCCTTTTGGTCCACAGCAAACCGATTCTTCGTCCTTCGCAATCGAGGACAACGAGAACAATTCCTCCCTTTCCGGCTGCCACATTGCCGGCGGCTAATAAATTCCCTCAATCAGCTCCGATAAACGTGCCGAGTTGGCTGAAGGTCGGAGTGATGACCAATTTGGGCAGATTCGACGAGGGAAAGAAGAGAGGCCAGAGGAGGAGGGACAGAGGATACACAAAGGGAAGAGAAACAAGAGAGGGGAGGGAGAAGAGGATGGTGGAGCAGCGGGAGTGCGACCATGGCTGCCGCTTTCCTCTTTTTTTTGTCATTTTTCTTAAATAGAAATTTGGGCGAGTGAAATGACGAGAATGCCCCTTATTTTGATGGATGAGTCTAATGGTGTTAGGGTTGGGGACTTGATTGGTATAAAATTGATAAGTTGCGGACTAAATCTCTTCGATGTTTAAATTGGGGACGAAAATGAGACAAAGTTAATACTTTGGGGACTAAACAGATAAATAAGCCCCTGAACTTCATGCAGTGTAAGTGAGAAGAAGTGCCCAACTTCGAAACCCAAAATAAGCAAAACAAGAAGTCGCCGCCTAGATGAGCCAAGCGTGGATGGAAGTGCTAATTGGAGAGCTCCTCCTTCAGGTAGTACGGGCGTTTGAGAAAAGCAGCGACATGGGAGAGATTTTTGTGTAGAAGATGGGAGATAATCGTCATGAAGAATTGAAATCCGCGTGCTTTCCCTCAGCCTCCAATGGAAGTTGTTCCTGATGTGATCCCAAACTAGCCTAATGATTTCCCCTAATACCCAAAGAAACTCCTCACCAATATGGGTTACATCCCCGGTTCCACTCGTGACATATATTTGATTAGCTGATACACCCACACGACCCAAGTCACTCAACCAATGTCAAATGGCACACTACTCCCCTTGGAAGAGAAACTGGACAAAGAAAGAGGTTATGAAACGATATAGCATTTAAGGAGCAAAAAATGAGAGATCGAACATTGTTGCCAGAGCCTATACATCTTGAGAGAGCCCTTAAAAGATACAGAGACCTGCCCTATGCCTTGGCTTTGTTTTTTTACACACCAAAATCTGAGCTTCCTTCCAATTCTAATTCTTTTCTAGGGAGAGTACTACACAAGTTTGTTCGACACATTCAAAGGCGGTGCTCTTGTGACCGAATTAGACCGAGTATCCCAGGAAGACGAACGTTGACACAAACTCCAGCACCTCCGAGAACCGATGGATGGGATTACGGGCGAAAACTATCTTCGGAGTACATATGCAGAAACAAACCCTAGACAAAACATTTATTACTACTTTCCACCAATGGCTATAAGCCTACAAGCTTCCCAAGCAGTTGGGAAGAATGATGCTTCTAATTGTTTCTAGAATGATGCTTCTAAATTGTTTCTAACAATTGGATTGAGGATTGTGATTCTGGCACTCCAATAAATTGATGGATGGGTTCTAAAATTGACCTATTGATACATAAAACGACGTCATTTTGGAGTCTCTGCATCAATTTTTGGAGTGCTAAAATCAATTTTCTTGGATTGAGTTCATCACAACTATTAAATTATTAATCTCAATTATTAATGATTTGTGAATGTATTTCAGTAATATGTGTAATTAAGTTTACTGTAAGGCATGTTCTAGATTCCCAAATAAGTACTTATTTTTTTAGAAAACAAATTCAAACTCAATATTTTTTGAGAAGACAATTTCAAATTAAAAAATAATGTATTTACACAAATACTTTCTCTAGCAATATGAATCTTATTTGATAGATTTAATTGAGATCTCTTGAATGGTGCAAAACTATCAAAAAAATAAATTGTGTAAACACATTATATTTTTAGTTTAAAAATGTGAAATAAGTACTTATTTTTTAAGAAGACAACGCGGAACGGGTTTAGTCATATAATGTAGTAAGTGTAACCATACACTATAGTAAGTGTTGCTTTAATATCGTCTCACCTTAAATGTTCCTTACAGAAATTCATGCATTTTTAAACTCCAAAAATATACTATATTTTTGTGTATATACATATATATTTTTTATACCAAATTAAAGTACTCATTGACTACTTCAATTTGGTGTAAAAATACAAAACGAATAATATATAGAAATGTATTTTTGGGGGTTTGAAAATGTACGAATTCCATAAGGGACATTTAGTGGGACGGAGGAAGTATAACCTTGTTTTTTGGTAAGTAATATTGCATTTTTTTGGTGGAAAAATAGTAAAACCATCTTGTCTTTAGCAAAACCACCTTACTTTTTGGTGGGTATAGTTTTGATCCAACGACCATAATTTACATGCTTTTTAATTAAATCTAACGGTCAATATTCAATGAGAACATCATGCTCCAAAACCAATTGGTAGCATGAAATAAATTTTCATAGGAACCAGACCGCAAATTATCGACCCATGTAACCAGTTCACCTAAAACGTACAATACCAAATCACCCCAAATAAGTGGTTCATATTTTCTGGGCAAGAAGGGTGCGAGACATATGCCAAGTCTTCGGCTGTTGCTTGAGGGAGATGAGAATAGAAAATTAATTTGATTATGGTAAGTACTGGATAGGTATTTGAATGAGTTAAACGGGTGACAATCTAAAAGTAAATTATGATGTAAGATGGTTACATGATTAATGGGATTTGAATTTTTTTGTTTCAATCTATTCTTTTTGGATTAGAGCACAGAGATAGGTTGAGTTTTATTGGTACTAAATTTGGTTTTTGTAATGACTACTGTACAATTTGTTTCGAGTTTCTTTTGGTTTATTGAAGTTTGACCAACTCTAATGCAGCTGTTTGATCCTAGATTACTCAATGTGGTCAACAACAACGAGTAATTGATTTTTGGCGGCGACAAATTTTGCCGGTGAATGTCTTTATGCACGGGCATTTTGCCAGGGTGATACAAGAAGGTTTCAAAACAAAGTCAGTTCTGGAACGAAAACAAATTTTTGGGTTGGGTGAAACAAGTTTAAAAGAGGAGGTTACTAGACTTTACTATCCTTAAGAAGCAACTTTATGTATCCCAAGCGGCAGTGGAGGATCAAAATGGGGAGTGGAACTTGACTTTTAGAGGACTTCTATCTTGTATGGGAGGAGGAGATGTTGGTAATGTTGAGACGAAAATCGACTGGTATAGTTCTGAACAATGGAAGCTGTGACAAGATGCAATGGCTATGGAGAGCAGACAAGGAGTTCACTGTCAAGTCAGCATATTCAAAGTGGGAGGGTGTTCTGCATCAAAACAATCATGTAGTACTGGGCTCAATTTGGAGGAACCTATATCCCCCGAGATTGAATTCTTTGTCCGGCAAGCTACCCGAAATAGGATTGCAACTATGTACGTCATCTTCGGTGAGAAGAGAAGTCATGGCTCGGGATGGATCTGGATTGGGGTTGTGTATGCTCTATGTGCAGCAGGAATGGAAACCACTGATCATCTGTGTTCGCATTGCACCTTTGCTGGGAATGTAATGGTCTGTTATCTTGAGATGGTGGGATATATCATGGGTGTGTCCTTCTAATGTCCAAACACCGGTGAGTATGCGGTTACCAATAAGATTTTCCAATTTGGAAAAATTTGCAGTTGGGAAGCAACATTGTATTCTGGTTTTTGGTCAATATGGATTGCAACTTGCAAGGAACAACCGCCTTAATTTTCAATAACTCCACTCGATACCATTAAAAGGTGGGAGTTGTGATAGTTAGAGTAGCAAGTTCAATGTATGGGTGCATGATCCCTGCTAGTGGGCAGTAGAATGGGCCCTCAAGATTAGTCGAGGTGTGTGCAACCAGCTCAGGCGCCTAAGTTATCAAAAGTTCAATACAAGGGTATATTCAGTGGAGGATTTCATTATCTTTGTAGTGTTTGGTTTCTACTAATTTTTTGTAAACCAAATATTACTATTTTTATAGTTGTATTCCACCATCTTTTAGTATTTTGAAAATTCTCTTTATCGATATATAATAGGTCTTTATCCGGTTTAAAATAAAAGAGATGCAAGCATTTTATAGGAACGATTTGTTTTAAGACTCAGTGAGTGTAAAATAGTCATATATTTTGATGTACAAAAAAGTTTGCATTCAATCTAATTGGGTTAAAAAGTAGATTCAACAAACTTTTTAACGGTTCAAACCTTGCAAAAATCGAAGTTCATGAGTGTCCGGAAAAAACCCACAAAATTTAATAAATTTTGGACTCTCAGTGCGCCTGAGGAGCCTAGGAATTCCACAATTTGTCAAACTTTGCGGGTTTGTTCCGAATACTTCCAAACTCCAATTTTTGCAAGGTTTGATCCGTTAGAAAGCTTATAGAGTCTATTTTTTAACCCAAGAAATTTTGACCAAAATTTTTTTGTACATCTTAATCTATGACTATTTTACCCTCAATGAGTCAAGAAATAAATCATTTCTGTAAAATGTTCCCATTCCCCTCCTTTTTAAACCCGATCGAAACGTATTTTATATCGATAAAGAGGGTATTCAACATACTAAAAGATGGTTGGATCAAACCATAAAATAGAATGGATTCATATTGAATCATTTCGATAGCATATCTATATAATATAGAGCAGCGGTTTTTGAATTCTCTAAATTTTGGACCCTCGGATTTGTACATACTTTTTCTATGGCTGAGATTTACGGGTAGTAAGACTAGAAATATATTTGAAACGAATGAATATTTAGAAGAAGGATGAAAGAAAAACTAAAATTGATGTTTCCTAATCTTATTTTGATTTCTTATTTTCAAATTTTCCTTACTTTCCTAAAAAGAAAAACTAAAGAATTAATCCTGGACGCGAATAATTCCTCATGGCAGCAAAAAATTGCTCATCGCCGCAAAGAATTACTCTTGGCCACAAATAATTACTCTTGGCCGCAAGAAATTGCTCCTGGCTTCTTAGAATTACTCTTGGCCGCAAGAAATTGCTCGTAGCCGCATAGAATTGTTTCTGGCCGCTTATAATTGCTCTTGGCCGCGGATAATTGCTCCTGGCCGCTTATAATTATAATTGCTCAATTATAAGCGGCCAAGAGCAATTATCCGCGGCCAAGAGCAATTATAAGCGGCCATAAGTAATTCTAAGCGGGCAAGAGCAATTTTAGCGGTCAGGCAATTCTTTAGTATTTCTTTTAGTAAAGTAAGGAAAATTCAAAAATAAAGAATCAGAATAAGATTAGGAAACATCATTCTTAATTTTTCTTTTCATCCTCCTTCCAAATATTAATTATTTCCAAATATATTTCTTACCACGTCTCTCATTCTCACATAACTTCGTTATTACTTTCACTATTTTCACTCTCTCATTTTCACTTGCTTTTTGTTTTTATGCTCATGTGCTCTAATAATCTCCTTGTAATAAAAAAGATACATTCGAGCAAATTAAAGCCCCTGGGTTAAAATATGTTAACTAAACCAAATGCTTCTGCCCATTTACTTTCCCATTCCTTATAGTGGATGAAAAGTTAATCATTTCATTATACTTTTGCTAAACTAACAATGATTTTAACGATCTTAAGATGTGTCAACTAAATTATCTACTAAATCCAAACATCTTCTTCTTTCCATGTTACCCTTTTTTTCGCCCATTCCAGATTCTATAATTTAAAGTAAAGGACATTGTGCAATGAGTATGACATTTTTTTTTTTTTGAGGCTTTTTTGTGCTGGAAACACTAGCGGCTGGGAATGCAGCCAAGCGGAATTCAAAATATCCCTTTTTTTCTGAATTATCTCACAATTTCTTTAAACAAATTAAAATTTACTGGCCTGCTTTTTAAAATCTTCCAATCCCTTCAATTTGATATATTATAAGGAAAATTTACTAGCCTTGCCATGTAAGAATTCATCCCACCTATTTTTTATGCTTATGTTTTCATCCTTCCATTATAAAAATTACCCTTATTACCCTTGCAAGAGAGAGAGCGAGAGAGGGGGGGGGGGTTGCTGTGGGAGACTTTTTCCTAAATTTATGGGATTCGGATGAATATGGAAACATATGCAATTAAGTGAGATATAAGAGGGGAAGAGATGAAGATTTTCAAAATTTCAAATATTCCAACTAAACCCACTGATTTCTCGTTCCATTTAGTGCAGACGTTATACAAATTTCAAATATTCCAACCTTGTGGTGCGCATTGTGCTTTCTCTGGTTGAACTCTCTCGAATGGTGGATAGGTTGGTGTTTCCTAAGCGTGGCTGAGACCTACACACTTACCACGGATCGTGGGGAATCCGAGATAAGCACTCCGATGGACAAGTAAGAAAGAGGGAAGAGGAACTTTTTAGGTGTGGCTATCAAAAAGGAGTGTGAAAATCACTCCCCTTTTTTAACCTTCATTTTATTTTTTACTTTTAAAAATTACTTTTAACTCTTTCTTTTTTAGTAACAAATAAATATGCAATAAAGTTTTTTCTTACTATTTTTTAAAAATTACTTTCACCACCGTTTTTTTTAACAATTTACGAAATTGGGGTTAGGGCTTTGGTTGTGGGGTTGATTGCAGGTTGTGTGGGGTTTAATCTCTTTAGAAAAAAAAGCGGAGGCAAGCGCGGGGGGCGGGGGTGGTCGGAGTTAAAATTTGAAAGTAAAGTAAGAGAGACAAATCAAATCTTATTATTGGGGTTAGGGCATTCGCTGAATGTTTCATTAATATTGGACAATACACATACATGTGCTTATCTATATATTTTCAAAGACTACATCCTTCAACAGTAAACCTATTAATTAAGGAGTACTAAATAGGCTAACCGCTACACATTCATGATCATTGTGTTTTAATTTCACAATTTCATAGGTAAATTTAACGATTGAGATAATATTCAACTCCAGGACAAGTCTATTCATATGCAACGATGAATTCTATCAAAAAGCATCACGACGATGCTACCTTACTACACAAACGCGAGACAAATCAGATCTTCTATACCTCAAAGACGGAGGAGCCAAAAGGCCAGCTCTACACAACGACAGAATGAATCTTCAAAATTAACAACAAAAGTATAGATCCTGGTTTTGCTTTTTGTGGTAGGGTAGCATCCTCCTGATGCTTTTTGATAGACGGAGGAGCGAAAGCACCAAAAGGCAGAAGAAGTCTACAAAACGAATGACAAATCTAGACTTGGAGAAACCATATCAGACACCCAGCTTAAAAAAAATGAAGAAAAAGATAAAATATTCTCTATGAAATAAGCCGTAAAAAGAGAGGAAATAACAAGCAAACCGCAAACAAAATGCGTTACACAACTATCAATTCTACCACGAGAATTAAAAGGCAGGTTTTCCAGAGGGTAAAGCCAACAAACCATCAACAGCTGTGAGAGTACTTGTTCCCCAATGGACCATCCCTGGAAATATTAAAACCGATTCAGTAGTTTAAGCTTGGAAAGACGATGCAGTGATGACTAACAAAGTAATGCAGCAGCCAGAAAAATCTGAGGTATATATAAAAGAGAGCAAAGTCCACTTTGACCCCCTATGATTATCGCCATGTGCGGATACCCCACTCATGGTTCAAAACTAAGCACATAATCTACCTGTGGTTTTGAAAATGTGCGGATAGACCCCCTGCCGTCATGTTTTTCATCCATATTAACGGACACAGCATTAAAAGACCGATATACCATCATCATGTCCCTTGATTCTTTTTTTTTTTAAATCTAATCACACCATCCCTTACACCTATGCCAAAATTCAAGTAAATCAAAAAATGAAAAGCCCATGGTCGAATTGATTTTGTTATGAAATTAAAATTTCAAAATTGAATTTATTAAAAATTAGATCACTGGGTTATTGATGCCTGATCAAGATGATTTTTCACAGAGATACTCTATTATTTACTTAATACGTTATGAACGACTTAGATTACATTCTAAAGGCATACGAGATACACCTCCATTAATATGGATTGAAAACATGACGGCAGGGGGTCTATCCGCACATTTTCAAAACCACAGATAGATTATATGCTCAATTTTGAACCATGAGGGGGTATCCGCACATGGCGATAACCACATAAAGTAAAAGTAGACTTTACTCTATAAAAGAATATGCTTACAACACCAAGGCATCCATGAAAGTCCTTTCTCCAGGAACCAGGTAAGATTGGCAGGAATGGATGGAGACGTCCAAGGGCACATTTCCTTGGTTGGTGCCAAGGTTGCTATTAATACTAACTTGAAACTTCATGCAGTGAAGGCGAGTAAGAAGGTCTTCTAGTTTGGCTGGAACCATATCCACAGTACTTGTCCGGGGCAGGAACCTTGAAACCCAAAACAAGCAAAAAAACACTCGGTCACCTCTGCCGCCTAGATGAGCCAAGCGCACAGGGAAGTGAGACAAGGGTTTCATTGGGTCCACATAGTCTGAGTGGTCATGCAAATGCAAAGAGCCCAGGAACCACATCTTGGTCACTATATCATATCCAACCAGGGACTCGTCATCCTGCACATACCAATACAACCTGTTGTCCACAGCAACAGGATCTGCATTTAAACCCTTGGGAGCCCCATCAAACTTCATTTCACCCCAAATTTTGGTACGGACGAAGTAGAATTGGAGGTTCTGACTTGAACCCACCACAATACACGGCTCGGGGGATCCATCTCCCATAGCTGCTACAAAGAAAGGTGGACGACACAGATGCGGAGGGTCAATTACAGACTCCCATTCATTTAGTTTGGGGTCGTAAGCCATACCCCAGGCCCGAGACCGGGAGGAACAAGGCATGAAATAAAGCTTCTCTCCGAGAACGAGGCAACCGCTTAACGACAAGGGCAATGACACACCATTAGGAGGTGCAGCAACGAAATTGGAATCCCAATCCCCATCACTAAAAAGGCCAATACGTTCCAGTGAATTTCTCACCTCCACCCCACCTACAGATCCACTACGAATACGGTACAGGGTAGGTTTGGCATCCTTGCCTCCCAAAATCGCCCAGCCTAGTTCCAAATCTATTCTTCTAGTCGCTACAGGTGTGGATTTCATGATGATATCTACAGACTCATTGTCGTCGTCGTGAAAAGGAAGAAGGTGCTTCATGTACGTACCGATGATTTTCTTGACGCGAGGGGGCGGGGAAGGGGGACGGCGCTGGTTGTGGTTAGGGTCTTCGGAGATGTCAAAAGCATACCACTCCAAGTTAGGAGTACTCCGGTTGAGTACAAGCATACAGGCGAATTTCTTCTCCGGCGGCCGCGGCGGAGGAGGAGGGGCATCGGGAAACGTTGTGGAAAACTCTCCTCCGATGCTTTCCATCTCCAATCAATAAGAGGGACGGACACCGATTGCAGACCGAGATCCGGTGGGTGGGATTACGGGTGAACTTCCGACGGCGGAAGACAAGCGAGAGGAGAGCGAGCAAGGGGAAGCGACGATCGTAGGGAAGGAATGGGATAATGAAGGGAACCTTTTGGGCTGGGCTATTCGCAGTCACGTATTTTCTCCCATAGCCCACTCTATTTCGATAAGTAATTGTTGAAAATCATAAATAACATTTCGGTAAATAACTGTTGAAAATAAGATTATATTTCGGTAACTACACGTTGAAAATATATTCAACTTTCGGTAGACAACTGCCAAACATGCATTTTCGGGCATTTTCGGTAAATAACTGTTGAAAAAAATATTATATTTCGGTAATTTGATGTTGAAAATGTATCTTAATTTCGGTAACTAGCTGTCGAGTCTAATTGAAAATTTTTAACGGACTGTGAGAGAAAATACGTGGCTGCGAATGGCTCGGCCCTACCTTTTTTTTATGTTACAAATAATAACAGAGTAAATTACACTAAACTCCCCTCAACTAATCCATATTTTCACTTAACCCCTTCAAACTATAAAACTAGACATTGTGCACCCTCTAACTATCCAGAATTGACACTTAACACCCTTTTGTTAGGTCTCCGTAGTAAAAATGCACCAATAGCCGTCTTCGGCCACCGGACGGCCGATCCGAGCCGTCCAAAAATTTTTAAAAAAAATTGAGTATGCTAGCGTGGGAATCAACGGCATCCGACGTGCGTAGGTGCTCAATCCAAACACCCCAAGAATTTAAATGGGGTATTTGGATCGAGTACCTACGCATGTCGGATGCCGTTGATTTCTACGCTAGCCCACTCGATTTTTTTTTTTTTAAATTTTTGGACGGCTCGGATCGGCCGTCCGGTGGCCGGAGATGGCCGTCGGTGCATTTTTCCTACGGAGACCTAACAAAAGGGTGTTAAGTGTCAACTTTGAATAGTTAAAGGGTGCATAATGTCGGATTTTAAAGTCTAAGGGGGTTAAGTGAAAATGCGGGTTAGTTGAGGGGGGTTTAATCTAATTTACTCATAATAATATAAGGGAAACTTAAAAAGAAAATCCTTTTTTTAATAGAAAATAATATTAGCATTCCAAAAATTGATAAAATCACTATAAAAAATTAAAAAAATGGCTTTAAAATACACTGATTTTGAAGTGTCAATATCAATTTTTTTTTTTATTTGTCCCCTTAAATAAAAGAGAACTACTATTTCGTAGGAATTTTTTAATTTGGGATGAATTTGTCCCTCAATTGCTGGCATTGTGGTGTTAACCAGATGGGCATAAATGCCGCATAATAGGTTTTGCCCCTTCTCCCTTTAGTGTTTTTTTACGACCAAGTGGATGGTTAGAGGTAAGAGTTTCAGATTTCCTTCCTTTGGATTAGGGGATTCAGGTTACGGTTTTAATTTTGAACTAACGTTGTACCCGTTCGATGCACGGGCAAACAAATTATATTGGTGGCTTTTTCCGTTCCCGTGTATTGAATGGATACACCTATAGTTGATAGAATTTTTAAGAAAAAAAGAATGTGAATTTTTTTTCATGCATCAAACGGGTGTAACGCTAGTTGATAGAATAATATAATTAAAGAAAAAAATAGAATAAGAAATGAAGTATCATATTAGGAATTTATGAGCCTCGTCATGTTCAAATTAATATATAATTATAAAATATATCAGATAACTAAATAAAGCAAATTGAAAAAGTATTTTTTTTTATTTTTTGTAAAATGAAAACTGTAACTTCTCCTACAATTTCTCCCTCTCTGGCACACAATTATGTACTATATAAGATAAATACAATTTCTCTCTCTCTCTCTCCCTCTCTCTCTCTCTCTCTCTCTCTCTCTCTCTCTCTCTCTCTCTCTCTCTCTCCCAATTTTAAAAATTAAAAGAAAATGAAAAATCTAAGAAATTCTCTCTCTCTCTCTCTCTCATCATCTCTCCCAATTTTAATAATTAAAAGAAAATGAAAAATTTAAGAAATTAGCATTGGGGGTTTGGAGGAATGTGAGGCCAACATACATTCCTATTACAGGTTTACCGGTTTTGTACTCGTAAGTCCTAACGTACGTACCCATATGGGGGTGTGGCAACATTTTTGAGTTATCTGTGGTTCATAGACAACTTTCCACTCTATCTCAATTTTTCACCAATCGAATCATTATCCCTTCCTATTCCTTCACCGGGTGGAGGAGAAAAGGTGATGAAAGCAGTGTCTCACACAGATATGGTGACCTTGTAGGCCTTAGGCATGTCGGTGCTTCATGGTCCTAAAACTAACAATCCCATTTTAGTGAGCCTACCTGACCTAGACCACCACCGTTGCAGCCCCTTAAAAAAACAAATAAATAACTAAATGTGGATTTCAACTGTTATATATGTTCCCCAGATATAGCATTTGGTATGCCTACTCCATGAATACTTAATTAACTATATATCTGGATTTTAAATTGGCAAGGTTTGCACTGAGAAAAAAATGGTCCACATGCTTTCTAAACAAACAAGAAGCAAATTTGGAGCAACCATTAGCACTTTCCCTGGCCCAATTGGGCTACTATATTAAAATAGTTCGAATGATTAGGGCTTGTTCGGTTGAAGGTTTTTGGATTTGGATTTTGGATTTTGAATTTAAATTTGTAATGATTAGGGTAGAGAGATAGAATAATGATTTGAATAATAATTGGGAAGAGATAGGGATAAAAATAAAAGTAGTGGTTGAAGATAGGGGTAATGAGTGGACGTTGGAATAGGGTAATAATTGAGCTCAAAATCTCAATTCCTAACCCAACAAGCCTTTATGAGAGGTTTTTTGCAAAAGGATAGAGCAAAAATATGATGCTTAACAACTTTCATAGTAATCCAAGCGATTCAACACCTGCCTTGAGACCCACGGTTTCAATTCAATGCTTAACAACTTTGGAACCATTCAACGCCTATGCGAATTATAAAACAAGTTAGGGACAAAGGATGGAGCAAAAATATATTTCAAGACTTACTAGCACGAGGGAAATGAAAACCAGAGACTGAATTGTGTCAAAGGAGATTAAAGAGAGAAGACTTAATTTACTGAACTTTAACGATATAGAGACATAAGAAACTAGAGCAACAGAGTAATCCAACAGAACATCTATTCTAATATATAAATGGAGAGCACCACCTTGGTGTCTCCCTTCTGTCATGTATTTTCATTTTCAAAAAATGTCCTCTAAAAAAAATCAACACATGAATACAAAACAATTAACTATGAGAATATATGGGTCATTTTAACACAAAAAAATAAATTTGTAAAAAAATGAATTGATAACTACCCACCCTTATCACCACCTCCTCAAATCACGTATAAATCTCTCTCTCTCTCTCTCTCTCTCTCTCTCTCTCTCTCTCTCTCTCTCTCTCTCTCTCCCTCTCTCAATTGCAGTTCTGTTTCCTTTCACAATTTCTTGATTTCTGACAAAATCTGGAGAAAAAAATTGGCGTTAAATTGTTGCGGAACTGAATAGAAATTCAAACCCATGGTAATATGAAGTTTCTATTCTTTTTTTGATCCGCATATGAAGTTTCTATTCAATTTGGGTTTTGTATAACTAGTGTTGGCATATAAGTTTCAATAGTTTTTTTTGTTTCGCCTCCCCCACGGATTCAGTTTTTTTGGAAAGGAAGTTTCTATTCAATCCTCTCTCTCTCTCTCTCTCTCTCTCTCTCTCTCTCTCTCTCTCTCTCTCTCTCTCTCTCTCTCTCTTGTTTGTTTGAGTTCTACAATTTTTAATGTTTCGCCTTATGAAGTTTAAACCTTAATTTAACTTTTACATTCTTATTTCATTGTTCCGGGTAGTCTTGAAAACTTAATTTGCACACGCATTGCGTGTGCCCGTCCTCTGTTTAGCATAAAACATTAAATTGAATTAGTTTGGGGATTTTCGTAAAATAAAAAATTTGTGGTTAGGACAATCATAAAAGTATCCACAATGCTATAATCAAAAGTAAAATGTTTTTAAAGTTAACAGTATTGATGCAAAATATGGCTCACAATGCTATAATCAAACTTAACAATTTCCTTAGAAATAATCAAATTTTGAGCTTTGGATAACCAAAATTAACAACCTTTCGACAATAATCAAATTTTATAGACAACATATTCTCAATCAAATACACTAATCATAATACAAAAATATTCTTTCTTTCCTTTTCCTCTCTCTTTCTTTTGGAACAATATTTTCGGGAAAAAAATTTATTTTACTATTTTTTTTAGAAAACAGTTTTTTTTAAATTAGTTTTTTTTCCAATAAAAAAAGTTTCACAAACTATTTTCTATTTCTAGTAAATAGTTTTTGTTAGTTTCAAAACTATTTTTCAAAAAACTATTCCCTACTGCTCATAGTTTTTAGTTTTTTGTAGTTTGAAAAAATGATGTGACAAATTTTGGTTATCTAATTTGATTATGCCATTGTAGACATCTACATTGCTAACTTTAACAATCTCTTAAATGAATAATCAAAAGTTGATGTGGCAACTTTTGGTTATCAATTTTTGATTATAGCATTGTGAACACTCTAACGGGTGGTGAACAATTTTAAGATCTTTTACAAAAACTAATTTTCTTAAGCAACACACGTGCCTGGCCAATAAAGAGGCTCTTGAGATGTGAGTGTGGTCGTGCGGTCTCTATGAAGGCTGTTGCACACGATGCATGTCCCAGCCTTTTTATTGGAACTAGAGGCCGTGGACACGAGATGCGTGTGTAAGTCGGATTTTGACAAAATTTCTTCATGGTTATTATTTGATCGAATGTTCACAAATTTGGCCAAAATCTGACTTGCACACGCATCGCGTGTGCCCCGGCCTCTAGTATAAACTAAAAGGCCTGTTCGAATAATTAGGACGATGAGTTCAGAGACACGTTGAGTAAACTTGTAAAGGATGACAATGGAACAGCCATGGGGTCGAGGAAATCCCATTGAAGCTTGGAAATGCATGAGAGATGGTTTGTAGGGTGTTCGGAAACTATTTCAATAGAAAGACGTAGAAAAAGAAGTTTAATCTATAACGTAACAAAGGAGAAATGCAAAATTGAGCAAATCATTGCGGAATTAAGACTATAAAACTTTGAAAGGGAGTGGTTGAACACAGCGTAATACAAGACAACAACAAAGGAGAATCAATTTGGCTTCCTTAGTTCCATTGGCACCACACGGAGCCCAAAAGGTGGAAAATTAAAAGGGTAACAAATTAGACAAAGCAACCATTGTCAAACTCCAACTTATCCAAAATAAATAAATTTTTTTGTCAAAACTCCAATGAAGACAACATGATACATTATATTTGGAGGGAACGCAACCTGAGAATTTTTTAAGGCAGGTTCAGAAATGTGGCTGCGGTTTCTCTGACCATCTTTAATTCGATTCGAGCTAAGGCTAACTCTTGGGCAGCGGTGAAGTTCTCGGCCCAAAATCGAGGTCTTTGTGATGCTTGGCTCTTGGACTCTAGAATTTTTGTTGTTAACAATTGTTGATAGGATGTTGTTTTCCTGTTTTGAGTTGGCTTTTGGCCTACTGTTGGGGCTTTTGATGTATAGGTTTCCAGATGGATGCCCCTGTTGCTTTGTGTAGCTTTTTGGCTCCTTTTATTGGTATAAAATTTTCACTTACCAAAAAAAAAAAGACAACATGATACATCTATGAAAATAACTGTAAACTCAGATTTACCAATTCTGATTAGAGTTATGGGGACATGTGTAAAAACTATCCCATGATAGAAGCAAATAAAAGTCTGGAGTTTAACGAACTTTATTATTTTGTCGTTAAATCGTTCAGGGTTGGGGTGTTCCGGTGAAGGTTTAGAGTCTCTCCAGCAAATAAGTCAAAAGTTGAAACCAAATTGAACTTTGGTGCGTTACATTCTATTTGAACAGCAAGTTTTTGAAGTTCACTCCAGCAAACTCTTCAAACTTGAAGAATGTGAAAAGTAATTTGAAGGGTGGCCGGGTTAATTCAACCATAATTTTAAGAAGCAAACATCATCATGGCCAAACTCAAATAAAGACATCTAGATAAAACAGATTATTGTAAACACTGTGCAATATTCAATACTTAAGATTTTGAGTTTTGAGGCCACAAACCCATGATCAAAGCAACTAAGCATCTGCAAAGAAACAAGCATTCCGCAACTATCAATCCTACCCTTAATTAATTTCTAATTTCAAGAGGATAAGAAAACAAAAGGTTGGTGCTGTTAAGAAACAAGTACTAATAATGGTAAGGAGAAATTGCTAACATACCATCATCTGCTGGGAGATTCCGGACTTGTACCCAAGATGACCGTCCCTAGAATGTTAATGTACACCGAAATAAGTTTATGCTTGGCAAATATGCAGCGGTATCCAAAAATTGAAGCACATCCAGACCAACAACTCAGAAGAACAAAATGAAGATATATATAAAAGAAGATGCTTACACCACCACGGAATCAACGAAACGCTTTACCCCAGAAACTACATAAGATTGGCACGACAGGATGGAGACCTCCAAGGGAAAAAATCCCTTTTTATCCGGAGAATCGTTGCTAGTAATTACTTGGAACTTCATGCAGTGTAAGCGAGAAGAATTGCCCAACATCGAAACCCAAAACAAACAGAACAAGTCGCCACCTAGATGAGCCAAGCGTGGACGGAAGTGATGTGGACCTGAGTCCTCATAAATGGAGAACTCCTCCTTCAGGTAGCCTTCATGGTCATGCAACTGTAAAGAGCCCCGGAACCAAGTCTTCTCCACAAAATCATATTGAATCAGGCACTGCTGGAATTCCTGGTGGAATTCAGCCAGCACATACCAATTCAACTTGTTGCCAACAGCTACAGTTGGTCCTTCAAATATTCCTTCTAACTCATTTGGGGTAAAGATGTCGCCCACACAAAACTCTATTTCTTTCCAAATTTTGCTTTCGACAAAATAGATTTGGAGGAGACCTTTGGTACCAGAACCCACCACAATACATGGCCCGTCGGAGGCAACCTCCGTGGCTGCTGAGAAGAAACCCGAAGAACAAGTCCACTTATGCAGAGGGTCAGGGAGAGACTCCCATTCATTTAGTTTTGGGTCGTAAGCCATAAAAGCCCCGGAAGCTAGTGCCTCCTCCTCCTCCACGCTGCTTTCTTCTTTCTGGAAATCATAATAATAAAGTTTGTCCCCAAGAAAGAGGCAAGCACGAGCGCATGATGACGATGGTACGCGATTAGGCATTGCAGCAGCTGCAGCGGAATAATCTATAGAAGCATCGGAATCCCGAACCCCAGCGCCGCCGCCGCCGCCAATTAGTTCAATAATAGGTTCTACTGACGAATCATCGCCCAATTTCATCCCATCTACGGATGCACAAATATGGTAAAGAGAAGGACCCACCTTCGGCTGGCCTCCGGAAAGAATCACGTAGCCCGTTGCCCTATCATCATCATCTTCTTGCCGTGCGGCGGTCGCTATGGGATCGAGAGCGGTCGCTCGTGCAGGCTCGTCGTCGTCGTCATCGTCGTGGAAAGGAAGGAGGTGGCTGAAACCGTCATGAGAAAACATCGTGTAAGGAGGAGGAAGAGGAGGAGGGAGGGGTTGGTTGTGCTTCGGGTCGTCGGAGATTTCGAAAGCATACCACTCCAACTTACGAGTATACTCGCCGATTACGAACATACAGGCGAATTTCTTGTCTGGTGGGGGAGGGGGAGGAGGAAGACTTGCCATCTCCGATCAACAAGAGGGACACCGATAGCGAATTTCTTGTCTGGTGGTGGTGGTGGTGGTGGTGGAAGGGAACCGGGGGATGGAAATACAGGCGACAACTATACACATCCACAAACCCTTGACAAACTATTTTGGAAAGTTGATAGAAATGGTCATCTTAGTTTCATCCAGTTTCATCCAAGTCTTATTTTCATCTTTTAAATATTAATTGCAATTCTTTTAACCTTCAAATTTGGTTTACGTACTAACTTAGTCTAATTGATAACGTCTATCAGTCAAATTGTATGGGAAAAAATCAGAATGACGACAAACGTCATCAATTGAACCAACTTAGCACAAACTGCAACATCTAAACTGACATCAATTTGATTCTTTCCGTCCAACTTGGCTAACAGAAGTTATCAATTGGACCAATTTGATAAGAAAACGAAAATTAAAGGTTAAAATAGCTGTCATTGATATTTGGAAAACAAAAATGAGATTCAAATGAAATTAGAAGGACTGTTTCTAAAAAGTTTTCAAATATTTTTACTACCATCTACTGGACCGGCAATGGCTATATGCTTCCAAGCGGTTTGGATTGTTTTCTAATTTCTAACAACAAAAATGTTGTGGTTGTGCGCTTAATTCTCAAGAGTGCTACACATAATTAATCTTTATCCGTCCATTGTTGTAGGAAACGGGGCAGTTCCGAGGACAACTAATTAGACACCTAAAAAAATAATTCACAGTTTCCGATCAAATTTTGATGATCCAAGCCGCTTAATGTGATCAAAACGTGATTTTAAGGGTATCCGCAAGAAATCAGCCAAAAAAAAAAGGGAAAGGCTTGATCTGAGCAGTTTTTAGTTCAGATTTGATAAACGGTTTAATTAAAAACTGCTCAAACAAGCACTTCCCGGTCTTTTTTTTTTTGGCTGATTTCGCGTAAGCACTCTTAAAATCACATTCTACTCACATTGAACGGTTCGGATCATAAAAATTTGATTGAGAATTATGAGATTGAGATTTTAGGTGTTTTTTTAGGTGTTTAATTGGTTGTCCATGGAACCACCCCGTGTAATAAATTTTCAGAATTCGCTTAAAATTTTTCTCGGAAAAGTTAAACACACACAACTAATGTGTTGATTGTGCGTCTAATTCTCAAGACGGTCTAGATTTTAAAAAAACTTTTCCAGGGAAATTTTAAGCTAATCCTAACAGTTTATTACAACAATGGACGGATAGAAATTGATTGTGTGTATGTGTTTCACAATGGTTGTGTGTGTAGCACTCTTGTTCTCAATTATTGATTGTGAAAACATTTTAGTAATAAGTGTAATAACCATGCATATACTATAGTAAGTGTTGCCTTACTAAATCGTACTTCCTCCATCCCACTTTAGTAAATCACTTACGGAAATTCTTGGATTTTCGAACTCCAAAAAATATATATTTCTATGTTATATATTTTTATTTGTCACGCCGAATTAAAGTACTCATTGACTACTTTAATTTGGTGTACAAAAATAAAATGAATAATAGATAAAAATGTATTTTTTGAGGGTTTGAAAATGAACGAATTTCCGTGCGGAACATTTTTTAGTGGGACGGAGAAAGTATGTAAACCTTGTTTTTTTGCAAGCAATTTTGCATTTTTTTGGCTAAAAAATAGTAAATCATCTCGTTTTTAGCAAAACCACTTTACTTTTTGTTGGTTGATTTTGATCTAAGAGCCGTGATTTACATTTTTTTTTTAAATCCAAGAGTCCATTTTCAATGGGAACAATGACCATCATGCTCTCATACCAATTGGGAGCATGACATAAATTTTCCTATCTACCACACCATCTACCCATGTAACTAGTTCACCTAAAAAGATACCAAATCACCCCAAATAAGTGGTTCATATTTTCTGGACAAGAAGAGTGCGAGACATGACGCCCAAGTCTTCCACAGTTGCTTGAGGGAGATGAGACGAGAGAATTTGATTATGGTAAGTACTGGATAGACATTCCAATGAGTTAAATGGGTTCAAAGGGGTGAGAATCTAAAAGTTAATTATGATGTAAGATGGTTTCATGATTAATGGGGTTTGAATTTTTTTGTTTCAATGTGCTTTTTTTTTTTGGATTAGAGCACAGAGATAGGTTGAGCTTTACTAGTACTAAATTTGGTTTTGTAATGACTACTGTTTATAATTTGTTTGTCATGCAAAACATTAATTTTGGATAACGATGAATTTGTTTCGAGTTCCTTTTGTTTTATTGAAGTTTGACTAACTCTAATGCAGCTGTTTGATCCTAGATTACTCAATGTGGTCAACAACAACGAGTAATTGATTTTTGGCGGCGATAAATTTTGCCGGTGAATGTCTTTATGCACAGGCATTTTGCCACGTGATACAAGAAGGTTTCAAAACAAAAGTCAGTTCTGGAACTAAAACAAATTTTTGGGTTGGGGGAAACAAGTTTAAAAGAGGAGGTTCCTAGACTTTTAAGCAACTTTATGTATCCCAAGCGGCAGTGGAGAATCAAAATTGGGAGTGGAACTTGACTTTTAGAAGACTTCTATCTTGTATGGGAGGAGGAGATGTTGGTAATGTTGAGACAAAGATCGACTGGTATAGCTCTGAACAACGGAAGCTGTGATAAGATGCAATGGCTATGGAGAGCAGACAAGGAGTTCTCTGTCAAGTCAGCAAATTCAAAGTGGGAGGGTGTGTTCTGCATCAAAATAGTCATTTAC
The DNA here is from genome assembly GCA_019656295.1 of Rhododendron mucronatum var. ripense. NCBI lineage: Eukaryota > Viridiplantae > Streptophyta > Magnoliopsida > Ericales > Ericaceae > Rhododendron > Rhododendron mucronatum. The sequence continues at coordinate 100,347 of BPLT01000224.1, read as the reverse complement.
TGGGCTCGATTTGGACGAACTTTTTTCCCCCCGAGATTGAATTCTTTGTCGGCAAGCTACCCAAAATAGGATTGCAACCATGTACGTCATCTTCGGTGAGGAGAGAAGTCATGGCTCGGGATGGATATGGATTGGGGTTGTGTGCTCTATGTGCATGCGCAGCAGGAATGGAAGCCACCGATCCATCCCAAGCCATGACTTCTCTTCTCACCAAAGATGACATTATGAAAGCCACTGATCATCTATTTTCGCATTGCACCTTTGCTGGGAATGAAATGGTCTGTTATCTTGAGATGGTGGGATATATAATGGGTGTGTCCTAATGTCCAAACAATGATGAGTAATTGAGTATGTGATTATAAATGAGATTTTCCAATTTGGAAAAATTTGCAGTTGGGAAGCAACATAGTATGCTGGTTTTTGGTCAATATGGATTGCAACTTGCAAGGAACAACCGCCTTAATTTTCAATAACTCCACTCCATGCCATTCAAAGGTGGGAGTTGTGATAGTTAGAGTAGCAAGTTCAATGTAAGGTTGCTCCCCGCTAGTGGGCAGTGGGATGGGCCCCCAAGATTAATCGAGGTGCATGCAACCAACCCAGGCTAGTGGGCAGTGGGATGGGCCATCAAAATTAATCGAGGTGCGTGCAACCAACCTAGGCACCTGAGTTATCAAAAGTTCAATACAAGGGTATATTCAGTGGAGGATTTCAAAATCTTTGCAGTGGTCTGGTTTCTACTAATTTTTCATAAACCAAATAAAACTATTTTTATAGTTGTATTCCACCATCTTTTAGTACTTTGAAAATTATCTTTATCAATATATAATAGGTCTTTATCCGATTTAAAATCAACGAGATGCGAGCATTTTACATGAATGATTTATTTTATGACTCAGTGAGTGTAAAATAGTCATATATTTTGATGTACAAAAAGGTTTGCATCCAATCTAATTCAGTTAAAAGTAGACTCAACAAGGTTTTTAATAGTTCAAACCTTGCGAAAATCGGAGTTCATGAGTGTCCAGGAGAAGCCCGCAAAATTTAATAAATTTTGGACTCTCAATGTGTCTGAGGCGCATTTCATTGCGCCCCGGGGGCACAGAATTGCGCCTGAGGCGCCCATGAACTCCACAATTTGTCAAATTTTACGGATTTGTTCCGAACACTCCCAAACTCCGATTTTCACAAGGTTTGAACAGTTAGAAAGCTTATGGAGTGTATTTTCTAACCCAAGTAGTTTTGAACCAATTTTTTTTGTACATCTTAATCTATGACTATTTTACCCTCAATGAGTCGAGAAACAAATCATTTTTGTAAAATGTTCGCATTCCCCTCATTTTAAATCGGATCGAAATGTATTTTATATTGATAAATAGGGTATTCAACGTACTAAAAGATGGTTGGATCAAACCATAAACAAAATGGATTCTTATTGAATCATTTTGATACCATATCTATATAATATGAAGCAACGGTTTTTGAATTCTCTATAAACCAAAATGGTTTCTACTAATTTTTCGCAAACCAAATAATACTATTTTTATAGTTGTATTCCACCATCTTTTAGTATTTTGAAAATTCTCTTTATTGATATATAATAGGTCTTTATCTGATTTAAAATCAAGGAGATGCGATCGTTTTACATGAATGATTTATTTTATGACTCCGTGAGTGTAAAATAGTCATATATTTTGATGTACATAAAAGTTTGTATCCAATCTAATTGGGTTAAAAGTAGACTCAACAAGCTCTTTAATGGTTCAAACTTTGCGAAAATCGGAGTTCGTGAGTGTCCGAAAAAAGCCCGCGAAATTTAATAAATTTTGGACTCTCAATGCGTCTGAGACGCATTGCATTGCGCCCCGGGCGCACTAAATTGCTCCTGAGGCGCCCATGAACTCCACAATTTATCAAATTTTGCGAATTTGTTCCGAACACTCCCGAATTCCGATTTTCGCAAGGTTTGAACCATTAGAAAGCTTATGGAGTGTATTTTCTAACCCAAGTAGTTTTGAACCAATTTTTTTTGTACATCTTAATCTATGACTATTTTACCCTGAATGAGTCGAGAAACAAATCATTTCTGTAAAATGTTCGCATTCCCCTCATTTTAAATCGGATCGAAATGTATTTTATATTGATAAATAGAGTATTCAACGTAGTAAAAGATGGTTGAATCAAACCATAAAAAAAAATTGATTCTTATTGAATCATTTTGATACCATATCTATATAATATGGAGTAACGGTTTTTGAATTCTCTATAAACCAAAATGGTTTCTACTAATTTTTCGTAAACCAAATATTACTAATTTTATAGTTGTATTCCACCATCTTTTAATACTTCGAAAATTCTCTTTATCGATATATAATAGGTTTTTATCCGATTTAAAATGAAGGAGATACGAGCATTTTACATAAATGATTTATTTTATGACTTAGTGAGTGTAAAATAGTCATATATTTTAATGTACAAAAAATTTTGCATCCAATCTAATTGGGTTAAAAGTAGACTCAACAAGCTTTTTAACGGTTTAAACCTTGCGAAAATCGAAGTTCGTGAGTGTCCAGGAGAAGCCCGCAAAATTTAATAAATTTTGGACTCTCAAAAAGGAAAAGGGATCCAACACCAATCAAAGCTCAGCGCTTACAAACACTTTCATATTTTCAGCAAAGTAGCATATCGAGTACCTCGTGCTCAAACCCCATTCGAACTCACTTTCTTTAAGTAGTTTGAATCCATTCGAACTCACTTCTTCAAGTAGTTTGAATTTTATCTTTTCTTGTACTACTTTATTATCGCGGTGTAACAAAGTTTACGTTGTACATTTTCTTTTTTAAGCATTTCCTATACGACTAGGAAATTCTAAGTCCACGACCGTGTGGCAAACCACGAACCTCCATGTAATCATTACTCTTTGGATCACACGCAATCGCTTACAAGTTAGAAGTCACGATTCACGGCAATCGTCATCCAAAGTTAGGCACTACAAGTCTTGGCATGCCCGCACTCAACGCATTCACGCTTGTTGCCAAAAACGAGAGTTTTCAGTCTCACACGGATATAGTGACCTTGTAGGCCTTAGGCGTGTCAGTGCTTCAGGGTCCTAAAACTAACAATCCCATTTTAGTGAGCCTAACTTCAACCAACTTGAACTAGACCACCACCTTTGCAGCCCCCTTAAAAAAAAAAAAAACAAATAAATAACTAAACGTGGATTTCAACTGTTATATATGTTCCCCAGAGCATTTGGTATGCCTACTCCGTGAATACTTGATTAACTATATAGTATCTAGATTTTAAATTGGTAAGGTTTGCACTGGGAAAAAAGAAGAAGGTCCACATGCTTTCTAAACAAACAAGAAACAAATTTGGAGCAACCCATTAGCACTTTCCCTAGCCCAATTGGGCTACTACATTAATATTTCAAACGACTTTATGAGAGGCTTTTTTTTTTTTTTTATCCGCAAATACGCCTTCACTGGCTTTCATTAAAATCCAAATTTAAAACTGATACAAGAGATGAAGGTGGCTTCGAAATCCAATAACAAGGTAGAGAACTATGTAAAGCAAGAGAAGCTACTTCATTCGCCAACTTGATAGCGGACCGCCGAACCCAGTTGAAAATAAACACTCCTTCTTTGGCATATTGCCGAATATCCAACACCAAGGCTCTTACATTCCACGGTGGTGCCAGCTCAGAGACGCTAAGAGTTATCGCTTGCTTGTTGTCAGATTCCACAACAACCTCTTTCATTCCCAGCCTAATAAGCATTTCACAAGCAGCTCTAATAGCATACAATTCACCACCAAGGCTGGAACAAGCATTCACTATTTTTGTAACCCCTTCCAACACTTATCCCCTCCAATTCCGGAGAACCACAGCGGCTTTGCTAGCGTTCCTAGTTACTGATATTGCAACGTCACAGTAGACTTTAAACTTTCCAAAGTCCGGAGCTTTCCAGGTGGATACTTCCTCCTGAGCTAAAGGGTTATCCATATGGACTGTAGTAATCATTGGAGTTTCGACTCTTTCCATCTCTGCTTATGAGAGGCTTTTTGCCAAATGGGAAACTTCCATAGTAATCCAAGTGATTCAACACCGATCCTGAGACCCATGGTTTCAATTCAATGCTTACAACTTGGAACCATTCAACGCCTACGCGAATTATAAAACAAGTTAGGGACAAAGGATGGAGCAAAAGTATATTTCTAGACTTGCGAGCGCGAGGGAAATAAAAACAAGTGACTGAATTGTGTCAAAGGAGATTACAGAGAGACAAAAGACTTAATTTACTGAACTTTAACGATATAGACATAAGAAACTAGAGCAACAGAGTAATCCAACAGAACATAGAAACTAATAGGCCTGTTTGAATAATTAGGACGATGAGTTCAGAGATATATTGAGTAAACTTGTAAAGGATGACAATGGAACAGCCATGGGGTCGAGGAAATCCCATTGAAGCTTGGAAATGCATGAGACATGGTTTGTAAGGTGTTCGGAAACCATTTCAATAGAAAGACGTAAAAAAAGAAGTTTAATCTATAACATCACTGTTGGGATTATACGCGGAAGCACCCAAGAACCGAGATTCAAACATAAACCACAATCGCAACCAATGGAAGTACGATGAAACATAAAATAGAGAGAGACACGCAAGAATTACGTGGTTCGGCAATAACACGCCTACTCTACGGAGAGGATCCCGTTCTTTCACTATGAGAATTTCCGTACAAGTACACTTGAGTATGAAATAACCCACACCCAACCCTTACACTCACTCATACAAGAACACACTCTCACCAAGTACTAGACTTGACCCTTGCACACACAAAACTTAAGGTAGAAAAACCCGTCTACTCGGCAGCTCCCAAAGGAGCTGCCCCCACACACAAACTGTTTTTCTTCCACCCTTACTCTCTGTGTCTCCCGAAGAACTCCTCCTCCATGCAGCCCCTTAAAAATACACCTACAAACCCATGTATTAAAAGCACAATACATGTTCCAATGAGAACATGGAGGGTCACACGGCAACAACAGCTAGCACTTCGGTTCCAGAGGCAAACAACCAGTGCAAGACTTTGACTTGGGTGGAATTTGAACCAACACCATGGGAACCCGAACCATCCCAACAATAACAAAGGAGAAATGCAAAATTGAACAAATCATTGTGGAATTAAGACTATAAAACTTTGAAAGGGAGTGGTTGAACACAGGGCAATACAAGACAACAACAAAGGAGAATCAATTTGGCTTCCATTGGCACCATACGGAGCCCAAAAGGGGGAAAATTAAAAGGGTAACAGATTTGACAAAGCAACCATCGTCAAACTCCAACTTATCAAAAAACAAAAAAGAGAGAGAGAGAGAGAGAGAGAGATTCTGGACTTGTACCCAAGATGACAGTCTCTACAATGTTAACACCGAAATAAGTTTATGCTTGGCAGCAAATATGCAGTGGTAACCAAAAATTGAAGCAAATCCAGACCAACAACTCAGTAGAACAAAAATGAAGATATGTATAAAAGAAGATGCTTACACTACCACGGAATCAACGAAACGCTTTACCCCAGAAACTACATAAGATTGGCACGACAGAATGGAGACCGCCAAGGGAAAAAACCCCTTTTTATCTGGAGAATCGTTGCTAATAATTACTTGGAACTTCATGCAGTGTAAGCGAGAAGAATTGCCCAACATCGAAACCCAGAACAAGCAGAACAAGTCGCCACCTAGATGAGCCAAGCGTGGACGGAAGTAATGTGGACCGGAGTCCTCATAAATGGAGAACTCCTCCTTCAGGTAGCCTTCATGGTCATGCAATTGTAAAGAGCCCCGGAACCAAGTCTTCTCCACAAAATCATATTGAATCAGGCACTGCTGGAATTCCTGGTAGAATTCAGCCAGCACATACCAGTACAACTTGTTGCCAACAGCTACAGTTGGTCCTTCAAATATTACTTCTAACTCATTTGGGGTAAAGATGTCGCCCACACAAAACTCTATTTCTTTCCAAGTTTTGCTTTCGACAAAATAGATTTGGAGGAGACCTTTGGTACCAGAACCCACCACAATGCATGGCCCGTCGGAGGCAACCTCCGTGGCTGCTGAGAAGATACCCGAAGAACAAGTCCACTTATGCAGAGGGTCAGGTAGAGATTCCCATTCATTTAGTTTTGGGTCGTAAGCCATAAAAGCCCCGGAAGCTTGTGCCTCCTCCTCCTCCACGCTGCTTTCTTCTTTCTGGAAATCATAATAATAAAGTTTGTCCCCAAGAAAGAGGCAAGCACGAGCGCATGATGACGATGGTACGCGATTAGGCATTGCAGCAGCTGCAGCGGAATAATCCATAGAAGCATCGGAATCCCGAACCCCACCGCTGCCGCAAATTAGTTCAATAATAGGTTCTACTGACGAATCATCGCCCAATTTCATCCCATCTACAGATGCACAAATATGGTAAAGAGAAGGACCCACCTTTGGCTGGCCTCCGAAAAGAATCACGTAGCCCGTTGCCCTATCATCATCATCTTCTTGCCGTGCGGCGGTCGCTATGGGATCGAGAGCAGTCGCTCGTGCAGGCTCGTCGTCGTCGTCGTGGAAAGGAAGGAGGTGGCTGAAACCGTCATGGGAAAACATCGTGTAAGGAGGAGGAAGAGGAGGAGGGAGGGGTTGGTTGTGCTTCGGGTCGTCGGAGATTTCGAAAGCATACCACTCCAACTTATGAGTATACTCGCCGATTACGAACATACAGGCGAATTTCTTGTCTGGTGAGGGACGGGGAGGGGGAGGAGGACGACTTGCCATCTCCGATCAACAAGAGGGACACCGCTAGCGAATTTCTTGTCTGGTGGTGGCGGTGGTGGAAGGGAACCGGTGGTGGTGGCGGAAGGGAACCGGTGGACGGAAATGCAGGCAACAACTATACATATCCACCAACCCTAGACAAAATATTTTGAAAATTTTGTAGAAATGGTCCTTTTAGTTTTATCTGAGTCTCATTTTTGTCCTCTAAGTATTAATTATAACTCTTTTGACCTCTAACTTTTATTTTCGTACCAAGTTAGTCCAATTGATAACGTCTGTCAGTCAAACCGAACGGAAAAAATCAAATTAAGGGCAGACGTCATCAATTGGACCAACTTAGTACAAATTGCAACGTCTAAACTGCCATCAATTTGATTCTTTCCGTCCAGCTTGGCTAAACAAAGTTTATCAATTGGACCAATTTGATACGAAACCAAACTTGAAGGTTAAAAAAGTTATAATTGATACTTGGAGGACAAAAATGCAATTCATATGAAACTAGGAGGACTATTTCTATAAATTTTTTAAATATTTTTACTACTATCAACTGGATAGGCAATGGCTATATGCTTCCAAGCGTGCTACACATAATTAATCTTTATCCGTCCATAATTGTAATAAATTGGCAGAATTCACTCAAAAATTTTTCCGAAAAAGTTAAACACACACAACCAATGTGTTGGTTGTGCATCTAATTCTCAAAACGGCATAAATTTTAAAAAAAAACTCTTCAAGGGAAATTTTAAGTGAATCCTTACCGTTTATTACAACAATGGACGGATAGAAATTGATTGTGTGTGTGTGTGTGTTTTTCACAATGGTTGTGTGTGTTGCACTCTTGTTCTCAATTATTGATTGTCAAAATATTTTAGTAATAAGTGTAATAACCATATACTATAGTAAGTGTTGCCTTACTAAATCGTACTTCCTCCGTCCCACTTTAAATATCAATTACGGAAATTCTTGGATTTTCAAACTCCAAAAAATATATATTTCTATGTTATATATATATATATATATATATATAGAGAGAGAGAGAGAGAGAGAGAGAGAAAGAGAGAGAGAGAGAGAGAGAGAGAGAGAGTCCGGTTCCCATAAGGGATCCCGCACAGGCTTACCATGCAGGACTCCCTCTTTCCGATCGAATTGCGACAACCCGAGCCACTCAAAGTGATCAAAACATGATTTTAAAGGTACCCGCAAGAAATCAGAAAAAAAAATGATCAGGAAGGGCTTGATCCAAACAATTTTTTATTGAACAGTTCAGTAAAAAACTGTTCGGATCAAGCCATTTCCGATCATTTTTTTTGCTGATTCTCACGGGTACCATTAAAATCACGTTCTGAACACATTAAGCGGCTCGGATCGTCGCAATTCGATCGGGAAAGGGGATCCCTCATTGGATATAAAGTGTGTGTGTGTGTGTGCGTGTGTATGTATATATATATATATATTACGCCGAATTAAAGTAGTCATTGACTACTTTAACTTGGTGTACAAAAATAAAATGAATAATAGATAAAAATGTATTTTTTGAGAGTTTGAAAATGCACGAATTTCCGTGCGGGACATTTAAAGTGGAATGGATAAAGTATGTAAACCTTGTTTTTTTTGTAAGCAATTTTGCATTTTTTGGCGAAAAGATAGTAAATCATCTCGTTTTTAGCAAAACCACTTTACTTTCTGTTGGTTAATTTTGATCTAACAGCCGTGATTTACATTATTTTTTTAATCTAAGAGTCCATATTCAATGGGAACAATGACCATCTTGCTCCCATACCAATTTGGAGCATGACATAAACTTTCCTATCTACCACACCATCGGCCCATGTAACTAGTTCACCTAAAAAGATACCGAATCACCCCAAATAAGTGGTTCATATTTTCTGGACAAGAAGAGTGCGAGACATGACGCCCAAGTCTTCCACAGTTCCTTGATGGGGATGAGACGAGAGAATTTGCAACTTTATGTATCCCAAGCGAAGGTTCCTAGACTTTAAGCAACTTTATGTATCCCAAGCAGCAGTGGAGAATCAAAATGGGGAGTGGAAATTGACTTTTAGATTGAATTCTTCGTCCGGCAAGCTACCCGAAATAGGATTGCAACTATGTAGGTCATCTTTGGTGAGAAGAGAAGTCATGGCTCAGGATGGATCTGGATTGAGGTTGTGTATGCTCTATGTGCAGCAGGAATGGAAACCACTTATCATCCATGTTCGCATTGCACCTTTGCTGGGAGTGTAATGGTCTGTTATCTTGAGATGGTGGGCTATATCATGGGTGTGTCCTCCTAATGTCCAAGCACTGATGAGTATGTGGTTATCGATAAGATTTTCCAATTTGGAAAAATTTGCAGTTGGGAAGCAACATTGTATTGGTTTTTGGTCAATATGGAAAGCAACTTGAAAGGAACAACCGCCTTAATTTTCAATAACTCCACTCCATGCCATTCAAAGGTGGGAGTTGTGATAGTTAGAGTAGCAAGTTCAATCTAAGGGTGTTCCCCGTTAGTGGACAGTGGGATAGCCCCCAAGATTAATTGAAGTGCGTGCAATCAGCCCTGGCTAGTGGGAAGTGGGATGGGCCCTCAAAATTAATCGAGGTGCGTGCGACCTACCCAAGCACCTGAGTTATCAAAAGTTCAATACAAGGGTATATTCAGTGGAGGATTTCAATATCTTTGCAGTGGTCTGGTTTCTACAAATTTTTCGTAAACCAAATATTCCTATTTTTACAGTTGTATTCTACCATCTTTTAGTACTTTGAAAATTATCTTTATCGATATATAATAAGTCTTTATCTGATTTAAAATGAAAGATGCGAGCATTTTACATGAATGATTTATTTTATGACTCAGTGAGTGTAAAATTGTCATATATTTTGATATACAAAAATGTTTGCATCCAATCTAATTGGGTTAAAAGTAGACTAAACAAGCTTTTTAACGGTTCAAACCTTGCAAAAATCGGAGTTCGTGAGTGTCCGGGAGAAGCCCGCAAAATTTAATAAATTCTCGACTCGCAATGCATGCGCCTGAGGAGCATTTCATTGCGCCTTGGGCGCACTGAATTGCGCCTGAGGCGCCCATGAACTCCACAATTTGTCAAATTTTGCGGATTTGTTCCAAACACTCCCGAGCTCCGATTTTCGTAAGGTTTGAACCGTTAGAAAGCTTATGGAGTCTATTTTCTAACCCAAGTAATTTTGATCCAATTTTTTTTGCACATCTTAATCTATGACTATTTTACCCTCAATGAATAGAGAAATAAATCATTTCTATAAAATGTTCGCATTCCCTTCATTTTAAATCAGATCGAAACGTATTTTATATCGATAAATAGGGTATTCAATGTACTAAAAGATGGTTGGATCAAACCATAAAACTAAATGGATTCTTATTGAATCATTTTGATAGCATATCGATACAATATGGAGCAACGGTTTTTGAATTCCCTATAAACCAAAATGGCTTCTACTAATTTTTCGTAAGCCAAACATTACTATTTTTATAGTTGTACTCTACCAAATTTTAGTATTTTAAAAATTATCTATATCGATATATAATAGGTCTTTATCCGATTTAAAAAGAAGGAGATGCTAGCGTTTTACATGAACGATTTATTTTGTGACTCAGTGAGTGTAAAATAGTCATATATTTTGATGTACAAAAATATTTGCATCCAATCTAATTGGGTTAAAATTAGACTCAACAAGCTCTTTAACGGTTCAAACATTGCAAAAATTGGAGTTCGTGGGTGTCCGAGAGAAGCCCGCAAAATTTATTAAATTCTTGACTCTCAATGCGCCTGAGGCGCATTTCATTACGCTCCGGGCGCATTGAATTGCGCCTGAGGCGTCCAAGAACTCCACAATTTGTCAAATTTTGCGGATTTGTTCCGAACACTCCCGAGCTTCGATTTTCGCAAGATTTGAACCTTTAGAAAGCTTATGGAGTCTATTTTCTAACCCAAGTAATTTTGATCCAATTTTTTTGTACATCTTAATCTATGACTATTTTACCCTCAATGAGTAGAGAAATAAATCATTTCTGTAAAATATTCGCATTCCCCTCATTTTAAATCGGATCGAAACATATTTTATATCGATAAATGGGTATTCAACGTACTAACAGATGGTTGGATCAAACCATAAAACAAAATGGATTCTTATTGAATCATTTTGATAGCATATCTATACAATATGGAGCAACGGTTTTTGAATTCCCTATAAACCAAAATGGCTTGTACTAATTTTTTGTAAAACAAATATTACTATTTTTATAGTTGTATTCTACCATTTTTAGTACTTTGAAAATTATCTTAATCGATATATAATAGGTCTTTATCCGATTTAAAATGAAGGAGATGCTAGCGTTTTATATGAACGATTTATTTTATGACTCAGTGAGTATAAAATAGTCATATGTTTTGATTTACAAAAATATTTGCATCCAATCTAATTGTGTTAAAAGTAGACTCAACAAACTCTTTAACGGTTCAAACATTGCAAAAGTCGGAGTTCGTGAGTGTCCGAGAGAAGCCTACAAAATATAATAAATTCTGGACTCTCAATGCGCCTGAGGCGCATTTTATTACGCTCCGGGCGCATGGAATTGCGCCTGAGGCGTCCAAGAACTCCACAACTTGTCAAATTTTGCGGATTTGTTTCGAACACTCCCGAGCTTCGATTTTCGCAAGGTTTGAACCGTTAGAAAGCTTATGGAGTCTATTTTCTAACCCAAGTAAATTTTGGTCGAATTTTTTTTGTACATCTTAATCTATGACTATTTTACCCTGAATGAGTAGAGAAATAAATCATTTCTATAAATTGTTCGCGTTCCCCTCATTTTAAATCGGATCGAAACATATTTTTTTATCAATAAATAGGGTATTCAACGTACTAAAAGCTAGTTGGATCAAACCATAAAACAAAATGAATTCTTATTGAATCATTTTGATAGCATATCTATATAACATGGAGCAACGGGTTTTGAATTCTCTATAAACCAAAATGGTTTCTACTAATTTTTCGTAAACCAAATATTACTATTTTTATAGTTGTATTCTACCATCTTTTAGTACTTTGAAAATTATCTTTATCAATATATAATTGGTCTTTATCCTATTTAAAATGAAGGAGAAGCTAGCGTTTTACATGAATGATTTATTTTATGACTCAGTGAGTATAAAATAGTCATATATTTTGATGTACAAAAATGTTTGCATAAAATCTAATTGGGTTAAAAGTAAACTCAACAAGCTCTTTAACGGTTCAAACCTTTGCAAAAAAACGTGAGTGTCCGAGAGAAGCCCGCAAAATTTAATAAATTCTGGACTCTCAATGCGCCTGAGGTACATTTCATTGTGCCCCGGGCGCCTTGAATTGCGCCTGAGGCGCCCATGAACTCAACATTTTGTCAAATTTTGCTAATTTGTTCCGAACACTCCCGAGCTCCGATTTTGGCAAGGTTTGAACCGTTAGAAAGCTTATGGAGTCTATTTTCTAACCCAAGTAATTTTGATCCAATTTTTTTTGTACATCTTAATCTATGACTAGTTTACCCTCAATGAGTCGAGAAAGAAATCATTTCTGTATAATGTTCGCATTCCACTCATTTTAAATCAAATCGAAACGTATTTTATATCGATAAATAGGGTATTCAACGTACTAAACGATGGTTGGATCAAACCATAAAACAAAATGGATTCTTACTGAATCATTTTGATAGCATATCTATATAATATGGAGCAACGGTTTTTGAATTCTCTATAAACCTTAATGGTTTCTACTAATTTTTCGTAAACAATATATTACTATTTTTATAGTTGTATTCCACCATCTTTTTGTACTTTGAAAATTATCTTTATCGATATATAATAGGTCTTTATCCGATTTAAAATGAAGGAGATGCGAGCGTTTTACATGAACGATTTATTTTATGACTCAGTGAGTGTAAAATAGTCATTTATTTTGATTTACAAAAATGTTTGCATCCAATCTAATTGGGTTAAAAGTAGACTCAACAAGCTTTCTTTAACGGTTCAAAACTTGCAAAAATCGGAGTTCATGAGTGTCCGAGAGAAGCCCGCAAAATTTAATAAATTCGGGACTCTCAATGCGCCTAAGACGCCCATGAACTCAACAATTTGTCAAATTTTGCGAATTTGTTCCGAACACTCCCAAACTCCGATTTTCGCTAGGTTTGAACCGTTTAGAAAGCTTATGGAGTCTATTTTCTAACCCAAGTAATTTTTGATCCAATTTTTTTTGTACATCTTAGTCCATGACTATTTTACCCTCAATGAGTCGAGAAATAAATCATTTCTGTAAAATGTTCGCATTCCCCTCATTTTAAATCAAATCGAAACGTATTTTATCTCAATAAATAGGGTATTCAACGTACTAAAAGATGGTTGGATCAAACCATAAAACAAAATGGATTCTTATTGAATCATTTTGATAGCATATCTATATAATATGGAGCAACGGTTTTTGAATTCTCTATATTTTGGACCGCCGGATTGGAACATATATATTTCTATGGTTGAGATTTATAGGTAATAAGACTACAAATATATTTGGAAAGAATGAATATTTGGAAGAAGGATGAAAGAAAACTAAAATTGATGTTTCATAATCTTATTTTGATTCTTTATTTTCAAATTTTCCTTACTTTTCTAAAAGAAAAACTAAAGAATTACTCCTGGCCGTAAAATAATTACTCTTGGCCGCGATGAATTACTCTTGGGCGCAAAGAATTGCTCGTGGCTGTAAAAAATTGCTCTTGGCCACTTAGAATTGCGGCCAAGAGCTATTATAAGCGGCCAAGAGCAATTCCGCACGGCCAAGAGTAATTCTTTGTGGCCAACAGCCATTCTAAGCGGCCATGAGCAATTCTTTTCGGCTAAGAGTAATTCTACGCGGCGAGGAGTAATTTTTTGCAGCCAGGAGTAATTCTTTAATTTTTTTGTTTTAGGAAAGTAAGAAAAATTAGAAACATCAATTTTAGTTTTTCTTTCATCCTTCTCCCAAATATTATGTTTTTTCCAAATATCTTAAGATGTGTCAACTAAATTATCTATTAAATCCAAACATCTTCTTCTTTCCATGTTTCCCTTTTTCGTTCATTCTTGATTCTATAATTTAAAGTAAAGGACATTGTGCAATGAGTACAACATTCTTTGAAGCTTTTGTGCTGGAAACACTAGCGGGCGGAGGATAAAATTTTTGACGTAACGGTTATTTGTAACGCCTATCTGACATGATGTGAGACCTACATATATATGGAGCCCACATCATATGAGTGAGCTTTACAAATAACCATTGCATTAAATATTGGGATGCGGCCGGTCGGAATTCAAAATATCCCCCTTTTTCCTGAATTATCTCATTAATTATCTCATTATCTCTTTAAACAAATTAAAGTTTAAAGGCCTGCTTCATAAACCCTCCGTACTCAAAATTAATAACTCTTCATTTGGCCCTCTCTTTGATCATGAAGGATATATGTATTTAATGATGGATAGCTTAAGAAAAACAAAATTTGATCATTAAGGATATGTATCTAATGATGGATTTATTCAGTCACAATTATAATAATTAGTGACTCATTTTTGGCAAATGTACACAGAAGAAGCATGAACTAATTAAAGTTTGTAGTAACATTTAATTAAAAGAGAAAACAAAACACAATTAGGTAGATGATTAATCATATTTCCATTTGCTGTTTCGATCTCAAACAAAATGGATTCTTATTGACTCATTTTGATAGCATCATTTTTGCTTTTGCTTCATTGGAGCTTCAGGACCTTCAGCCTGCATAGAGTAAAGAATAACAATTAAATAGTGGGTGATATAAAAGAAATCTTGAATTAATTAAATAGTTGAATATTTGTGACGGGTTCGATAATTTATAAGAAAGTGCACAATGGGAAAAAAACACGAAATGTCATTATTCAAGCCATTCAAGGGAAGAAAATGCGTACTAGAAATAGATGATACAACAAAACAAATTACATTAGAAGTTGAGCGCGCACACACAATGCATGTACTATAAAATGAAAACGCATTTTCCATGATTTTATATCTAGAATGTTCGAGCAAAATGATGGGGTAGAGACGCTTTTGAAAAAGGTTTCTTGCTTTGAAATGACGAAATCAAGATTCTCACATTATACAACATTAATCTTCACCACAAATTTCCTTTATTGTGGAGCGTTTATGTCATATTATAGTACTCTTTTTGTCCCTTATTGCTAGTTCATTTTCAATAACCGTGCCTTCAATCGGATCGGGACATTAATTATGTGTTTTCGTTGATGATTTTGAGAATGATTTTGAATTATTTTAAAAGATCTAAATGAGAACTTTTGGACGGGTTAAGAAATCAAACAATTATTCAGAAAGATACATTAATTTATTTTAATTCGATTGAAGAGGTGATCACAAGTATCGGAAATGGGCCAACAACATGCGACGGATGGAGAAACATAATGACTTCAAAAATCCTCCTTGTCCAAAAATGTCTATACCGGTGTTCCCTTAGATTTTCGGCCTTTGAACCTCGTGAGAATCTTCACATCCCTCACATAGTCACATTCAAAGGCCGAAAATACACCCGAATATCGGGAGAGACATTTTGGGCACAGAGGATTTGATCGCAACAGAGTACAGATTAGATTTAGATAGCAACAACAATACCTCTGTTCCTCATCCATGAATTTACACCCCTTGTTGTTAGCTCCACCTGATTTGTAGCAAGGAAAAGGGACTTGTCCAGACTCAATTTGTTTGACATCTTCCTCAAGCTTTTCATAGTGCCTCTTCACTTCCTCCACCGTCTTTCCACCGCCCACCGCCCTCGCTATTTTCTCCCACCGGTCCGGCGTGTCCTGATCGTGTATCGCCAGCGCATTCTCAAACGCCTTGTTTTGCTTACCAGTCCAGCTCGAATTGGAACCCATTTCAATATGTGCAGTATTTGCTTATGAGAGAGAGAGAGAGAGAGAGAGAGAGAGAGAGAGGGAGAGAGGGAGGGAGAGAGTGCAGAATGTTGTGTGCATTGAGCAGTCCAGCTCGTGCTCTTTATATACTGGAGGGGTGGAGCGAGAAACAGAGGAGAGAGAGTGGGGTCGGGTGAAAATTATCCACCTCCCATCCAATGATCCAATCACCTACACTCCAATCTCCTCCAATTTTGAGATTTTGTGTGTTCACTTCGGACCCATAAATGTGGTCTAAATTATTTAATTGGTTTGATTGGATATCAATAGTTATGTTAACGATGCACACTTTTACAAGAAAAAAAAAAGAGGACAATTTGGTACATTAATTTCTTTTATCTGTCCATTTTTCTCGCAAAAGTATGAATCATTAACGTAGATATATACTTAGTATATTCTACATGATTTTTTTACAGAGAGCTAGTTGTAGACTAGATAAATGAAATAAATGGTTTGGATGATCGGATGATCCTTGTGAGCTAAGAATTAGGCTGCAAATCCCAGGAGTTGGCCAAGTGGTCTTTGGCCCAGGACGCAAGTGTTTGATCGATTCTAAGGTCTCAAGTTCGATTCTCTTTCCCAATAAACTTTTGGGGTCATCTCACTCCCACGCGTAAGCTTGAGAAACAGCTGTGGGAGGGGCTGTATTGGAATTAGTCTGAGGTGCGTCCAAGCTGGCCCGGGACACCCTGCATTAACACACACAAAAAGAAAAAGAATTAGCCCACATGTCTCAAAAGTAGAAGGGAGTGAAGGGTAGGTGACAAGATGAGAGCCAGATCCCGGAGGGATTGGGATTGGGATTGGGTTGGTGGGGTGTTTTTTTTCGCGTTGGGTGTTGCTTTCCAAGCAGTACTAGCTTGCAAAATCCAGGGGAATTTGTGGGAAAATCAATTGATGGTTTTTTCCCTTCACTTTCCAGGTAAACTCCTTTCATTCATTAATCATTATACTCCATGTTTAAAACCAGGCCAAGAAACATAACCCCCCGAAAGGATTCTCTTTAATCATGAAACGATCTCTAATTTTAACCCTAATTTCTGGTCATTGTGGGTTACAACTTCCAACATTTATTACTAATAATTTGGTAACTACGTTTGGTGACCATACTACAATTAGTCTCATTTCTGTATTTGTTAGAAACAAAATAGGCCGGATCTATATATTCCATCAATGCACTCGAGACAACTCACGTGTTATTCAAAGTATGGTCATCAAATGTAAATATTATTGTTTACTACATGGGTTCTTGCAGTAGCTGATTGTATCATTAAATTTCAAGATACGGAGACAAGAGGATAAGCCAGGCCCAAAACAGAACTCAAAGATGGGGCTTTTATTCATTTTTATGAACAACGTTAAAAATGCCAATCTAAAACATCGATCATTAGATTAAAAACATCTCACTTTCGATGCAAATTTATTGACTTGAATGATACTGGAGATTTGACAAAGCCAGCATTGCTGCCTAATCTGGTACAAAAGACGACTTCATCTTTTTTTGACCGCAAAAGTAGCGACGGATGAACTTTAAATCTTCAAAAATTACGATTTCGTAGTCTAAATGGCTCATGAGGGGACTTGCTCTAAGCTTTGCGGTATCTAGGATCAGTAGATGATCTCTTACTTCTTTGCAATTAACCCAAGGGGTTTGGCCAATAGGCATGAGAAAATAAATAACTGTTTGTTCAAATCCCACGTAAGCCAAACATTCTAAACCTTAGGGCTACTAGAGGGTTTGCCTGGCCATTAACTTCAGAACCCCGAAATTAGTTGAGATTCGTGCAAGTTAGGCCAAAAATAGTAACAGGCACAAGTTAGCCCGGACGTCCAGTAACATTGGAAAACAGTAACAGGCACAAGTTAGCCTGAACATCCGGTAACCTTGTAAAAGCTTGGGTGTTTTTTTTCACATTTTTACAGAGCTAGGGACGGATGCCAAGTTGTGTTTGGGAGCTGAAAAGTATCTTTTTCCGGCCCTTTAGAGGGCTTTTGGGCATGAGCTAATCATAAACGGGATAATGGTTACACCTCTTTTACCCTGCCTTTGAACACCGCCTAATCAATTTCAGTTATCCAGCTAAGTTCTTTTTTTTTTTATTATTATAACTCAAGTATCTGAACCAGTTTATGCACATCTCAATTAGTCATGGAACTTAATCCCGTCGGCCACTTGCAGGGAGCGCAATCACAGCCAGGAAAAAGCTCTATGTGAATTGACACCAAAAGAGTTGATAACACTCGAGAAGTTTCAAACATAAGACCTTAAAAGAGAACAAATCTCTAAATCTCAGGCCTAGACTGCCAGCTGAGCTGGCCCAGCCTTGGGCTTACCCAGCTAAGCTTTTAACCCATTGTCATGCTTGTTTACCTGTCTCCATGCATGTTACTACATGTAGGTCCTATGTGTATGCTTTCTTTATGCCCTTTTGCCATTATTTCTTGGATTGTCTTAAAGTTTCAACCCAAACTATGCTTAGTTTGAGCTACAAAAAAGAAAGATGATAGGATTATTATTTAGTTGCCTAAATTATTTTATGCTACTTATATCTATGCATGATTTTAGGTCTAGATGATAGAGTCTAGGGTATTATGAAGTCAATTATGTGCTTTGATTGCATTTCCTTTTTGGTAGAAACTCTATATAAACCTATCATAGATGCCGTATGGCTAATTTATGCAAGAATAAAATTATAATTGCCTTAAAGCTTTGGAGGTTAGGTCTTCTCGAAGTGATGAAGTAGGAGGCTGATCCCCTCAAAGTGATCAATTTCTCCCTCATTCTCTCTTTTCCTTTTAAAATATCGGAAATGATCCTATAAAAAGAAAGGTTTTTAAGGGCAAAAAGTTAGCATTTGTTGGATAGTATTGATGGCTGTGGTTAGACAAATATGAAAAAATATTGTTGGACCTATTTTTCAACAGCTTAAGCTTTGAGGATGATTGACGAATTTGACTTAAACGTTCATATCTTCACCTCTTCATATGCGAGTTGAGCATATGATTGCACATTAATGAATCAACGAATGGCGTACGTTTATAAGAAATCGAAGAACATAATCCAACATTTTCACCTCTGCATATGTGGGAGTTATTACACTGCTGGGTTACACCGAACGTTTGATTATTTGCCATCCAAATGTTTGATTATTGGTTTCTAACACCAAAAGGAGTACCATGTATACTACAAGTAAATGTGTTACCTTTTTTTTCCCTTGTGCATGCCTCCATGAATTAAGCTAGTAGACTCCAGCTAATGGGAAACAAAACCAGTTACAAGTAGTTTTCAACATAAATTTGTCTTCTACTGATTGTTTTCTCTGTCCCTCAGCTATAATGTTGCATGTGTTGGAGTCACAAAGAGACACTAGCCAAAGATAGACCAAAATCCTCAATGAAGCAAACTTTAGCAGGTTTGGAAACCTTTATGTTAAAGAGGAAATGGTCTTATTATATGATTGTGAAGACCAATTGTCCCAAGAGCCTAAACCTTTAGGAAATGGGACCAAAAATGTATACCAAACGAACGCTCCCTCACGTGCAACCCCGTCTTCAATGTAGAGATGCTAATATCCATAAAGTGGAGCGAAACAAAATAGGAAAGGAGCAAAATACAAACCGGGACAAATGCAAGCGAAGAAACTAGAATCCAAGAGTTCTAGTAACTTGAGCACTGGCAATGTCATTTCGAAATCTAAGCCAAGTGATCTTTTGTGTTAAGATAATTAAAGTTGAGACTCGTCACACCATCACATGATCGAACAACCAGCAATTTACTGCCAATACTTAGCTGAAATCTAATGGAGAAGAAGTTCAATACATCCTGTTAGCAGAAACGAGACGTCCTTCCTCATCGCGCGACAATCACTTATGAACAAATTTCATGTGCGACAATTACCTTACGTTTCCGATCTCATGCAAAACCCTTTTCTTTGTGTATGACTTTTGCACCCTTAAACAAAAACTGCCTAGTTCGTAATTTGAAAATTCATTTGTCGCAGGATTGGGTTTTCAATCACATCAAAAGATGAGCAATTTTTATTTTTTTTTCGAGAACCGGGAATTTCATTACGAAAGCCAAAACCCAGCTACAAGATTATACAGATAGGAGCGCCCAATGCAACTTTGTACTCAAAAGTTGGAAATTCAGAATCCTTATCATCCACATCTGATACCCAATACAAATTCATCTTAGTGGATACCTCCCCTTTCACTCTCACAAGCTTTAATACCCATTACCCCCTCTGAATCTTCATCTTGAGCTTCAAGTGGTCATGAAATAGATGTGCAATAAGCTATCAATAGGTTCAGTCAGATTATAATATATGCTGATGGGATTGGGGAATCTCTGATTTTTTTCCCTTTTTCTTTTCCTTAAAGAAGTCAACAAAATAAATCTTATGTTGTCACCTTTCCCAGGAAAGACTATAATACACGCCTCTTATTTGGGTGTGTATCATATGCACCCCCCAAATGTTATGAATTATAGAGAAAATGTTACGAATCGTACTATTAAAAAGTTACGAATTGTATAAAAGTTACGAGATACACCAAAATGTTATAAATCATAATGAAAATATTACGAATCATACTGCTGAAAAGTTATGAATTTTACAACAAAAGTTACGAAACACGCTAAAATGTTATGAATGAACCATAAAATAGGTACATATGATATACTCTTTTAAGGAGTGTGTATTGTAGATTTTTCCCTTCAAGGAAACCATCTGACATTAATAAAAATGGATATATTTCTAGTAGAGTGGTTGCTATATCATGTATTATGCTTTATTGGATCAAGTTAACTTTCTTGGAGGATTGACTTGCAATGGCCTTGGCACATTCCTGTTTGGTTCATGTTTCTGAATCAGTTTTCAACAAAACTTAATGTTTCAAAATCAGTTTCTGTCAACTTTCAGAACAAAAATGATAGGATACATGAAACCTGGCTCATGAAAGTGTCCATAAAAGAAAATGAACAATCCAGATTTACAATGCTGTGAATCTGCACTGTGAATCTGGACATTCATTCTCTTTCATGGGCCGAATTTTCTGAATTGGACCAATCCTCCTTTGAGAAAGACTACATTAGTAAGTAACCACATGCACTCGTTTTCTTGTATTTCCTCTGCAGTGATATGGCATTCGGTAGTCCGAAAACATCCTTTCGGTGTTTTCTTACTAGTGGCTATTTTCAGAAGCAAGTTAAGCAACTCTTGAAAACACAAGTTTTAAATCTGGCAACCGAACGAGTTTTCTGATGTCCGATTCTCAAACAGCAAGCATAGAGGATTTGAATTTGAATATGTTTTTGTTCACTTGAGCTTCAAGTTGTAGATTATAAGTTTGGAGTTAGGACCATGTTTTTGTGTTAGGGTAGAAGTACTAGAAGAGATGTTGGGAAATCTAGTTGTTTATTTTCAAACACAAGAATCTAATTTCTGCCTCTCTTTTTTTGAAAGGCAAAGAAAGATTAAAAGGAACAAGGAATGATAGCATCAACTCCCTAGCTAGCCCGAGACCCAAACAATCTACAACACTAAGGATAATCCTATACCCATCCGAGACCCAAACCCCAAGTTTGACTAGAAACCAAACACGGGAAATCCGAAAGGACAAAGCCCACACCCGTTGGCCTAAAAGCCCATGTAATTTTGCTCTCTCTGGTCTGAGAAACTGTGTTTTTAGGTGCAAAACCATTCTCAAAAGGTGATTCTTGGAGATAAGCCATGGCACTCTTATAAGGATACCTTATCAACTTTTAGGCCCCATATGAGGTAATAATATCTGACATGCTCAATCTTTCTCTTTCAAAATGATGATTGAAGATCTTTTTTATTATTCCCCTGGCCCCTCCTTACAAGTTGGAGTTCATTCGTTCCATATGTAGAGCTTAAATTTGAATGGTCTATAACGAAACGTCTACTTGGAGGATCATCGTTTAGTCACGTCTGGATCATGGAATTGTGGAAGAATCAAGGATAGGAAAAGGAAAGCATGTGAAATGGACTACCATTTTTCCTTTCCCTCATTAACTCCCGCCAAATATCCACGATCCAAACACAGGCTTAGGGCCACAGAACCATGAATCCATGACTGCTTCGGGTAGAGGCATAGTGGAACGTACACCGAGAAGTGGCCTGCTAGCATTCATGCAGAAGTTGCGAAGCAAGGAAATGTGAGAATTGTGATATCAGTAGAACTCTTGTTGGTTGTACATGCTGGAAGGAGGGAAGAACTTGCCTATATTAACTCATGGGAGATAAGCAGAAAGCTACGTAAAAGTCAAATGAGGGATATTAAGCTCATATCAGGGTTGAGGTTCTTACTGCTGAAGAAGCTAACTCCTCCACTGAGGTTTTTTTTTTTCTTTTCTTAGGCTAGTCTCATATAAAAGTTTAGGGCTGCAAACGATCCAATCCAAGCCAAGCCGAGCTTTGTTGTGTTCAAGCTGGGATCTTTTACTAAACGAGCCAAAAACTCAAGCTCAAGCTTGGCTCAACTGTAAACAAGCCGAGCCTACTCTTTTTAAGCTGAGCTTTGCAGTTTTAAGCTCTGCTCGTTTAGTAAAGGAGCCCAAAACTCGAACTTGAGTTCGGCTCGATTACTAAATGAGTCGAGCCGAGCCGAGCACTAACAAACCGAACCTCAATTTGCTCGCAAGCAACTCAATTTGTTTGCAGCCCTATAAACGTGATTGCCAATATCAATCAATATGAATCTCGATTAGGCCCTGAATTCCATCAACATAGCCATCCTGACATATTGCCAAAAGGATTACTCTTTTGTGGCCTAGGTGGGTGAATAAAGTGTAGAATTTCCAGGCTGTAGGATTATGTTCCATAAGCCAATAATGGAGGAGGATTCACCCGTACCTTACTCTAGATATGGTGAGATAAGGATTCTTCTGGTGTCTTTATGTCATTTTCGATGTCAGTCTCGTGCTCAAAATTTGAAGGGAGGCTGCTTCTTGTGACTCGAACCTGGTCCAGCCTCGTGCTCAAAATTTGAAGGGAGGCTGATTCTTGTGACTCGAACCTGGTCCGTAGATTTGAAAAGGTAGAGCAAGGTAGCAATTGTCATAGCTCCGGATCAAGACTTCTTATCTTTTCCCAATTGTTATTTTTCTCATTGTATAGAATAAAACGGATAATTATAATGTTTGGCAATTCAAAATTCAACATGTAAATCATGATCTTAATACCAAACCTGAATCTGTCCCACAAAACGGCTCCCTTGACAGCTCTTGATTTCACCTACCCTTTGTTTCTTTTGCACCTGTTACTATCGATTTTACCATATTGATGCATGTATGCAGTGTTGTTCAATAACGTTTTTTATCTTCATTTTCTGTGTTACATAATTGAATTCATTTGTACAAGTACAGCCACAGTTTCCATGATTTCTAAAATTTGTTAAGAAAACGGTTTCACTTGTTTTCGTAACAAGCTTTCATACCCTCCTCCATTCCCTAGCCCAGCCACCACCTCTGGCTGCCGGCAATGGCCTCCACGAACTCCTCCCACAACTTCACCCACTTGCCTCCGCACCTTTTGCTGACTGAGTCCTCCCAGCTACCCTTCAGGCCACTCCCACACTTGCTTTCAAATCAATCTTTTTGACATGCGCACCAAACATATACTTTGGTTTTCGCTTCTCGGTAAAAATAACGAAAATTGATTCCTGTGTTTTGTAAACCGCAAACAGACAACGTTATGAAACAACTAAAAATTTCTGAATTTTAAATGGTTCCCGAGAAGTTAAGAAAAACCCACTGTAACAAAGTGCATTTCTGCATTTGTACAAACAAGCCACGAGATGACTCCTATTGAACAAAGCATCTTTTAGTTTAATTTTCAGACTAGGGCCTAAGTTCTGTACATTTGTCATGAAAAAGGATGTATGAAACGAACTGTCATGATCCCTTTACAGTGTTGTGGTAATTCCCCTACCATACAGAGCCACAGGCCCAAAGCCCTGGTTCTTCGAATTGCCACCGTCTCATGACATCTGATCAAAGAAGACCTTTTCACAAGCCAAGGATGTCAAATTCATGGGGCATGAAGTCTTCACTTGGTCTATAGTATTTGTCAGGGGAGCATAGGCTTAGGTTGGTCACTTGACTGGTATAGAGGCAAGCAAATCTCTCCACCTGCATTCAAAGATCAACTCAGACACAACCTAATGAATAGAAACTCACAAAAACCAGACAAAGTCCTTCGAGGGAGAGATTAAAGGTGACCTGATGCGCAAAGCGGGAATTCTGATAGCCAGTCTTCATGAGTTGTCCCCAGACCTTGTGGAACTGAAACAATTAAGGTGTCATGCAAATCCAAACAAGGTGATGAAACCACGAGATATTTTGGCACCATCAGTCCATGTTGCGGCCATAAAGAAATTCCGAAAAGACAAAAAGCAATAGAAAATAAGAATTGAAAACCATTTCAGTGTTAGTGCTGACAAAACCAAGAAATCTATATGAAACACATACCTTTTGGTGTAATTCTCGCTGAGCCTGTTGATGGCTGAGACGAACTTGCTCCCTTAGAGACTGTATGAGAAAAAACAATAGTAAATCCCATGTAATGCGTTTTGTTAGGGAAAACCAATTAGCATTAATTAAGCTGGTGATGAAGTGATTACCAAAACCAATATGTAAAGCAAGGCATTCAAATAGGTAGGTTAAAACTCAATAATCCCATCTCTAGGGAACATTCAGACATCTTTGTTTAACAAGGGCATAACTCGAAAGATAGTTTACAGAAAAACAGGGACCAACCTCCAATTTATCAAGCTCGGACACTAGCTTTTGCCTTTCATCAGTATTAATAACTTTAAACCTGTACCAGAATGTGAAAAGATAACAATATTTTAGAGAGAGAGAGAGATCACCAAAGACCAAATCTCCTTGGCAACCAACAACCAATGGGTTCAGATTGAGGCTCCATTTGTTTCGGTGTATAATATTTAACATGAAAAATATTGTCCATTAAAATCTCTTACATGTAAAATAATTTCACAACTTTTATTTTGCATGTATAGCCGCAGTTCAAAAATATATTTCCCCACGAACTTTCAAGGTAAACAAAAGGGGCAACAAAGGGGCCTCTGGTTTCATAATCTTTCTTGCTCTTAGCAACGGTCTCGGTGGAGATAGAACTGGTAGCTTTGGAAGGTAATGTGAAGAATTTGTTGAGGGAACTGGAAGAAAATGGAGAACTAAGGCTTGTGTAAGGGATCATCAACTATTTCAGTTTCAGTTTTGTTAGAAAAGTGAATTGCCAAGAACCGAGTTTT
The DNA here is from genome assembly GCA_019656295.1 of Rhododendron mucronatum var. ripense. Taxonomy (NCBI): domain Eukaryota; kingdom Viridiplantae; phylum Streptophyta; class Magnoliopsida; order Ericales; family Ericaceae; genus Rhododendron; species Rhododendron mucronatum. The sequence goes on along the minus strand of BPLT01000224.1, from coordinate 75,234 downwards.
CTCACTTTCTTATTAAAACATTGTCCTAGTATGCCTTTCTATAGGCTACAAAACCTAAACAAACGTAACATGGAAACTTAGACTAACTAGGAAACACTAATAATGCCCTAAACAAAACTAGAAACATAGTAATAATAACCCTTTAAACATGGTAACATAATATTTCCTTATGCTAACTTCAGTTTGAAAAAACCAAGAGAAACCTGCAGCAGCCAGTAACCGGGAGCCAGGAGAAGCCAAGAAGAAAACAGAGAGGAGTAGCCTGAGCATGTGTATGACACATGGCACACTCTCCTTTTATTGCAAAAAATTGGAAATCCCACAAAAAACCACCCTAGCCACTAATATTCTCTCTCCCTCTATGGGTTTTCCTCTTAGAAAAAAAACTTTCAAACTTCCCCTCCGATTCAAACTCTCTCTTTTAAGACAATTTTCACATTTGATGTTAAATTGTGCATTGATGAGGGATAATATCATTAAACATGACAGATTTTTTGTGTGCTCCCGTGCATAGTACGGGTACCGTGCTTGGATGTACATGTTTATGTGGACTTATTCATGTATGTGAGAGAAACAGGGGCAGGACTTAGTAGGAAAGGATTTAGAATTCAAATCTTCAATCTGGAGAGAGAGAGAGAGAGAGAGAGAGAGAAATGCAGAAAATGCTCAGAAGTTAAAATGAAACTGCCAGTTGGAGCATTTGAGTGAGGAAGGAATTGGAGATCACACAGATGAAACCATGAAACAACTCACCGAAGCTCAAGCCCTAAGTTATTTTTGTTGATATGATGTAAAAGGTTTTACACAAGAAAATGCAGGAAACTCACATCTTTTACCAGAATATTTTCACCCGAACCGAATAGAGCCTGAATTCCCAAATGTCACCAAAAAAATCCTCATTTCTCTTCTTTTTTTCGTTAAACTGGTACTGCATTCATCAAAATCTAAAACAAGTTCTAGGGAATTTCTTCCCTACTGAATCCTTATTTCTCTAACAGCAATCCAACCTGTATGCGGTTGATTGAATTTTCTGATCAGATCCAAGACAAACCTACCAACCCATTCCATTGGCAAAATAATCTCCCAACATGAGCAGAGAATTCCCAACTTCCAAAAGGTTCTACACGCATTACAAATTAGGAAAACCACTTACTTGAGTGACCATTTCAGATGATGTATGTTGTCTTCCACAAGATCACGCTCAGTCCTCAACAGTCGAAGTTGCTGCATGAGACCACCTCATAAGTATCAATAGGGAGAGCAAGTTTAAGTGCATTTACAAGAAATCTGGTTTCATTGCATCTCAATGGAAAGAACCCTCTATGAGCTAAACATAATCGGAAAAGAAACTAGACCATAATTTGGGTCATCGGCAAGTGATCTCAAATAATAAATGGATAAAATCTAATCACAGATCAAGAAGATAACACTTAACCTCAGACCATTATAAAAATTGAAAAAGACACGTGAAAAATTAATTTTCTATGCCATGTTGGCTGGGGTAGTTTGGTGCAAGATAAGAGAGAAATTGAACTGGAATAACTCTAAATATAAAATTTTAAAAAAAAGGAAAAAAATTAACAGAGTCAACAGCTTTGTTTAAATCGTCAAAACGTCACGTTTCCTGCACAGTTTCCTGCACAGTGTAAGAGTGGCAATGATGGTTCCACAGCCAGAGCACTATCATTTTGATCGGTGGGGAAGTTGTAATGGGAGTGTGTTTTAGACCAGTTTGAATCGTGCATAGGTAGTTCAACATCCGGCTTTAGATCTGACCTAGTGTAGTTGATGGATTTGGCTTTTCTTTCTTCAGGCTATGCTTTGTTGTGCAATTTTCACGTGGCCAATGAGTTGCTTCTTTGAAGCAATAGTGGTATTTTTGGGGGGCCTAATCGGAATATCTAATTCTCCGGAATAAATTGAACTGTTACCTCCCCCAAAAAACAAAATAGCAATAGATAAACACAAGCTCCCATTTATTCTTTCGACATGCATTTGCAGCAAGGGGCATCACGTGTCATTCTATCATACATCTGTCCCTATGAATGATGACTGCATTTTGAATGCACTTAATTGCCATATATTATAGACCATAACCATGCTTTCAGTTCCAGTTTAGCATAGTATATCAGGCAGCTTTTACAACTATGGAGATTTTAGATTCATAATAATACCTACTGAAAAATATTATGAGGAAACTTCCATAAAGTTCAACTAACCAGACCAAACTATGCCTTATGCGGTTTGAGCCAAATAAATTCCTTTTCGCCATTTTCTTATTTGAAACGTTGCACGCTAATTAGGTTTTCCTCTCCCCCTAGCACCTACATTAAAGAGGATCCTCTCACCAACGCCCCCCTTAAGCCACATCCAAACAGATGAGTAATAATTCAAGGAACATAAGTTGCAACGTAATCCAATGTTTATATCAGCCCAAAAAGATTAAAAACGTACCTCTTCGACAGGTTTAGTCAAACATACAGAACTTTTTCGCAGAATAATACTACTTAGGGGGAAGAGCACAATGGCGAGTAAGAATTCATGTAGCCAACACCCATTGCTTTAGACAAAAGGCTCAGTTTAATTGGTTTGGTTAAAAATTTAAGGGGACCAAATTATATAATATCCCACTAAAGTCACTGGAGTTTGTTAGTGCGTTTGGTAAATTCAATACCATTATATAGGTTATATATGATTCAGATTGATCCATTATTAGAGAACATCAAACTAGTTTGGACTCCTGAGATGCATTATAAAGAATCTTCACATCATATAATTTAATTCCCCAGTGACTTGCAAAACAAAAGAGAAAATTAGAACCAGTTTGACCAAATACCTTACGGGTATCCCGAAATTCCCAAAGGAGTTCAACCTCCTTCTCAAGCTCTGGAACAACTAGCATTGTTCTCCATCCTGTTCAACAGAAATTGGATAAAGGAAGTCACAATTTAGCAGTTTGAACATTAATAAACATCACAATACTAGCGACAACAAAAGGATCATCTTTCACTGCCTGAAATACATATGCCATGTATATAAGCAACCGTTCCTTTATTGTCAACTGGGACACTACTTCCTTTGAAACACCAAGAAGTGTGAAGTGCAACATGTTGCACCCTTCATAGAGCTTAAATTAGAATTGGATGATCTCCAAATTTATAGCAAACTCTACACTACCAAGCATAAATAATGCGTGAAAATAATTTAAGATGTGAATTCAGGTTGTAGGAATTTCCAGACATACAAGTCAATTCAGCTTGAAGAAATTTCTTATATCAACAGAACTCATTTCCAAACCAACAAATAGTGGAAAAGTTTGCAACATGCAGACTTCGAGCTATTTTCACATGTTCTTGAAATTCCAGATATAATTGGCATTGTAGCTTTTGTTGCAACAGGAATAGTTCCAGGAAGACATCTATCCCAAGACAAACCAATCATGTCTCAGGTCCCAATTGTTAACTAGAAAAGTTGGACTGTTGGAGTAACTGTTTGAGAAGTCTCTTATCCTTTCATTTTGCAGGTCTCAAGCAGACGTAGGATACCAATCAGTATTTACAACCTCTCTTTTTGTGAACCTGTCTCCTGAAATCCTATTAAAACAAAACGACAGAAATATTTAAAATGGCATGACGTCCCTTGAGTTCCTCAATTTTTGGAGGTATAGGGGCCCCCGCTATGTTAGTGGTAAAAAGTTCTGAGAGCGCCCACTCTGTGTATATATTGCCAAAGGTTAGGTATGTCTCCAGTCCTCCCCTCATACCCCCATCGATTGGGGATTACATGGGGACTGTTATTGTTGTTGTGATGGCTTTCGCGTCAACAGTCTCGAGAAAGATACCAAATGTTTTTAGGGAAAAGGAAAAAAAGTTTATAATATTTATCGACAATCCGGAAAACACAACTACGGTGTCAGGTCAGTTCATATTTCCGAATTTTTTTCACCACATTTTCCGTAAAAGGAAGTTTAGGAACATGTTGCAGAACCAAATAGAAATTTTATATTCCTTTGTGCAACTCATGAAATCCATTTCAGAAAAAGTATAACCATCCAATTATAAGACGTAGCAAGAATAGATTTCAAAAGTGTAATGCTAAGAACAAGAACCTTAGAAACATACCTAGAACTTTCTTGCTGCGTAAAATGTCTCCATATATGTGATCCCCAACATAAAGAACCTACTAAATGGACATCATATCAGCATTTCACAGTATTGTCAAAATGACTATAGGGACAAACATAATGCCCCTTGATGTACTCGATACAATACTTCGTGGAAGCATAATTACATTAGCACTCAAAATAACTAAATAAACAAACTACTGAATGAAAGACGAATTATGTCCTCTGCTGATATTACAACTATGACTAAAGTAAACTTCTCACCCTTGAGATGAGACGCAAAGTTCCTGTGCCAGCATATATTTTGCTCAAGAAATCTCATTAAGGAGAGAATCAGAGACATTCATGCATATTTCACCACATGAGCTAAGATAATAGATTCTTGGTGTTGTCTACACAACATTAAAAAAATTCTCTAACCAAGACATTAACAAACCTGCGAACTTGACTCTATACCGAGTAGTTTATGCAGATGACCCACGTTGCCCCCCTGAGAACACAAGTTAACAAGTATGACTACCATATTATTCCTTAAATGGAGTAAGAAATGAAACCCCACAAAAAAAGAAGTCATGCACAGAAGTAACTTGAGTATTACCTGGAACACCCTGCAACTCTTGCTCACGGGCTTTAATGGTAGACTTAAGGTACCTCCCACCTAAGCAGTTAGAGGTGACATGGGTAAGAAGTAAGAACACAAACTACATGCAGATAAAATTTGAAATTCGACAAGATCATAGGACATGTAAACAAACCTGAGGCATAGGAGTGCCGTTATCAGTATTAAGTAGCATCCCAGATTCAGGCTCAACCTCAAAAAGATTGGCACGGTTCTCATCATGGAAAAACCCTGGTTTTGCACTGAAGAAACAAACTAAGCTTCCTTTAGCTCAAGTCCAAATGCAAGAGTTCAACATACTACTAAAATACGGTAGTCCATTAAACAAAGTAATCTGACTGTGTAATGAGTCGTACTACTCGTAGTGACGTACTTATTCAGTACTCTATTACAAATTAATCAACTTCACCTGCTTTTTGACATATATCTATAGAACTTTGCATAATAAAAATGAATTTGATTTAAGAACTCAATTAGTGTTGAGAAACCATAGACTCAATGAGACTGAAGAATGCGGATCAAAAATAAATAAATTTTGAGACTGAAGAATTGATACATTCATAAAAGGACACCAAAGTCGTAGGTTAAAACAAATATCATAATCAAATAGACATTTGAAAAAAAAGAAAAAGAAGAAATGCAACTGCAAAATCTTCCACGTGCAAAACCCCAAGGGTTGGCCCAGTGGTCAAGGTTTGTGACTTGAGGGTTCGCTCCCTCCTAAGATCTCAAGTTCGAAACCTTTCCAGTGCTATCAATTCCTTTGGGCCAGTCCATACGGAGCTTTGCTCTGGCTTAAATTCGGCCCCCCGCTAGTTGATGGTGGGATAGCCCCCCAGGATTAGTCGAGGTGCGCATAAGCCGTCGTGGACACCCGAGTTATCCAGAAAAAAAAATCTTCTAGGTGTAGTGTGTAAACTTTTAATGTCTTATGTTGCTTCCAGGAAAAAACAAAACCTGCCAGTGATGACCACATTGAAGTATCGGAGCCAATCAAAATTCAAACTGGAAGCACCACCCTCTGTTTGGGCCCCACAGAGAAAATTCATAACGACGTTTGTATAGTCCCACAAACTGCAGCAAATACAAGTGATATAACCATGTCAGCTCTTTCCATAACATAGCTTGCTTTCAGAAAATTTAAACCTTCACATTTTAACAAAATGATAGCGATATTAGTGGAAGGGACAGGGATGGAAGATCTCTCAAACAAAACTGACGTATAAAAGCATAATCTTACCATGATAATGAGAAAATTTCAATGAAAACATTTCAAGGCCCAATGAGATTTGATAACTGAAATTTAATACAAACAGTATGGCAATTTAGGTGTCTAGAGAACAGAAAACATTTGGCATTTTCTTCCTTGTATGACGAATCTATCATTCACTTCAGAGGATAAAGAATCGAAAATAGTGCAACCAAATTTTTTGTCCACTGTAAGGTACATTTATTGCATATTTAATGAGTACCAAAAAAAATCATTGCTTTCTATTCCGCAAAGTGAAAAGATAACATAATTCCTTTGTAAGGAAAATGTACGGCTACTGGAGAGGAGAAAATACTCTAATTCTTAGAGGTTGCCAACTTATAACTCTCTTCTGATGTCAACTCTAAAATTCATAATCCTTAAGACCATTATCTAGACCAATTTATTTCCATTTATAAAAAGCTGCAAAAAAGAACTCAAGGAAAACACCAACCTATTTGTTACCAGAAATGTAGCACGACCAGAATCTTTAAGCATTTTGAGCATCGGAACAATTGAGGTATCCTCATTAATATACCTGATACGCAATATGCACAAAACAATGGTCAAGAGGGGAAATAATTCATTCAACGCATCTGACAGTTACAGATTATTACAGAATGATTGTCTTGATTCACAAATTTTCTAGAAGTGACAATGAATATCAACTAAACTAAAATAAGTCCGAGCCTAACATAAATCTGGCACAAATAGATATAAATGCTTGCTATTAGCAACGAACTAGATGTCAAAAGAATAGGGAGAAGCACATGATCCCAGTAAAATATCGTCCCCGACAGGGTCTCATATTAGATTCCTAGCACTTCAACTAGGTTGACAAAATATCGTCTTCCAAACGTATCAACTAAACTTGTGCTTCAATATTTTAGAGCTTCTACTTCATCCCAGTTTTTCTTTTTAGTTTCTTCTACATATTTGTTCGGGGGTAGGTGTTAAGTGGGTGTCAAACAGTTCAATGTTCCTAACAATTATATGTAGCTACATAATCAGCACTGACCCAAAGACAATAGAAATGAACTTTCCCTCAACCGCATCAATGCGGATATGTGTGTGTATACATGTGTGTGGTGTGTGTACACACACACACACACATGTATACACACAAACGCGCGCACACACAGTGTGTCACACACGCGCGTGGAAGAATAAATGACAAACTTTTGAGTAGAAGAACAATTAGCGGGATATATTATGATTTCGGACATCGAAGTAGTTACCAATCAGCATTCCATCCAGCAATAAACTCCATCTCAATTTCCTAGTTGCAATCAAAGTCAATCACACACAACACTAACTGCAGATGCATCAGATACTTTACGTTCGTAACCAAAAGTTAGAGATATAATGTGAGAGACAAATTTCAATCAGCCAATGGTTTCCTACAAGTTTAACAAAACATTGGAGATATTACATGCCAAACGCATTTGAAGTCAATAACACGTTCTGGTCCCGAACTTCGCAAAACTTGTTTCCATTGTTTGAGCTATAAAAATTAGGAAGAAATGAATAGGTATATGACAAGAAAATCTTTTTTTTTTTTTTGATAAGTAAAAGTAAGGTATTTGACAAGAAAAACTTTATTTCATTTGGTTACCTAATAAAAATAACAATTATGAAGTTCTTTTTCCGATCCCTTTCTCCTTTCCCTCAACTAATCCAATATCTGCACATAACATAATGTCACAATTACAAACAACAACGATTTCAGTGATAGGGTATAGCGCATCAAACTACATTGTTGGGCCAATTTTCTAACAGCTTTAGCTTTTGGGACGATTGGTAACTTAACATGGTATCAGAGCTCAGGTTGTGAGAGGTCTCGAGTTCAAGTCTCTCCTTGCATTTGTTCCCCGTTTGGATTCTGCTTCTCCCTTTCGCCAAGACGAGGTTGCATGTGAGGGAGGGTATTAGATATCTTGATATACATTGTAGGGCCCATTTCCTAACAGCTTAAGCTTTTGGGATTACAAGTAACTTAACACAAACAAACTATTCCCAAACAAAATCATCTAAGTCGGTATAACATTTATAATAAATTTATGACACTTAACCTCTAGTCATATTTGACTGTGTCAGTGTTGTAAGCATATCCAGAACATAATTTGTCTACATTCCCTTAGCTTGAAGAAAATTATGGCAACTGGATTGTCCAGTTCGGTTGGCTAAAATGGTTATGCACCCCAAATAGTTAGGAAGCACATAAAGTTACAACTTAGATTTCAAATTATTTCTCTTTGTATGCAACCAGCTCCACTGAGAACTCCTTACCACTTAAAACAGAACGCAGAGGATGCATGAAACAGATACACAAGAGGGAAGCCTATCCAGCGCCATTTTCATTGCAATCAGAGTAGAACTGAATAGCAATTATCCTGAACATTTGGGCTAAAATCCCAAAAATAAAAATCACCACAAAGACCCCTCTCAGATGTAGTGTACACAACACTGATAAAAATATTAACATATGGAGTAAAGTCAACCATTAAATGCCATCTTATTAACCATCTAGATTTCTTGTCAGCAATAGATATAAATCACATATGGAGTAAAGTCAACCATTAAATGCCATCTTATTAACCATCTAGATTTCTTATCAGCAATAGATATAAATCATCTCTACAGCATACCATTTAGGATCTTTTGCAACCATCTGCTTCAAAGTTCCGTCCCGATGGCATAAGTCTACTGCAGCTCGAACATCTCTGTACATACGAGAGTAGCTGCAAATAAAATTTTCCATATCATTACGTAGCCAAAAAAAATAAAGAGTAACCTATTAGAAATAAGAAAACATGAATAAATAAAAGAATAAGAGAACATGTTTTCAACAGTATAACTCAATAAAAAGAAACTAACTTCCTTTTCCAACCTACAGAAAGATATGCATAGAAAGGAGTACATATAGTCCAGTGTTTCCAGCTTTCCACTCACCAATGGTTCTGACTAACCCTTTGCACACTTGTTAATTGTTCAATTTGGGAGTCTTATTAGGAAACACATTTTGTATATCCCCCCAAGAATTAACTCAAATGGACTAATATCTGATCTCAATAATGGACATAAAGTATCTTAATTATCACAAATCTGTACTTGAAAGATGAAACTTTCCACCATGGGAAGTGAACGATTTTGGCTATAGAGGTAAATTTCTGTTGGACTGAACTGCTTAAGTAAAATAGAGTTCGAAATTACAAGGTATGAAAAATTGAGCATTGGAGATGTTAGTGTGCCATAGGAACATAGGTTCCTAAATCTAATTCATAAGGGTTTTATATTGGTGCAAGACAATTAAACAACTTCACCCGTGAAAGCCTACGGGGGTTTAACCGACACTGTGAGGAGTGTATTTATTATCAAAAATTCAAATTTGATTAGCATAAAGCCAAAAGGAATTAAGAGGAAAAGGACAAATGGAGTAATTAGGGGACAATTCGGCTTCATCAGACTGATCAAAGGGTACACCCCCGAGTATGGGTTGTCGGATGATCACCATCCAAGAACTTCTAGTCCCGAGGACATATTATCGGCCAGTGGAAACAAATGGCCAAGCAAGCGATCTTGGTGAATCAACGTTCTGGTGTCAAGCCAAAGATGAAGGAATGCTTAGGCAGTTGTCGAACGGAAGGTCTGCGCATAGTTGTTAAGGGCGAGAGGCGCATCGAGGCCCAAAGATCTGCTGGGGCCTAGGCGAGAGACGCAAGGCGAGGCATGCCTTTTTGAAGCGAGGCACACCTAGGCGAAAAAAATAGGAAAAATAGCATACACCAATACTATATAGCCTAATACACATAAAAAATCATAAAAAGTGTACTGTTTCTGAAATTATTTATATATAAAAAAAAAAAGCTTTTCGTTTTCATATGCAACGTAATTATACGTACATACAAATATATTACTGAAAACATTTTTAAAAAATGTTTTCGTTTCCATATACAGTGAAATATATGACGACTATATACACACAGAAAATCGACGGATGATCAAGAGAGAAGAGATTAGAGGAGAGGAGAAGATCAACGAATGATCGAGAGGGGAGAGAGAAGATACCTGGGCTTTTTTTTTTTTTGGGTGATCGAGTGAGGAGAGATTTACAATTGACTGAAGTCAAGGCTGTAGGAGTGAAGGTAACACATTTAACCTAGCTTTGATCGTGGTTATGATTAAAATCGAAAGAGGCATGCCTTTTATTGCCTAGGTGCACCTTGGTTGCGCTTCATTGAATGCGCCTCACCTTGACTCAGTCAAGGCACTGGATTGCGCTAATCCTGCGCCTTGATGTGCCTTGTGCCTAGGCACAACTCACGGCGCGCCTTTGACAACTATCTCATGCACCACCAAACTGATTAGTTTATGTCCCCTCAACCAATAAAAAGGAGGATGAATTGACAAGTAGCCGCGGGCATATTCCAGACCACAAGTGAAGATCTCAAAAAAGGACGGTAATGATGACTTTCAACCATAGTTAACCAGAGGTTAATCAGCCAGAGTGTGGTTAGCCCATTCGCCTATAAATAATAGAAGTGAATACATAAAGACATGAGAGAAACACCGAACAAACTTTGAGAAAGATAACTTAATTTCCTATTTTCTCCAGTATTCGAGATTTCTCGGACAAGCGAGTCTTGTCCCATTTTTTCCCTTGAGAGGAAACTAACTTAATGTCAAAGGGCATTCCAGTCGAGTCCCACTGGCCGGAATGTTATTTGCGGTGTGTAATTTGGCAGGAAGGCAGGGTCAAACAAAGGATAACCAATTCTCCTAAACTGGCATTGACATTCAAAGAGGAAATCCCGTCATTAAAGGAGGTATATCCATCCGATGTACATTTAATCCGGCACGGAAAAATTCTAACCAAAAACCGAACATATGTATTTTTCTTTTAAGTAGATCGGGAGCTCAAGCAGATGTTAAATTAGGGTGAGGTTTACTACTCTAGTCGAAATCCTGAGTATCGACTGTTGTGCAAATGAACTCGGCTCAGTTTGAGCTCGTTCAAGCTCTACTCGTGGAATAAACGAACAAGCTCAAGCCCTATTTCTTAGCATGTTTTGTTAACGAGACGAGTCTGAGTCAGCCGAGGCTCAGCTCAAGTTGGCTCGCGAGCCAAGAGTTTTATAACTAGGTACTGGTCCAAAAAGCATTACAATAGAATACCTGGGAAAAACTCTTGGCTTGATCTGCCAGCAAATGAGCTTTAAGTCACCAAGAGTCTTTATTGTGAATGGACCGCCTCTTGAACTCTACATTTCCGAAGTGGGACTTCCAAAATGAAACAGAGATTTTTACCTCTAAGTACATAAAAGTGAAACTTAATTCCCATTAAGAGAGATAGAATACTTAATTATCACTAGGTCCACTTTTACAAAAATACATTTATCATTAATGGAAGTGTCACCCTAGGGTTTTAAGGTACCATAGTACCCTTGGGTACCCTAGAACCCTAGAGTACCCTAGGGTTTTAGGGTTTAGGTTACCCTACGGTTTAGGGTACCCAAGGGTTTAGGTTTAGGCACTTTCATAGAGCCCTAGGGTTTAGGTTTAGGCACTTTCACATGGGTTTTAGGGTGCACTTTCCTATTATAGGGTTTTAGCGGTTTAGGCACTTTCATAGGGTACCCTAGGGGTTTAGGCACTTTAATAGGGTACCCTAGGATTTAGGCACTTTCATAGGGTACCCTAGGGTTTAGGCACTTTTATAGGGTTTCAGTGTTTCATTAATTAGAGGAGACTTGGTGGGAATTACTTTCTATTTTCTGGACCTAGAGGTAAAAAGCGCGAAGAAACACTAGCAAGACTCTCCCTCTTCCCCATAGTCCCACATCGGGTACTCAACATATAGAAAGCCCTATTCCTCTATAAAAAGAGAGCCCAACCCTCTTACTCCACTAGCAACTCAACCACATGATGATTGGTCAAGTACATCGAGCTGGTGCAAGCCAAGCTCAAGCTGATCATCAGTTTACCGAGCTTGAGCTATACTTTTCTAGCTTGTTTTGAGCTCGAGCTGGCCTTAATATTTGCAAGCTGAGCCTGAACATTGCAAAGCTCGACTCAGCTTGGCTTGTTTGAAGCCCTACGTGTGAGTCTCAACTGATTCCCTTGAATATTTAGTCCAATAAATGCCCGCAAGATTCTTTCTATTTCACATAACCAACCAATAGCAGTACAGAAAATTTATTTGCAAATCAAATACAAATGTTGCTACAAACTAAATGTCACCGTTGGAGAAATTGATGATCTTGTCCGTTCCATACAATGAGAATGGGAACATCATTCAGCAATTACAGATAGGTCACAAAAGTATTGGCCTTATCATGATTGGCCCATCCTACTTCAAGTGTATCAGGTTGCAGTAACTGGCTCTCCCAACTAGCCCAACAACAACCATTCATCTGTACGACTGTAGCTGGCAACAAAAAAACGGATTCATGTAGCCAACCCCAATTGGTGGGGACTTAAAGGCTCTATTTGGTATGGTTTGGCAAGTGGCTCCTCATTGCAGTCTTGGTAAGGTTTCTCCATTGCGATCTAGCATCATGGATTCGAAACACAGAATCAGCTTCTTAGCAAGCTGTGACACACAGCTAGTTGGGTTGCCTTTTTTTGTGATTTGCAATGATCTTTACTTTTTCCTGTAGACTTGAAAGACATTGTTGAGTCCTCTAGTTCACGAATCCTTGGTTCAAGGCCTGTCGCTCTTGTATCTTCATCATGACTCATTGTGCACTTTGTAGCTTTTTTGTCTCTCCACACATGAGACGGGGTCACCCATGTGGGGTGGCACGTTTGCATACATTGTTTGTCCCAGATCTGAAAGATTATATCCTCGTCTGTTCAACTTAGCTTGTATTAGATACAGTAATTGAAGTTAATTTGAGTCGAGTCCATAAAATGGCCCTCGCCTTCATTGGTACTACTTTAACCCCAAAAGCATGTATAGGTGGGCATACATGGTATAGGTGTAGTTTAGACCACAAGAGCTTGCTTTTAAACTTCAAAGCTTTACTGAAAACTAAAGGCAAATGGAGTCCCCGAATCGCGATATATGGCAGAATGTTTAGCCTTCTACTCTAGAAGTAACAATTGAAAGGAGAGTTAACTTCTTGGTCTAGAGAACAGACAATAAGCGCTGGCAGTGTCAAGGATCCTTTAACAGCATTGACTCTGTACGTATTCCAACTTCATCTTGTAATTTTATTCCCATAACTTGTTGGCAATGGAATATGATAATATAGCCTACACCCTCTGAGAATGGAAGACAAGCACATCATCACCTAAAATTTTACACTTGTGGATCTAAACCTAGCGATGATTCAAGTTATGGCAATTCAGGCATCACAAATAAATTTTGTCCCCAAAAGGATTATTCCTAAATTGCCAGTCTCACTTACCTCTTATTTCAATTAATTTACGACAATCTAGAAGTAATGAATTTGTTTCCATATACGGTAATATCTCCAAGTCCCAAGACTCCCAACAAGATAATGCAATTTGAATCTTGGTCATGATAAACAACATTGATAATTAGATTCCATGTACATATAGGGGTATTGAGAATTAACCAGCAAGATAGGGAAAGATTAGTGAGAGTTAAAATGAAAGGAACCCATATTAAGCACTTGGTTTGCTATTCCAGAGCAAGAGACTAATGCCTACATTAAGCACAGGAACTATACCCAAGCTTTAGATGCTTCCCATTGTAGATGAAGAAATAACACAACGACCATATCCCGCTTAGGGTATAGTATAGCATTAGTAAGCAGTTTTTTATTAAAAGAGAATGAAGTATAGGAATCTGAAAATGTGAACTCTCTTACTCTGCTCCCTTTGGCACTTTATCAGGATTTTTATCCTTGAAATCAACAAGCTGGGCAAATAAGTAGGCTTCAGCCAATGAAAATAAGGTGTCGATAAGAGCATAATCAGGTTCATCAAATGCATCCCGTATCAAAGTACTTCCATATGATGCAACTTTATCTTCTTTTGACAACTCCCTAAATCCATGGTATGCTACTTTCACGTATTTGTGTCGATCCATCTGTTTGTTCACAGGAAAACAATAAATAAACAAACAGCGAGAAGAATAAAAAAATTCAAATTATGGAAACTTACAATGGATAAAGAGAACATCAGTTAACTAGGTTCAGTTAAACATTGTGCATGTGTGTACTGCGTGCATTCCAGCCACAGAATAATTTTTGCATGACACTCTAAGCTCTTTGTACCTTCAATATGTTGCCTCTCTTCTTATCAAGAACCAAACCTCTGACCATGTATTTCCAGTCAAAAGTCCACTCCAACAACTACACAAAACCCAATTCTGTCAAATAACCATATGGTGCTCACTTCCAGTGCCAGCACAACAGAAAAAACAAATTCCAAATAAAGAACAATGCCAACAATGGCATACAATACAATTTTTTTAAAATTGAAAAAAAAAAAAACCCCCGCAGTGTTGATATTAACATTTTATATATCAACAAACATAAGGTGCAATATATTTGAACAAATAAAAGAACAGGGCTATATCTTCTTAGTACTTGCCAAAAAAAATAAAACAGGGCTATATGTAAATTTCCTCTGAAAACTGCATCTTTTAGATATAAATCAGAAGTTACAAATAACATGCAAAATCAATAATGTAGAGGAAGAAAATGAGAGTGTTAGATGTAAACAACTTCAAACTGTTAATAATCAGGAAATTCAAAATGCAGGATGGGTGAAATGCAGACTAACCTCTGAAGGGTATCCCAAATCATACACCAGCTTTCTGATCGTGCCTCCATATGCAAGAGACTCAAAAGTTTCAGGTTTGTATTGTGCCAAGGTGTAATCCATGTCAAAACCAACCGCAACAATGTTTTTCATATTTAAAGATCTATTGCAGAATATCTGCTTCCCGAGGTTAATTTTACGACCCCCGCCAGGAGATGACCAAATACATGGATCCTGACCACTACTGGCCTTCATACTCTGAAATTGTGACGTTTTGTCATCCATACCAGTATCACCCATCCTAAAGCTGGCATGCAACTGATTATCTCCTGAAAGCATTTAACAGAAATCATGGGGAAATCAATCACTACCTGATAGTCATTTAGAATGGTGTCTTACTCATGTGATGAATACATGATGCATTATAAACATGGCGGGGTTGAAATGCACAAGTGACCTGTGACCAGCTATTTAATCTTATGGTGCCTTAAACTGCTTAGGTTTTTGACTAGTTAACACAATGGCTCTGTCAATGTTCACGCTGGGCTACTGTAGGCATGCATGCTTTTGTGTATCGGAAATTCATAATGTCGTAAATTCAGTGTAGTATGAAGCTATGAAGCATCCATTTATTTCCAAAATAAAGAGAAACTAGTTTTTGCAATCAGCAAACAAATAATTTAAGTGGTTGGAGAAATTCTCAAATAAAGTGGAAAAGCAACAACTATGGGCCAAAATTAATCAAATGAAGTCTTAGTAACTCCAACATACACCAAACCATAAAATGCTCATAAAGCGAGTTCAGCAATCCAGAAAATGACTAAAGGTAATACCGTAATAGCGATTGTAGTGGTCTGAATCAACCTTGACATTCATTTATCCAGATGCATGTCAAGTCCATAAATGCTTAACCAGTGAATGAAATGAGTAAAACACCTATTATCTGAGAGGCCATGATTGTTGCGAAAAGTAATTAGACGTTCATCCCGTGCAAAGAAAAGAAAATGATTTCCAGTGCTTTACATAGTATTACAGGCACATTCATATTTGCAAAGAAGCAGTTGTGAAAATAAAAATGTGCTGTGCTCAGATGGTAGTACGCTATCATTCCTAGGAATTCCTAATAAATAATGTCCAATTGGCTTAAATTATGCTCTTGGTATGGCAGTATGGCCACTATGTGGAAGAAATTACGGCATCTCAAGTTATTAAAATCTACTCAGATAAATATGTCAATGAAAAATGAGCGACTGATGCACAAGGGATTTTAACCAATCAACAACTAATCCAACTTATTACAGCTTTACCTTATTTATATGCAAATATTAACCATGCAGTAATAGTGCCAGCCAAGACATCAGGCAAGAATATGAAATAGGGGATAACGTTGAGCTTAATTCTTGGTTAAGTAGTGTCATTTTATGAAAAAATGCTTTGGGCACACATATCTGGACACAAATGTGCCCGCAGCCAACCGATACATGTGGGACCCATGTGCGTTATGCAAAGCCCATGTGCATGGACGCATATCACATGTGTCTGAATCTGTGTTAGGACATTCGTGTCCGTAACACTGCTCTTACTTTATTCCAATAACTAGTGGAATGGGATAATCTCCAACTCAAACCAAATTCAATCACTTTTTTTAACCTGAATTCAAACACTTTATTCCAGTAACTTGTGGAATGGGATAATTTCAAACTCCTCCCATTCAACAAAATTCTTGCATTCTGGAACTTCGCAGGCATCTGCCCCCACACAAATTTTCCTTTCGAAAAAATGTATAAAAAAAAGTCTCAGCATAGTTGCTCTTTTGTATGATCACAACCGAATGCTTTTTGCTGGTTGGTTCCATTATCATAAAGCCAACCGTCGTAACAACAATTGTATGTGGAATGAGTCGAATGACTGCTCTAGTGGAATCTTTTTACTTTTTCGGGATGCGGACTTGTGGTTGAGCCGAAATCGGGAGATGTTTCGGCTTATATTCCTACTAATTCCATTAAGCCTTCTTAAAAAATAAGTACAATTTTCAAGCTTAAAAATAATAGACTTACTAAAATAATTTTTTGTGCAATATGGATCATACTTGATAGATCTTGATGAGATCTTTTGAACGGTACAAAAAAATTTGAAAAATTATTTTCGTAAATACATTAGTTTTATGTTTGAAAATTGTAAATAAGTACTTATTTTTTAGAAAGCTTAGTGGAACACCCCTGGCCATTCAAACAACATCAAAAGTACTGTAACTTAAACAACTCTCCCCCTCTCAAAAGTCACAACTCCTATTCACGACCAAAGAATAACAAGCTGATACATGAGAAAAAAAGGTAGAAGCATTACAGAAATCTCAAAACAACAGAAAAGTCTTCTTCCCTACAAACAAAGTCTCACCAACTTACCTTCAACGAGCCAATTTCCACCAAAAGAAGAACAAAACTTCAAGTTTGGCTTCGTATTTCCAACTCTTTATATAGTCCAAGATTTGCTCCAAGAAAAACCTAAGAAATCCAATTCCCCACATAAAACAACAGTCTTTTGCTTCCAAACAGCCTACAAACTAATCATCTAACCCAGTCAAAGAATAAACCCACAATTCACCAGAATTCAAAGCAAATAACACCCAATACCATCCAAATAGACCAATTGACAAGAATTCAATACAGCAAAATCGTAAGTTGCATAATGCGCCGTGCGTGTGCGTGATGCGAAAGTGTCTTTCCAAAACATCCCAGATTTCTATAATCCGTGAGAGGGAGGATTGAGAGCACAGTCGTAGAGCAAGAATTGAGAGCGCAAGTGGAGGCCTTAGGATTATGTGACTAAGCAAGAAACCCTACAAATGATTGAAACTACAGGGGAAAAAAAGTGCAAATGTCAAAAGTGTCAGATAATTCATTGAGTACGTGAACGTGAAAGCGTCTTTCCACAAAATCTCAAACCACTAAAAATCGCCCTTACGAGGATTCAGAGCGGGAGCGGAGTACGTGACTTATCAAGATACCCAAAATAGATTGAAACAGCAGCGGGGGAGAAAAAAGTGCAAAATGTTAAATTGCCAGATAATGCGCGAGCGTGAGCAGAGCATGCGAGTCGTCGTTCAACATCTCAAACCACACGAGGATTCAGAGCGGGAGCGGGGTACGTGACTAACCAAGAAACCCTAAAGAGCTAAAAACACAATGAAACAACAGAGGCAGAAGAAAAGAATAAGTGCAATAATTCCGAATCAAGAGCACGAACCTACGAAACGACTTGCAGTGCTTCTCCTGCGATCAGAGCTTCTAAACGAGGAGTGAGAACGAGGGAGGAGGGAATGAGGGGTGGAGGAGCGTAACTGATGAAACCGGGGGGGTAGAGAGAGGAGAGAGAGGCAAATCGACACGTTAGGTCTCTTGGGAATTCGCATCTTGGATTTATATAGGCATCTCTCGAGGTGGAGGGAAGAGGAAGGAATAACAAGCGGTTTCGGGATAGCGGAATCCGGTTCGGGGATAAGTACTGTCGAGGTGCTGGGATTACGTGTGGTTGAACGATGCATTGATTAATGGTTGTTGGGGTGGGGGGGAGGATTCGATTATTCGGGGTGGGGATTGGGGTAATCCAGTTGGGAACGGAATCGGATTCCGGGAATGTGCTTCGGTTCCATCGAAGGGAATTGAGGTTAAGATGCGTGCGCCACGTGGGGGTGGGGGTTGGCGTTACGTTTGCGAGCGGAGGTGGTGGTTGGCGGGTGGTGATCGGCGGTAAATGGCGGAGGAGAGGTTGAGGTTTTTTTTTTTTTTTGTCTTGTTTCGTAACGGAAACGAGGGGGGGAGAAGAGGAGGCGTATTTTAGCGGGGTTTAGATAGAGTGCGCGTTATCTTTGGCTGGTGTCTTTTTTCGGATCCACATTTTTTATGTTTTCCATTAAACTACTTTTTTATTGTAATTATTTTTCAAGAGTGTCTTTTTCTACTAATAATCAAATATCCCACCAGCTTTCGAGCACTTCAAGAGTCGAAATCAATTCCACCGTTCAATTATGGAACCTATTTAGAATCAAAGGAAAGTTTTATATAAATTGGTTCCAATTGACTTGAGCACTTAAAAGGTTTTGGATTTAAAACTTAACAAGAGTGTCCTTTTCAAATGGGGACTCTTAGCTTTAGTCACGTGATGGGAAACCGCAAGCAAAATAAAAAAACACGAACGTATAGGTGTTAAACGAGTCGTGTTGTGTTGGCCTAGTGTATTTTGTTTTCGTGCTTAGACCCTATTCGGCTAAGGATTCTTAAAAAATAAATACTTATTTGTCATTTTAAACTTAAAAAGTATTTACGAAAACTATTTCTAATTTTTTTGCACCATTCAAAAAATCTCATCGAGATCTATCAAATAAGATTTATATTAAACAAAAATTTATTTCAGTAAGTCTATTATTTTTAAGCTTTAAAATTTTATAAATTATAAATTATTTTTTAAGAACCCTTAGCTAAACACATAATGTGTTTTTTGTCGTCCATAACCCCACTCATTTATTAGGCCCCATTCTGTTACGATAAATAAGTACTTATTTTTAAAAAAAAACAATTTCAAACTCAAAAATCATGTGCTTATGCAAATAATTTTTTTATCAATATGAATCTTGTTTAATAGATCTCATTGAGATCTTTAATACGGTGCAAAAAAATTAAAAATTTATTTTTCATTTATATTATTTTTGAATTTTAAAATATGAAATAAGTACTTATGTTTTAAAAAGATGTTCTGGAACGGAGGCCTAAACATGTGTGTCATGTCATGCCTTGTTACAATACTTTAAACCCAACTTCATCTGCCGCCATGTCACAAGTCGTGATGTATTGCGTCACTAACAGTTAAAGAAAGTCATTTACATTGCAAATTTACAAGTCAAAATTGATTTCCTGGTCAACAGAATAAAGGTTCCGTTCCGCTCCCTCTAAAAACTTTCTTTTTAAAAAATAAGGTAATTTTAAATTTAAATATAATGAAAATAAAAAATAATTTTTTAATTGTTTTTACACCATTTAAAAGATCTCAATGAGATCTATCAAATAAAATCCATATTGGTTGAAGAATTATTTGCGTAAACATATGATTTTTGACCTTGAAATTTACCTTCTTTTTCAAAAAGTATCTTTTTTCAAAAGTGGAACAACCTCTAAGTTCAAAATTATGAAGGAAAAAAAAACAAAACAATGTACTATGCAATTCAATAAGTTTAATTAACTGCTGCGATTACAGGTAGTCGTTGTGGTTGAATGATGCATGGAATTAATGGTTGGATTGGGGGAGGGTTCGATTATTCCGAGAGGGACGCGGGGCCTCTGCTGCCCGGAGGGGGCAGTAGCGCCTACCAAGGCCCAGAAACGGCGCCGTTTCATTTAAAAACAAAATTCAACCAACCAATTTGCAATCCTATGGAGCAGAAACGTGATTATGAGGGCCCTAAAGACAAATTTTGATTATGTCTCTTTAGAATGATACGATCAAAATAATAAGATCTTCACACCCATTCAAACGGATTAAAAATTGGAGCACTTAATTTTTTTAGACCATTTTTTATTAAAAAATATAGTTAAAAAATTAAGTGCTCCAATTTTTAATCCGTTTGAACGGGTGTGAAGATCTTATTATTTTGATCATATTATTCTAAAGAGACATAATCAAATTTTGTCTTTAGGACTCTCATAATCACGTTTCTGCTCCATAGGATTGCAAATTGGTGGGTTGAATTTTGTTTTTAAATGAAACGGCGCCGTTTCTGGGGCCTTGGTAGGCGCTACTGCCCCCTCCGGGCAGCAGAGGCCCCGCGTCCTTCGGAGAGGGGATAGGGAGCATAATTGGATTCCAGGAATGTGCTTCAGTTTTAGAGTGGGGTGTTAGTGCTTAAGTTGCGTGCGCCCCGTCGGTTGAGGCGGCGTTACGTTTGTGAGCGGTGGTGGTGGTGTTAGGGTGGTGATCGGCCGTGGTTATTGTGGCTCGTGGGTTTAGGTAGAATGCATGCATTTTGTGACACCCCGTTTTTCGGTGGCCGGTAGTACTGCAAGATAACAGGCTCCGTCCGGACGGGAGAGGGCAAGTCATGGTTTGTAAGAAAATATCCTTCCAACTTGTACAAGGCTTTTTAAAACCGTGAGGGCGGGCTAAAGTACATAAAAACTTTCATAGTTAAGTATGCTCATCCTGGTGTAGTACAGGGATGGGTGACCTACATAGGAAGTCTATGGGCTCCTCCAAGGCGGATAATATTGTACAAAGATGGAGCGGGTCGTTACACATTTTAACTTGTTTACTTGAAAATGATCACATTTTACATGTTTCTAATTAAACTTTTTTATTGTCACGGTTTTGCTAACTTCTGCCCATTAGATGGAGGATAATATACACATAATTTCAAACAAGTTCGAATGTCAATACATATCTCACAGATATTAATATACTTTTATAAATATCTAAATACCTTTCTCAGATATCAATAAACTTTTTACTTATTATCAGACATCATTTAGGAAGAGTTTAGAATAATCCTAATTGCTATAATAATAATAATTACTGTATATTAAACACGGCTGCCCTTTTCGAGTGGGTCCAAGCTTAAGGTGTGTTTCTATAAATTTCTTAAGGGACTTTTTGATTACTCCCTCAGTTCCATATTGATGATACATTTTTTATACACCAGCTCTTTTAAAAATTTGTCTATATTTTACAATACATAATGTTTTTATGATTTCGAAAATTTTATCTAATTAATAGAACGAATTGATATCTGTAAATAAAACCCATATTACATATATAACTTAAAGCATATATACAATTTTGTAAGAAGTCTCAAATAATGATAATGAACCATTGATATGAAACGCGGGGGTCTTTTAGCGGAAGACATCTTATTTGGGCATGCAACTTCTTGTGAGAAAATTCATTGTTTTATGTTTTAGGACAACCTCTTTTTTTTGTTTTTGTTTTAGGACAACTTGCTTTGAGGCAACCATAAAGTCTCTTTGCATTAATTTAGCCCAAACTTTAGCTTGCTCTAAAATTCTAAAAAGTCTCAGGAAGATTTTGTCCAAACTCACTCTAATACGCATGTGCGAGAACATGAGAGAGCACAAGCGTGTAAGCCAGTAAGCATCTTCAGAAAACTTCACAAAGTAGTAAAATCCGTGAGAAATCATGATTGGGAATGGAAGCGTAGAACGAGAATTGGTGTAAGCCAGTAAGCATCTTCAGAAAACTTCACAAAGTAGTAAAATCCGTGAGAAATCATGATTGGGAATGGAAGCGTGGAACGAGAATTGAAAGGGAGCCGGACAATCCACGAAAGGATTAGTTAAAGGGTTTTATTTCTTTGCAATAATAAAAAAAGAATAGAATGTCATGCTCTCATTATTCAATTCCAAGACCAATCGGATGGGAATTGGGTTAAATATTCCCGAATGGGATTCCGGGAATTTGCTTCGGTTTTATCGAAGTTTGTTGGTTGTGGATTGAGTGAAGTTTTGGAGTGGGGTGTTGAGGTTAAGAACTTTAGTCACATAAATTATAAAAAATGTCAATACACTCGGGGGCGGAGCCAATAATTTTGATTCGTGGGGTCAAAAATTAGATTCATATGCAATATATTTTTTCTATGCACAAGTCCAAAAATAAATAAATTAAAAGGTTAATTATAAGATCGATATGCACTACTAATAATTCATTTTGCCTCATAATTGGCCCCAAAAAAACTTGTTATATTTGAAAAATAATACATGATAGTCTCATTTCTAGCACTATCAACTCTCGAAAAGAAGATAACGTTTAGAATTTCTATGCACTTAAAACAAGTTGGGACAATTTAGAAATTTTTTGTGGGGTCAAAATAGCTAAATTATACATATTCCTATGAAAATGTGGGGTCAAATTAGTAAAAAATATACCTATCCCTACGAAAAATTTGGCAACCAGTGGGGTCAGCCACCCTCCCTTGTACCCACGTGCCTCCGCCCCTGAATACACTTTCACTCTCCAATCTCTCGTATTGTTATCGCGCTCTCAATCCTCGCTCTCACAAATTTTAATGTTTTGAAATGCATTTTACTTTTAAAGACGTTTCCACGCTCGGGCTCCCGCACGAACACGTGAATTATGTGACTTCAGTTTAGGATGCGTGCACCACGTGGGGGTGGGGATGGCGTTACGTTTGCAAGTGGTGGCGGTGAGTTGTGGTGGAGGTTGGTGATCGGCGGTGAATGTTGGAGGAGAAGTCAACTCTGTTTTTTTGGTCTTGTCTCGTAACTGTAAGGTGGGGGTAGGAGAAGGGGTGGCGTAATCTAGCGTGGGTTTATTCGGATGGAATGCACGTTATCTTTTCCTTGTATCTTTCCATCCCTTGACGTTTTTGGGATCACATTTTGCATGTTTTGGGGATATATATATTAAAAAAAAAGAAAGAGATAAAACTCTTTTGCAGTTGTAATAATTTATAACACGTTTGTCCTTTTCAAGTGGGGATCTATTTTTTTTAATCAGCAAATGGGGTTCTTGTTTTAGGGAAGTTTTTGGGTGCGGAGCTGGTATCGTGGTGGTATTTGTCAGCGATCCGGATTGTTCAAACATGTTTTAAACGATTCGGATTTTAGAAAGAGAAAAAAAAAGGAGAGAGAGTGGTCTGAATTTGTACGGTCCAGATTTTAGAGAGAAAAAAAGAGGAGAGAGAGTGATGGAGCGAGAGGAAAGAGAAGAAATAATAAATAGCTCAACAAGGTCAAAATCCTTACAAATGAAGTTAAATTCGTTATAGCATTGTTGATTGCAGAAATCATGTCATAGTTATCCATTATTTTTGGAATGCCATCGCTCTCAAAGGCACTTCCTCTTGACTAACAAATGATTCTGGCTCTTCCACTCCTTCCTCCTATCATGAAGATAGATAACTAATTAAAGCCACTTGCTCTTGAGTCATAACAGTTTTAAAAAAGGATCGGAAAAAAAAAAAGTTTGAAAATTCACCCAAATGCTTTTCTTTTTGGGACTTCTCTCCTTCCTCCCAAGGGTCTTTGTGCATTCTGCATTAGGCCTCCCTCCCAGCTTCAGCAAAAGTTTATGGAATTGCATGTGGGTCCATGCACCGTGTGCAGGGACCCACATATTGCCTTCTTTGATGAAATAAATTGCTTGACCACAATCTTTTGTTGAACAGACAAACTCATACTACATTCAACAACAAAAATTACATTAGTTAGGTCATAGGAGTCTAAAAATTGAACTAAAAACTAAATTTTACTTACTTCATTGTCATCAAAGTGAAGACAGTAGGGCTTCGGCAACTGCAGCAATAAACATCTGTATTTGTGGGTACCTTTCCCCCTCAGTACCATAGTTGTAAATAATCGACCAAAAAAAGACAAAAGATTGAAACTTTAACAGCCCCTTTGGCAATCTAGGTGAGAAAAGAAAAGAAAAAACATATACCCTCTGGGCGGGTTTGATAGCGGGATTCGGGCTAGGGATGGGACTCCGAAAGTGAAGTGCAGTTAAAGAAGTGTGTTTGGTTGGATTTTTATCCCATGGGTTGACTAATCCCATTAGATGGTGTTAGTACGAATCTCATCCCCATGAGATTGGACAAAACTAGTTTAAAAACTCATCTCAATCCCAATCTCAATCATAAACCTAGCCAAAACAAACATGTTATTTACAATCCCACCTCATTCTCAATTCAAATCCCAATCCGAATCCTATTCAAAACAAACATAAATAAATGATTCATCCCCTCTTTAATAATCCCACCTCATTCTCATTCCCAATCCTAATCCCACCTCATTACGAATCTCTCTAAAATGAAATCTGCAATCAAGCACGCCCTCTAATCCCATAACCCTTCAATCCAAACGAGCTATAAAAGAACTTAATCGTTAATCGAAACACTAGTAACTAGCGCGCGACAAAAAAATTCAAACCTTATAAGAGCATCCGCAATGTAATAATCAAAATCAAAAGATTGCTAAAGTTAGCAATATGTGTTTAAAAAAGTGTTCACATTGTAATAATTAAAGTTAACAATCTCCTAACCAATAATCAAATTTGGGCATTTGAATAATTAAAAGTAACAATGTGGAACTTCACATTGCTAACTTTAACAACCCTCTAAATAAATAATCAAAAGCTGACGTGATAAATTTTGATTATTCATTTTTGATTATCACATTGCGGATGCTCTAAGAACTTAATCTAAACCCTAACTATCGCGCAACAAAAAAGATTCAAAGTTTACCTCTCAAACCAAGAATCTGACGGTTGCCTTGTCGACTTCTCTCTCTCTCTTGGAATGATCCCTCCCTCTCTAAAACGATCGGTGGAAGGGCATATATAGCGTGTGGGCCACGAGAGTGAATCGGACGGCTGTTATTGGTTATCAATGTGCTCTTCTAGTACGGTATCGGACGGTTGTAAAAGGGCTTTGTTGTGTTTCTACGTAATGAAGTGGACGGTTGAGATGAAATCGGGGGTTAAAGTTGGATACGAGATCTATTAGGGTTCATTTGATCAGCGAGATAATGGTAGAAAATGCAAAGAAGATAAAACCCTATAAAGAATATCTTAGAAAGTGGAAGAAAATGAATTTTCCCGTACTACCTTCTAAAGCTTGAGAGTTTGTCTAACTTTTTCTTACAAAATGTGCACACAAAAATTTTATTTTTCTCGAGAAAGTGAATAATACTCTAACTTCCCTCTTTATCCTCTTCCCTCCACCTTTTATCTTCTAATTTGGGTAACTTTCTTCCTTTTCAAACAATGATATTTTTATTTTCTTTATTATTTTCTTGCAAAACTTTCACCCTAATCAAATGGATGTGTGAAAAAAATTACATTTTCTTTTTCTTTTCTTTCACTTCACTTTCTATCATTTTTATTTTCTATTATATTTTTCTCGCTAATCAAACGGACCCTTTATTGTTGTGGCCTGTGGGCGTGCTAGGAAGGTAAGACATTTATGTTTTATGAACTAGCGTGCAACCCGTTCTATGCACGAGCAAAATCAACTTATTCTAGCGCTATGCCCGTTCGATGCACAGGACAATTAATAAAAGTAGATTCAAATGGGTACAATGCTAGAATGAGTTGATTTTGCCCGTGCATAGAACGGGTTGCATGCTAGTTTATGAAAAAATATAATGCTAGTATGTGAACATTAAACATAATTACTGCTAGCAATCATGCATAAAATGATAAAACTGATAGATAATGTCCTTGCAACTTAAAAAGTGTTTTAAGAAACTATTTACAAACTAATCACCATTGTTTTGCTAACGTCGCTGCCGCCACCAATTTTGCCACGATCTAATACCTAAGTACTCTTCAATAAGATTTCGTAAATCAATTGTGTTAGCTATCACGGAGAACATCCATTTTGAACAATAGATGCCTATCTTTACTATCCGCGTAGATTGTGAAGTTGAAATCTGTCATTCGATGAAAAATATATTGTTACTTACAAAATTTCCTAAGCAGTTTTCTTTTAATGCAATAATAAGCCACACAATATCGAATAAATAAATTTACTTATTACCTGTTGTACATCTGTCGCTTCATCAGTCATAACACTCTCATGTTGACAATTTTCCCAAAGTTGAAATACTATTTTTCTATGAGACATTCCTACATAATAACAAAAAAAGATGAGCAGCATAGATGTATATACATGTTCAATAAGATTTCGTAAAGCAATTGTGTGATAGATAAAACAGTGGCTATTAGCATGGTAATATATAGATGTATATACATGTTTTGTTGTTACTACAGTATATAAAATTCGTTACTTGCTCGATCTCTCTCAAATTCAGTTTATAAAAAATCAAAATTGTAACAATTGATGATTGACAGGAAAAACTATAAGACTAACCGATATTTGGATGGCTGACGGGAAGCATTATGTTTTGATCAGTTGGTTGATCTCCATTGAAATTTTCCATAGTAGCTTCTATGAATTAAGTAACAAAAAATCACATATTTTTTGGTTGAAAGAAAAGGCTGTTTAAAAAAGATTAACAATATTTAATTGCAGGAAAGGTACCTACCAGTTGGATTTGGCTTATTCGATGTTGGTAGTGGAATATTGACAGATTGTCCTCCAATGGGGATGACAGGAGCATTCGCACTATTGCGGTCATTCCGGACCAGAGAAGGCGCACGCAGCAATCGTCTTAGACGCAAGTATGCACTTCCCAAACGTCGCGCCTCTCTTTCAATTTCTAAGAAACGTTGATTCATTAATGGGTCGTTACGTTGAGTCATTAATCTTCTCCTGCGCATGAGTCGAGCCATTTTGGCTTTAATTCTTTGTTCGTTTATGTCTCCACCATACACCGTATCCATCCTGAATATATAAATTCCAGCCTATAAATTTTTAACTGTAAAAAGTTCCAACTTGATTCAAACTTTACCATATAACAATTAAAGAAACAACTCTTGGTACGAAACAGTAAGAATATTTTCAGAAGTAAAAAACTAATCGAATTTGCTATAAAACCTAATCAATTTTTTTTTTTTTTTGTTTTTGCAGTTGTTTCAAAGAACTCTCTCAAAACAATGGACCATAAGCAAATGTTGTTTTAGTTAATTCTAGCAGAAAAAAAAAACAGAGCAAAGAAAACCATTTTCAAAACCCCATACAACAGAAAAGACAAATTCCACATTCCAAAAATTAACTGCTAGCGGCAGATATATCAAAGTTTTGTGATTGTGTCTTTAGTTGATTTTTTACATACTCTCTGCGAACGTAAATGTCAAGACGCAAAATTCGGACAGAGATGCGTTCAGAACTGTTGAATGCAAAGCATTTTCTGAACATGTGGCTCACAGATATTTTGCAGCAAACAAAAATAGATGAGTTAGAGAGAAAATCATACCTACTGAACTGAGCGGTGCGAGATCTAATTACTTTCAATTGTCGAGACCACCTGCCAAATGAAAAAAGTTAGCAAAATTAGCCCAAAAAAATGTAGGTTCACATATGTAGCAACTTTAAAGAAAATTCTGAAGTAGAGGAATAAACAAAAATTAAAGGAAAGAGGTAAATGGGACCCTAATGTATTGGAGCAGTAGTTTTCTGCAGAAGTCGAAAGTAGTAAACAAAAATAGGGTCTTCCAAATATTAGGCCTTGAGTTCAGAGAGAAGTTTTAGGAGGTGTGACGTGGGGGTTGTGAACCTGTGATAGTGCTAGGGTTGTATTGAAGGAGTAGTGGGTGACAGAACATGGGTAGTTTTTTTTTTTTTTTTTTTTTGTTTTAAAATGGAAAATCTAGGAAGCGTGTGTGGAAAGGAGGGAGAGCGTGGGAGTTATTAAGAGACAGGTGATTAGTAAAAGAAGAGAAAAAGTGGACATAGTAGACGTGGGGACTGGGGGTTGACGTGGCACGCTGGAAAGGAGGAAAGGAGGGAGGGCGTGGGAGTTATTAGGAGCCAGGTGAGGTGAATGTGGGTTTTTTTCTTTTTAAACAAAATGAAAAATTTAGGAATACAGGTGAACGTGGGGCTCTATATTTAAAAAAAAATAGAAAATCTAGGAATTTAGGATTGAAAGTTTGGAGGCTTTAGGGGTTCACATACATTCCTATAGGATATTGATAGATACTACTAGTAATTTTTCATCGGTCTTGCTAAACACACTAGAAGACAAGGAAAACATGTATTCCTG
This sequence comes from Rhododendron mucronatum var. ripense, assembly GCA_019656295.1. Lineage (NCBI taxonomy): Eukaryota > Viridiplantae > Streptophyta > Magnoliopsida > Ericales > Ericaceae > Rhododendron > Rhododendron mucronatum. The sequence goes on along the minus strand of BPLT01000224.1, from coordinate 46,819 downwards.
TATACTTTATATACCTTTTAATACACATCCGCACTCTTATTATTGTCAACCCATTGGGTTGATTTTAGAATTTTCCATTTTTCATTTTGAAGTTGACTTGTCCTTTTTAGTATTTTGCTCCTGAGGGTCCCATTTTTTAAGGGTCATTTTAGACCTTAAAAAATTAGCCGTACTAGTCCTGTGTAAGAATTTAGAGCGAAAACGAAAAATCGTGTTGAAGAATTGTGTAACTTTTAGCTCCTAGCGGGTTTATTTCGTTGCGGATATTAAACATTAAAATCATAAAATGTTCTCTCGTTATTCAAGTCAAGAAAATAAGATGTAGTGACCCATGCATAGCATAGCATCTGACTACCGCACAAATGGTTTGCCCAGTTGATAAGAACAAGGACAGGTGCAATAAAAAATGTTTTCCTTTACCACACGAGCTTGGATTAATATTGGAGTATTTATAAGTCATGTTCTTTTTAGATTGATTCTTCTGTCTCTTGTTCCTTATTTTGCAGGTATATGTGTTCGTGTGTGCGGCTTTGAGGGTATGCTTGTGTTATTCTTTTGAATTTTGTGAGGGTGTTTCGATTGATCTTGTTTGTCTGTTCGGTTTTGTTGTGTTAGGATAAGAGAACACACATGAGCGAAAAATAAACAAGCAATCGAAAGAATAAAACACACAATATACGTGAATCCGACTTAAGCAATATTTTGCTTAATTGTACTCCACGGGGTGGGGCTTGGGGGGTGTTCACTATGATGAAAATATGAACAAGATTACAATGGGAGCTACCTATTATTTGCCTTCTCTGGAGGTCTCATAATTCTTGTAACGCCCTGATTTTTAGAAATTTTAATTTAATATATTTTAAAAAATTAAATATTTATCATATAACAAGAAAAATATAAGGTTATTACATGTCAATTTATTTACAAATTCAAATTACATTTACTAATTTGATAGGGAAGGGCACTAAGGTAGTTTCTTCTTTCTCTTACTGTCCATCTTCATCAATAGTCTGATTTGCTCTGAACTTCTCCAATTTATAATTTTCTCTCTTCGTCACCTAGGTCTGGCATAACATGTTAGAGTCACAAAAGTAACACCATGTGCTATAAAGTTCAGTAGCTAACTCCTATCTCTATGTGCTATAAAAGTTTATCATTTCATAAAAATTTAACGTCACATATCTAAAGTGTCAATGTCGATTCGGGGTTATGGATTCGCAACGCTTCGTAAATAGTGTCATCATTTTCCATGTCTCGATTTCACTATTCATTTAATTTCTTTGCATAAGCATTGGTTCCGCCGATCATTTTTCAAATTCTACTGGGCTCCCAGGCTAATTCAGATTTTTTTTCACCCGGGTTCCGTTTGCTCCCTCTTTCAGAATGACGGACCTAAAGCACTGGTTCAGTCTATTCTCTCTTTCAGAATGACGGTCGACCAAGCTTTACACACACACAAACATTGGTTCTGCTGTCCCGAGTTCCAAGGTTTACACACGCATACTCGACGTATGATTCCACTAATCATTCTTTCAATTCCGTCGGGCTCTCATACTTACACAATTATTAATCTTTTCACATTTCAGTTTCTCATTTCTTTCCGTATATATTTCACTTATCGTTTCTCATGTCTCATAAACATGCATTATTTTCTCGCGTTCACATTATTCTTTAAAAACTTACTAAAATCATGCAATAAAAATGAATCCCTAATTTCAGGCTTTTCTATCACCAGTCGAAAATTATGTCAGCTCAATATAAGAGTAACATTACAATCATTTTACTGTTAATCACACTGTCCACCTAATCTTTGTATAAATTTATCATGCGACTGCTAATTTCACATTCCAATAATTAATTCCTAAATCATGCTTATCTAAGACTAAACAATAGAGGAAAAACTTAAATAAGGTATTTGCAGCAACTTTTAATCATTTGACACATGGCAAAGCTTTTTGCAGCAATCCTTAATCATTTGACATATGGCAAATTGTTGTCCTTTAAGTATAATTTTCTTTCACATACGTCACATACGTAACTTGGTTAATACTCTCCCTGTCCCAAAATTTAGGCTCCGTTTGTTTTGATGTAAAATGTTTTCCATTTAAAATATTTTTTCAGAAAATAAACTTTAAACTTTTATTTTTTGGTGTTTAGTTGGCACTTGAAAATATTTTCAGAAATCAACAAAAAAGTGTAGAGAGGAGATGAAGAGTTTAAACGGTGGAAATATATGAGATTATTGGAATTGAATATGCCTTAGGATTGACGATCGAGGAAACTGAGCAGTGAGAATTGCAGTAGAAGGCAGCGGATTCATTTCGGAAAATAACTTACGAAAGATTTAAGGATAAGTTATTTTCATCCAATTGATGGAAAATGTTTTACATGTAAAATATTTTCCTCATTTTTTACACAACCAAACACCGGACAATAGGTAAAACATTTTATCGGAAAATATTTTACGTCTAAACAAACAGAGCCTTAAACATAAAAGTGGAGGGAAGATAAACTAGAATCTAAAAAGTGGAGTACAATTTTTAAAAAATGAATAGTTTCAAAAATTCCATATGTTTTGAATTTAATAATCACGTCCCCTTAAAAAGTTCAATTTTAAAAGAAAGACCAAAATTCTGTGATGGAGGGAGCAAAAGATATCAATGAAGCATTTCCTCTCTTAACAGTCAGATTTATAAGCAATATCAAGGAAACCATCTCACAAGGGGATGTAGCTCAAATGGTAGAGCGCTCGCTTTGCATGCGAGAGGCACGGGGTTCGATCCCCCGCATCTCCAATCAACTTATCACTTCTTTTTAACGCTCTCTTTTAGAACATCTCCGCTCTTTACTCAAATTATGGCTTAAATTCAAATTTTCTAACGCTCTCTTTTAGAACATCTCCACTCTTTACTCAAATTACGGCTCAAATTCAAATTTGAGAAAAAATCATATGAAATTCTCCTCCACTCTTTACCTAAATTTATATTAAATTTGAGTTTTCTTTTTACTCAAAAATTTTAAGGCAAATTTCACACTTTTAAATTTACTATATTGTCATTAATAAAGTTTTTACTTAAATTTGAACATATTTGTGATTGGAGTTGAATTTACCCATTGGAATGCACAGTACTGATAAATGAGGTTTTTACTCATATTTTTACTCAAATTTGAGTGAAAATTTGAGTTAGGGGTGAAAATCCTCTTACGAACCCCCCCACTCAAATCGCGACCAATCACAACGCTACCCGCCATGTCGCCGCCAAGATCCTGCCTTATCCCCTCCCCTCGCCCCATCATCGCCCCACTCCCGCCCAAACCCCTCATTCCGCCGCCACCGCTCCCACCGTCCAACCGCCGCCTTAAAGCCGCCGTCTCCCGCCGAGACGCTCTCGCCCTCTCACTGCTCTCTCTCCTCCGCCAACCTCCCCCCGCTTCTGCCTTCTCCCTTGGCATCTGTGCGCACTTCTCCCCGCAACCGCAAACAGTATTTCCTTCCATCAACTGTTTATTCGGAGCTTTAATTTAGTGATTTCCTTACGTGTGTCGATTTTTTTTCCTTTCAGCAGGGCCGAAAGATTGGTTGAGAGAGCAGAAGAAGAAGTCTGCTAATTTCCTCTTGGCTCCCATTGACGGCTCCCGCAACATTCTCCGCGCTGCTTATCTCTTGCTCGGTACTTCTCTCACTTTGTAGATGCATATTCGCACGCCGAGGGCTGCAAACGAGCCCCGGGTGAGCCGAGCTCTGAAGTGTTGGAGCTCGGTTCTAGCTCTAGCTCGGCTTACTCTCAAGTTGAGCTCGAGCTTGAGCTTGGCTCGTTTAGTACCGAGGTGTTCAAGCATGGTTGGTTTAGTAGACGAGCTGCTACGAACGAGCCCCAGCTTGTATTAACAAACCGAGTTAAAACTAACTTGAGTTTGGCTCGTTTAGTAAACATTCTTGGAACTCGAGCTCCGATCGTTTGCTAAGTGAGCTTAAAACTTGAGCTTCATTTCGACTAGTTTACTGATGAGCTGAGCCTCGAGCTTCTCGTGAAGAGCTTGGTTTCTTTGCAGTCGTCGGGCACACATATGACGTATATGTCTAGTACAGGTTTGAATGCGTGATTTGATTGATTTGAATGGGAATTGACAGTGAAAGGCAATTCGGAATATGGAGAGAAGGACGTGGAAGAAGTTCAGGGGATGTTGAGATCTGCTTCTAGGGATTGTGTTCCGGAAGAGAGGAACTCTTTTGTCACCTTTCAATCTAAAACGGGAGTCGAGGTTTCGCATTTTCTTTGTTATTACGTCGCTCTTGTTTCATTTCGTGGTTTAACAAGGTAATCTTAGATGCATATGCTAACACTTTTAAGATCCTGTTCACATTGATGAAAAGGTTAAGTTTGCCTGCTATTTACCTGTCCCTAGATAAATTCTTCACAACATTTTGAGCATGGTTTTGGGCATGAGATATAAGTGGGAGGAACTTAGGGTCTCATGATTTTCAAGTTATTGGTATATGAACTTTTCGAGATAATTTCTCGAGATTCCTTCTCCATTGGTTATAGAGTGCCATTGAATAGGGAAAGAAAGGAACCACATCCTGCTTACTATGTAGTATGTACCACACAGTGAGGCAGGGAGGGATATAGAGTGCCATTGAATAGGGAAGAAAGGAACCACATCCTGCTTACTATGTACCACATAGTGAGGCAGGGAGGGACATAGAGTGCCATTGAATAGGGAAGAAATGAACCACATCAATACATCAGTTTTACTATGTACCACACACAGAGGGAGGTAGGGAGATCACATGCATCGACTAGGTCATTGGGGATTACCAGAATAGAAGAGATGTTTTACAGAAATCCGGTTATACATGTTGTAAGCACAATTTAAGTTTAGTGGAGCCTATAAAACAAGTTGGAAATTGGAAGGGGAGAAAAATACAAATTTTGTAGTCTTAAACTGAATTACCAGCTTCATTTGTGGAATTCACAGGTTTGCACATTTCAGTTGGTTCTGAAAAACGCAGCTTCGTTACTGGATAATAACGATCCTATAAAGTTGGAAGCTGAAGCTAGTCTTAGGGATCTCGTAAGGTATTTTACTGCTCTCTATTATTTTCCTTGTCCTTTTGATGCTTGGGTCTTCAGGCATGCCAAAATGCAATGGTCATCCTAGAGGGCTTTTAACTTTCTTCCAAAGCTTTCTAATATTTGAATGTAATTAAACGGAGTTCTGTGGCATAACACCTACTTGTTAAAGGGACCGAGGCTTTGTTTGGTTTCAATTGAGTTGCATAGCTCGGGTGCTATATGTGAACTCCCAAAATTTCACCATTCGGAATGATTTGAGGGAGGCAAACCAGGTGGCAGACAAACTTGCAATGATGGGTGTGGCACAAGGTTTGACAATGCTTTCAATGTCGGACGGACCCCAGATGAAAAATTAACTTCTGGTGGCAGATGTAGCTGGAAGTTAATTTGAATGGCACTAAGCTTTTCTTCTTTTGTGTTGTTTGTTTAACTCTGTCATAGAAAAATTGAATGTATGTTGGAATTCAGGCTTTGGTTTGGTGTTCTCATGGATCTTCTGCGGGCATCAACCAGCATGTAATAATTGTAGAGCCATAAATGCTCACGGTCAATTTGGTTGGGTGAGGTAGGAGGCCAAGTTCAATTTGTGCCAGCAGCGCTCCTCTCGAATTTGGTCCTTCTCCTCTGTTTGGCTTTGGCCTGCTAGCCCTTGGTGGGGTGGTAGTTGCTATGGCTCTTTGGTCCCTCCCGGGATCCGCCGCAGGTCTGGAGTCCTTATGGTCACGCTTAGGGGAGGGTTGCTATGCCCGGTCGCTCCCTCCCACCCTTTTTAGCTTAACGAAAAAATTTTTGGTTGGAGAAACTGTTATGATTTTCCTGAGTTGGTTTACATTAATTCCTGATGTACAGAGGTGTATCCGTTGGAATAAACCATCAATACGGGTTTCGTGGAAGAACCATTGTCTTTTCATATTGGTCAATTTTGCATCACAATAGTCCAAGAAGTTTCAACTTGTTTATTTTGGATCTAATGATAGTTTTCGACGTGTTTTCAGTATTTATGATTTTGTGTTTGTCTAAACATGATTACAGGTCCTTTACCTCTCTCAATGCTGTGGCAAATGAAACTGATATTCAAATCCCTTCCAGTAGGTATGGATTTTTCACAAATCAAGAAACTGTTTTATTAGTTTTCCCACATTTTCTCGTTCTAGCTGATACACTTAATGTGATGAGAATTGAGAAATGTTTGGAGTAGTGACTGAACCCTAATTTTCTTACTATTTGATGAAAATTAGTTATTTTAAATTTGGTAAAGGGTTGGGCCTTTGGGGCTTAGTTGGAGTCAAAGGTGGACTGTGGTGTTCCACATGAGCTGGTGAATGATTCTGGACACTAAATGATTCTGTTCACTATTTGTCGTTCATATACAGCAATTATCAGCTAATAGTTGGTTTGCTTTAGAAAAAAACCTTCTGGGATGGGTAAATATATGTTTTGTATCTTTGTCTAGTGGCATATGTTGCAGCATTTTGCAGCCTGTCAAAACGGGCTTCCTTGCCCCAGCTTCTATTGTTTTCCAGCACGTGTGGTGGACTCATGAAATGTGCTTTTGAAACAAAGTCCCGTGGAAGTCCATTTTCTGGAAATGAGCTGGAGTGTATTCCTCAACCTACTTTCTTCCTGAAATTTAGATTTCCAGTCTTATCCCTGAAATGAATTGTTTTATGCCTATCTTGTCCTCATTTGGTGCTGTATTTACAAACCCAAGTCGATATTTCACATGTTCAATCCTAGCAAACAGTTGCCAAGTTTGGGGTTCCAGTTCATAATCTGTGGCAGGAGATTTTTGGAAGTTTATGGATGGTTTTGGAAGAGATTTTCCTTCAGTTGAGACTTGAGACCCATGGCAGAGTATAACAAACATAGCACCAAGGTGAAGCCCTGATAAGAGTTGCTCCAGCCCGTTCTCCAATATAGTTCTAACGTCTGGCCATATTGCAGGGATTTCAAAGAAATCGTGTTCCTTTTGAATCTTTGATCTTTCATGATTGCCACCCATCTAAAAGAAGTCCTTGCTTTCTGGGAAAGATTCGGAAGACAGGCTAGTTGTTTTGGGTGGAGAAAGCAGGAGCCATCGATTCAACACGCATCCCAGTGCCATTTATAGGCGGGGTATTTGGGTCTTTTATATTTTGTGATGGAAATCCCTTGTCTACTCCCTTTGGACATACTTTTTCCAAGTGGTTGAGTAAGGCGGTGTTCCTGAACTTGTTTCAAATTGATTATTCCTAGTCTAAAAACTGCCTAATAGAATGCTGATGGGCCATGAACACGCCAAGGAGAACTCATAGTGGACAATATTAATGCTGTCTCCAGTTAAACCATCTCAAGTTTCAATTATTGTTAATAAGCATTTTCGTGACCACTTGTGAAATGGTAGACTGTGCTGATCATTTCGAAGTCGAATTAATCTATGGTTAAATCTCTCATGTAAAGTTAGGAAAAGTTCTTCCAGGCAGGTCTTGCTCGAGCTAATGCACGGGCTGTGTAACCGAACCCATTAGCCTTTCAAATGTTCCCACGTATCACTCTTTGCTAATACCAAGCCTGTTAATCTCCTTTGATGCAGGCAGAAGGTGGCAGATGCACTCATGGACTCAATATCTTCCCTAAACAAATTCGAGCAGGGTGTCAAGGATTGCCTTGAAATTTAACTGTGTTGATTTCCTTCAGAGTTGAGAGATTCTGGTTCATATAGCACTGAGTTGAAGATTGAAATTGTTCAAGTAAAGCCCCTTTGCTGACCTCTTCAAATTTTATGTGTATTCTAGTTTCTGTGAAACTTATTTTCTTTACTAGCCAGTTCTGGTCGGTAGGTATTCCGTTACTTCTATATGCACGCAGCAGTACTCTGTCTAAATTTTGCAGGCCACTATGCTAGGGCAACAGCCTTTGATCTCCACTTGCTTTCTCTCACGCTGAGTTGTTGAAATCGATGAAATGCCCCTCAACATCGTGAAATATGCTTTACTCTATTGATCCACATAATCTGTAGTTATTTTGACTTTTCAACATTGATCTTTCCCCACACACAAGTCATCTCAGCCCCCTATTTTCCTCAACAAAGGCATAAAAGCGCGTCATTCATGCTTTCTTCTTAAATAAATGATTTTGAAGTGTCCCTATTCACAATTAATAGTTTTTCTTCTTCTTCAGAACATTTGATCAAATACTTTTGAGTCTTTGCCAGTTGTATGTAAATCTCTCTCTCTCTCTCTCTCTCTCTCTTGCGTTTACAGTTGACTATCAGGCCTTGCAGGTTTCTAATAGTGTGTTACTATATACCCTTTTGCGAAATTTGGCATCAATTAAATTGGTTAGGTTGAGTACGGATGAGTCGTGCATGCCATACTATGGAGGATGTAGTGGACGAGTACTTGCGGTTTAACGAGTTTTATAGCTGCTGTAGTTTCCTTAATCCCTTTGTTTGATTCATTTGATTTCTGAGAATGCTAGCCAGTTATTGTGTTGCATACTTGGCAAATCCCTGATGATTTTCAATTCTCACAGACCAAAAAAAATAAAAAAATCCCTTATGATTCCATGCACTTGTTATCAATTCCCCTAGAAGTGGCCACTTGCCCAGTAATCAGTTATGGTCTGGTCTAATATTTTCCCAAATGATGATGATTTACGAAGTTAACTGCTGTTTTGCATACTGTCTAAACTCTCTGTCTGCAGGACAAATGGAAGGTTATCCAACCGCTAACACAAGGAGTTTATGCTGCTTTACCTGTCACTTAATACTGTCAAATGATGTACGCATGCTACATTTTGTGGACCTTAAAGATTGTTGTATGCTCTTTTATATGAACACTGTCAGCTTTGCATGCACAAGGTAAAGCTTTCATACCTTGATGTCTTCCTTCTATATCTGAAATGAATCTAAACTTCCTTTTTGGAATCACTTATTTAACATATGTAAAATGATGATATCATTAAAAAATGGCTGTAGTTCCTAAGATTTATTTACTATAAGAAATTGCCCAATGAACATAAAACTTCTTTACTGGGACATGGTGGCATTTGACATGTTTGGGTGGAGGACGTGTCAACCACTATTGTCTCCAAGATATATTCAAGAACCAAGTGATGGTAGATCAGTTTGTTTTTTAATTTAGCCAGGTCAAGGTTTGCTATTAGTCTTCTTTTAGCCAAGGTTTGTTGTGTTGGACAATTGGTCCAATTCAGTTGCATACCTTTGTCCCTTTTGTCCTGCGTTTGGATCCATTAGAACTTGAGTAGCTCTAGGCAAGGGTTTTCCAAATTATCTGGTCTGTAATGGTGGGGTGTTCACTCATAATTACCCACTCCTTTTTTGTTTCCTTGTCAAAAGTTTGCATTAGTTGGAGAGGGAGGGAAAGCATTTGTTCTGAGTTTGTCCCAGGAGCTCTTATTCAAGACTTGTGCTGTAGTCAGCCTCTAGACTTGCAATGGAAAGAAACTTTCCGTTAGATCGAACAATTTAGTGCATATATTGGTTCTTTGAGTATTCAGAAGTAAAAGTGATATTCCACATTTTTTAGGAGAAAACAGATGATTCCTAAAATTGTTCGAAAGGGTGAAAGTTGCATTAGGGCAAATGACATGAGAAATGTTTTGTCCACAAATTCAAAATGTTGCTGTATGACTTGCTTTGAAAATCCCCGAACAACGCTATATTGCAGTTTTGGTGCGAATGCAATTTTGTACTTATTTTGGCAACTGGCAACACTAACAAGGAATGATGCCTAAAAATATGATCCGGAGTTAGACATGTACAATACCTAGAAACGTATTGGGAATTGGCTATTTTAGTGACAGGTTCAATTTGGTGAACCAGAGGCCTTCACCAAATACAAACGACAACACGGCGTCCCATCATCTGGGTGGGTTTGAAGTGATCTGGGCAACCCTCGAAGCTTGTTGAAGAGATTAACCGGATCATGCAACAGCCCAAAATGGGCATCTGGATCACCAATTTGTGAAAGCTTGACATCCGAAAACCCTAGGGAGGGAAGGAGATGGTCTGGCCAATCACTATAGAAATGGAACATAGAGCTAGAGAGAGTGATTGATGGCTTGTTCATGAAATCTGCTAATAGGACTGTATGGGTAATAGTGCAATTTTCAGCTATGGTCTTCAGTACTTCCATGGCATGTGAGCTGGAGAGGTAGTAAAGGATGCCTTCCAAAACCCACACCGTATTCTTATCAGGGTCAAATCCTGATTTCTGAAGCTTTTGGAGCCAGTTTTTATCTGTGATATCAGCTGCCACTCTACTTAGAGATTTTCCTGTCATTGTTGTGTGTTGGCAATAATTTGTTGATTCAGCTGCTGCTTGTAGAATTGTGGCTTTCATTTGCAAAACTTCTGGAAAGTCTACCTCAAAAACGTCGCTTTCTTTCAAGCAGCTTAAGCGGTACGCCCTTGCATCCATTCCTGTAATGTAAACAATTTCATTTTGCTGAAATTTTGGTTTGCACTGTAATTTAACTTGGGATTTATCTGAATTATGAATGTCCTGAGTCCTGGTTTGAGGACTTGTCAAAACTGGGGAGGGTAGGGCCCCTTCTTGGAAGAACGCACATTTATCATATACTCAACCCTTTGGACAGGCCACCTGCCTGAAATTTGAATTGATTACACTATCCCAAGTTTTGGTTGTGCACATGCGGGAAGATATTTCTCTCGACAATTTGTGGTGCATATTTTCTGCTGCATTTAAACATCCATGTTTAGTGACAACCACCTTTGTTGACGTAACGTGATCATGTTGCCAAAAAACAAGGATTCTGTTTCTTGATTGGTAACTGAGAAGAAAAGGCAGTACAACTATCTAGTGGGATGGCATGCCCTTCCAAACAGACAAAACTCAAACACAAATTAATCTTGGCGGCCAATCTAGAGCTAAAAACTGAACTGGGGATTGACCGATTGAAGGGAAAGCCTTAAAGGGGTGAATTTAACAGCGTTAAGCTGAGAAGTCTTGACTCGGATATCATTATCTAATTTTCTGATCAGATGAATGCAGTCTCTAAAAATGCCTAGAAAGTTTCTGCAATTCCTCTCCTCCCATTTTTTTTGTTAATATGCATGTTCTATTTTTTTCGGAGGGTTGAAAAACAAGGTCATTTTGTACCAGGAAATGGTTTCTACATGCTTCGTTGAATTAAACTAGATGAACTAAATGTTTCTGCTGTGGGAATGGTATGTGCTTTATGAAATATCATGTGTGCTTACGCTGGTTTTGTGCATTTTTGAACTGGGGACCTGCCTCGCATTTTTCGACATGGTTACTTTGGCTGCATATATACTAACTACTAGTAATTCAGCTTACAACATGCTAGTTACAGAAATGTAAGTATTACAAAAGCTTTCAGTTTTCACCTACCTGCTCCAAGAAGAACAACCTGCGCTCCGCCAGTCCCGTAAAATGAATTGATCGCCTCTTCAATCTTCGCATCAAACCACATGGTCCTTACAGCGAGAATCACTCCAGACACTTCCCTAGCATTGCTGAGCCTATCCTTCTTCACCTTCTCGTAAAACCCCCTCAGGTAAACTTCTCCTGCAAGTAACTCCGCAAGCGGATCATTCACCGCGTGCTTCCACAAAGCCCTTCCGGCGGCCGTCTGACACGCCGACCGCCGGAGCGGGTCCCAGTCGTTCTCAACATCTGCGTGGATTTTTCGCACCGGGTCGGTAAACAGTAAGTCGGGTAGCTCTAGTTCTGGCCATGTTTGGTGTTCTGACATTGTTTTTTGATTTTTCCCTTAGGTTTTCACAAGGCTGATAAGAGTAGAGAAGAAAGTGTAGATACGGTGGGTGCATTATATAGAGAAGAAAGGGTCTTAGGAGGATAAGGAAAGAGAGCCACACACGCAACCAACGTTTGTGAGAGAAGCTCAAATCGTGTCCAAGCTTCTACTTTGCATAAGGTAATGAGGAGTCCACGACAACTATCAAAATTCATGTGCTTAATATTTACTTCTCTGTCCTGTCCTTTTTAAGTGGAAAAAGTAACCAGTGCTGGATCCCACTTGAAATGGCCTAGTCTGTGATGTGGTTCCCATCAAAATCTAATACGAAATCTTCTTGGGCGTTCTCCACCCACCACACAATCATACAAGATCTACGACCAAAGTGTATAGACGTCACACGATTGTGTGATAATAATGGGTCTTGAGGCGTCTCGCGGTCATGCTCAGGAGCACGGAATGATTACCCGTTTAGTACAGTGTTGGAATTGGAAGTTTTTTTTTAAAAATTTTCTTAGTCCATGAGGATCATGACAAAGTACTGTTGTGTTTTTTGTCTTGTTGCAGGAGGCAGCAGCTCTAGCTTTTGTGGCCTGTGATTTACGGAGGTTGGAATAACGTTCTTCTCTTTTACCCTAAAAAAGGAACGAGGTTTGGAGCTTGTTTGGTAAAATTTGTAGTCTTTCATTTCTCATGTTTGGTAAATTTTTTGACACAAAATGGAACTCGCGATCTGGAGAATTTGAGGAAACAAATAAGGACTGTTGACCTGATTTCAGAAACACGTCCTTCATTCCCTCCTCCCTCCCGCCACCACCAACCTTCAACCAACCCCGTCACAGACAAACCCTCTCCTGGTGCTACCTTTGGGCCCTCGGCCACCTCCTCTTCTTCTAGGAGCACCTTCGGCTATCAACGCTACTGCGAACAAAAAATTTCGATCAACTGGACATGGATAGTTATACGATTAGAGCACATAGTTAGGAGTATTCTCAAAATTCTACAGTTGTCTATTATACCAAAACAAATACACTCTGATCATAAATCTCTGATCGGCAGGCCCGGCTGCATAGTCCCACCAGGAGTCCAAGAGTTTGCCTAGGGCCTCTAGTTTTGGGCTCAATAATTGGGCCCCCAAATAATAGAATTAAATATTATTGTATTTATGCGAACAATTTTACAAGAAGTCTAATGTAGCATGGCACGGTGGTAAAGGGATCGCGAGATCCCTGGCCCCTTTGAATTTTGAGGCGACAATTTTGGAACCTTTACAAAAATGGGTTTGTAACTTTGCTTGTGACTTGTGAGGCTTGAACTCACAACCTGAGGTTCTAAGGTGGTGGGTACAATCGCTCTGTCGCACCTTGTCTTGTTTTCTATATCTAAAAACTAATTAATATACTACAAATGAGAGGCTCCATTTTCAAAGCTGGCTAGGGCCTCGAAAATCTCAGGGCCGGGCCTACTGGTCAGATAAATTTTTTGCATGGACAACCAACGCAACGAGAGCGAGTGGAGTGGAGTGCAGTTAGTGTCTCTCTTGTACTTTCATGCATATGGGCATATTTCAATTCCCGTACTCATCCTTTCTACTCTCCAAGTCTCTTAAGATAAAGTAGAATAAGATTAATGAATGGGAAAAAAAAAAAAAAAAAAGAAACTCAACGAGACCAGGACCCGTTGGGCCCCGATTTGCTGTACAATGCACAGCATAAGTGTAGCTTAATGTGTTGGTGAAAAATTGAACATCTTGATGGTCCAGCAGGCCTCCTCCCAGGCCAGGCCTCATGGCTATACACTGGGATTGGGTCGTTAAAAGTTTCGTTTGGGCTTTATTCAGTCCGTGGGCTCCCCATTAAAATTCAGACGGGACCAAGCGGCTGTTTTCACGTGTTTGTTAATCCTCAGCTCAACTTGGTATGGGATTGTAAATGGGGCATCCGAAACCATTTATTTTTTCTATATTTTTACGGTGTGAAGATCTGGGGTGTCCGAGTCAGTTTATGCGCATTCGACTGAACACCTCCCCTGTCTAGTCAAAGGCAGACTATCATGTGGCAACAAAATAATTTCTTGCCACATAATCCCAAAAATTAACTCCTGGTCAATTGGGGGTAAATTCACTAAACCAATCGGAACCCAAAAAAAAAAAAAAAAAAAAAATATATATATATATATATATATATATATATATATATATATATATATAAAAAGAAAATTGGAACCATTTATGCCACTGGCACTGGTAGTTGCGATTCATTAATTCTTTCTTCAATACGTACGTGGTCCCATAAGCCAATAACCAAATCTTGCTAGGGTGGCCCACCATAGCATATGCTATGGTTGCAGAAATTATATTCCAGTTGAAAATGATATCAGCAATTTTACTTCTGTTTAATTACGCTTAAATTTTACTCTTTTTAGTTTTTTTTTGGAAATTATGTTGGCGTGATTTTAAACGCTGAAAGATAAATCTCAGAGTGATTTTTTTGAAGGTGGAGTGTAAAAATCATTCTTTGTAAACTTAACACTATTCCTTTTTCTTATTATAAATCCCCCACACTTAATAGATGACTTCTGAAGAGTGAGTTAAAGGCAATTTTGCAAAGCTTTGTTAACAGTCCATCAGAGGTTTTGTTCTAACTTTAATTGGGGACCTTGCGAGTGGGTGTTGGTGGATCCTCCAGAATTAGTCTTTGTGTCAGCTTGCCCAACGCTTGATGAGTTGTAAACTTTCCTTTTTGTAGTTGTTAACTTGATTGTTATACGTGTCTTGTGCCAAAAGTTACAACGAGTGTGATGGGCGCGCTCGAATTCAGCTACTTCACAAGTTGTGCAAGTTGTGACAACTTTTATTTTTTAAGTTTGGACAAATTTTAAAGCTTCTTACTATATGATGACTAAGAGAAATATCATTTTTAATACATTTAGATTTAATTTCTAGAACCAATCTTGTAATACTACTAAAATGTAAAAATTCAGCAATCACCCTAGAGTGTGCGAGTCGTGGGGGACTTGTACACGTCAGAAGGGTAGTCTTGTATTCTTTGGATTTTATTGTTACTCCCTATTTCTTAAACACAGGTTATGCCAAGTGGCTTCATTCAACCTCTAAATTACTAATAAACACTTAGTTCGAGATTGAGGATAATTTTTATGACGTGTAAGAACATGTACATATTAACAAATAATACTAGTAACAGTTCTAATTGTGATGGTGATTACATCATTTGTGATCCGAAAATATCAAATACTAACATCATAAAGATTGCTAAAATCTTGGAACTTAAGAAAACTGAGTCTTTCATGAAATAGTTAGCTGACAAATATGAGCAAATTTCGTTTTCATATTTAATAAAGTGAACAACAAATACGATTCTGAGCTTTGATCGTTTATTTTATAGGATAACTTGTTCATATGCTTCTCGGGATTAAATTAAGTTTCATATGCTTCTCGGAATTAAATTAAGTTGAGTTGTAGAGACATGTTGTTTTGCAAGTCTTACAAATTGAACGATTTGAATCATCTTTGTGAACAACATGAAAACTAATAGGTTTCACCCCAAGCTACTAGATTTTGAGTCATTCACTTCGTAGCGTAGAACCACCTTGTGAAAAGTTGATTCGATCGACATCGGAAAACCAGTCATAAATCCCATTTTTTAGCTTGATCTTTTGGACAGCAGTACTGTCCAACACCTTGTGTAAGTTGCTAGGTTGTCGATGTTCGATAAATGTGATTGTTTGAGTGATTCGGATCACATTTTTAAGCTCGAGATGATTTCCATTAGGCATAACAAACATTCCAAATCCCACGAGTGAAGAGTGTAGAACAAAGAAAGGGTACCAGACTCCGGGGGATATGGAGTCAGCACTCATGCTGATCCCCGATGGCACAAGACTTTGTTCTATCAAGCTTTTTGATGCGGCATTTTGTTCGACATCAATTGAGTCCTACTATTAGCGACCGATTTTCTTCAAATTAGTCTATCTATTTAGGTGGTGTTTAGGAGTTAATTATCTCGAATTTTGGATTCTAATCTGCAGAATATCATTTTTGGATTACATTCAGAATTTGTAAAACTATTAGGATGACAACTGCATAATAAATTGTGCGTTTTGTGTGCGAAAGTATAATCAGAGTCCCAAAATTTCATCTCATCCACTTGTGAATTTTGATTTCTTCTCCAAAATCATTTTGACTGGCTCCAAGTACTTTAATTGAAAAAAACACAGGAAACAATTTCTTTTGTTTGAGAACTGATTTTGTTTGTGCCAAAACTGCCTTGCATGAAAATCGGGTGTATCATGTACAAAGCATAAGGCTTTTATGCGCTACAGTTTTGGAATTGAGGGTGCCTGTTGTCCCTAAGGGACCGCTAGAGTGTCAGGCTGGTCCGGGTCGTCCATGCTCGGCAATGGACAACTCAGATTGCATTTTAAACGAACAGATTTCAGCAATACATTGCGTACGGATGAGACGCAATCTGAACCGTCAATTGCCGAGCATGAATACTCCGGATCGGCCCAACACGCATGTTAGGGACAGTTTTGGACTCCCTCCCAAAAGAATTTTTTTTGGGTACAAATAGGGTATAGTCCACAAAGTACCCAGCGCCCCATTCCAGCCGTCCATCCGAGCTTTGGATGGCCCAGATCCGAGTAGAGAGAAAGAGAAGAGAGAGTAGTCGGCTAGATAGAAGAGAGAATGCTTGAATCTAGACCGTTTAATAGACGAATGAACGTCTTGGATGGATACTCGGTACCGCCAAGTGATTCCCAATTTGCACCCAAAAATTTCTCGGAACACCTCCTTTATAGCCAGAGACAAACAGTGGCTGATTCGGGTTCTGATCGAATCGAGGTACAATTGAACCGAACTCGGCAAACCAGTGGTCAAAAACACAAACTGAAAGTGGCAGGCGAACCTTCCCTCCACCTTCAAAACCTTCGATACTGAAGAGAGAGAGAGAGAGATGGCAGGGCACGTGACGTGCTGCACATCGACGTTCTGGTTCTTCGTGGTGATAGTCGCAGGCCTGGTTGGCTTCGCCGGTCTCATGGCCGGTCTCACCCTTGGCCTCATGTCTCTCGGCCTCGTCGACCTCGAAGTCCTCATGAAATCCGGCCGCCCCCAAGATCGCATATACGCCTGTACTCTCTCTCTCTCTCTCTGCATATTTGCAAATTCGTGTATTTTTATTGGTAATTCAGGTTTTGCATACGTGCACCTATATTAATCATGTGACCAATTCGAGCTGAATTAAAACCGGGACGGAGCCCGTATGGGTTTGCATATTAGTTTTCATACATGCATGCGTCTATCTGTATGTATTGATCATATGGTAATTCTAATTTGTGGTTCGAACTGGCTTTAGTTTTGTTGTACTGAGAATTAGGTACTATGGGTGTGAAATTGTGTTAGAGAACCCAAAAAAAAGAAGAATTGTAGCGTGCTCTCTCTCTCATGATCATATAGTAGTTATAAGTTGTGGTTTGAACTGGCCTTAGTTATATTGTAGATTTGTAGAGAGAATTGGGTTATTTAGGGGTGTGAAATTGTGCTGGGGGGGAAAAGAAAAGCAAATGAAGTGTCAAATACGTGAAAGACTCACTGAGTTCAGGATTTGGAGATTTCGTTGAGTTATGAATCAAAGTTAAGTTGCAGCTGACCTCATTGGTTTTACGTTTTGAGTGGTGATTGGTCGGAGGAAGTCTGAATTAGGGACTGGTGATGTGTGTGCGGCCACCTTGTGTGCTGATTTTAAAACTGACCCCTAGACCCCAACTGAGTTTTAAACTAGCTTTGAGCTTTCCGAGACTGACTTAGTTTATTGGTTGACTTCATACTGAAATTCTTGAGGAAAAAAACGAGGGGCCATCAACTCAGATTTTTGCGCAAATCTAGCTTTCTGGTAGCAGCCGCTATGTATTAGTTTTGGTTCTGGCCTAAAGAAATCTTTACACTCTGATTTACCTGTGATACCCTTTAGCATAACTCAAGGTTTTAAACAACGGCTGCTATGTATTGGTTTTGGGTTTTTGGCTGTCCGATACATTAACACTCCGATATACAAGTAAAACCAAAAATTTATAACGTTCCAGTTGATTCTAGCTATGTATTGTTTGTATCTAATTTTTTGCCCGCTTCACGACTGCTATAGGACCACTTCAACCACCTGAAATGATGTGGCACCAAAAATGACTTCGAAAAATTCACGACCGCTACACTAGATTCCCTCAATGAATTATTCAAAGTTCCGCTACTGTTTCGCGCGCCGCTGCCACTATTAAAGCCTTGGCATAAATATACGGGAAAGCTTCATTAATGAAAAAATAGTTATTTGAAATGGATAAAAAAGTTTTCAAGTTTTGGGCCAAATAATATCCCTTGATTTGTGAAGTGTGAAAAATAAGTTTTCCCTTGATTTTCGTGAAAGAACAGTTTGATATGAATTGGAGTAAAGTGGTGAATATGGAGTATTCCCGCAAATCTAAATCTGGTTTGGGTAGAAGTTGCATAACAATGAATATGAGATTTCAAAGGAGGTTGTAGTTTTGTATATACCTTCCCCTTCTTTGTTGGTTCACAAGGGTGTGTGCCCCCTTTGCGTCCTTTTAATAGAAGTTCCTTATTTACTTTCTACAAAAAGACGAAGAAGGAAAGATTACATTGGAGAAACCTGGATACCCAGGAAATATTTATATTCTCTCTTTTGTACTAATTTGCTTTGTTGTCGGCAGCTAGGATATTTCCAGTTGTGAAGAACCAGCACCTTTTACTCTGTACATTATTGATCGGAAACTCTATGGCAATGGAGGTGTGTGAAAATTCATTTAGTTGTATTTTGTTGTTTCACTTGCTCTTCAAATGTTTATTGGCTGACTCTCGTTTGTCTCCCATGTAGTCCCTTCCCATATTCTTGGATAAGCTTGTGCCTGCATGGGCAGCAATCTTGATATCAGTGACTCTCATCCTCATGTTTGGAGAGGTGATCTATCATGAAAGTAAATTGACCATGGTTTTATTTCTGTGTCTGTCGCATGATCCTCAAGTTTAGCTCTGACTGCAGATATTGCCCCAAGCAATTTGTACCCGATATGGCTTGAAAGTCGGGGCCTATATGGCACCTCTTGTCCATGTTCTACTCTGGGCTTTCTTTCCTGTTGCTTATCCGATTAGTAAGGTATAGATGCTTAAACTGGTGATGAATTGTCAATATGGTTAGTATGTATATGTACAAGACTTTCTGTATATGGAGTTTGGTTCAGTGGGTGGATTCTTTTCATTGGAAATTGAATGGAAAGCTGAATTTCACAATTTTTTAATTTTAGATTGTAGGGAAATGTGGAAAAGGTTGCAGCATAAAAATTATTCGAGTGGAGCTGAGCTTTTTTTCTTTTTGGAACCAGTTGATATTATAAAAGGGACTAAGCCCAACACTCAAGGAGATGGCCTTGAGAACTCAGTACAAACAACAACACAAACTCAACCTGGCCAAGATACTAACAAACTAAAGCAGGATTAAAGACAGACTCCGGGAACCCCCATTGAGCTTTTTTTCTTTTGCTTCTAATCTTTTCCCTTTTTCTCTCCTTCTAATTCTAGAATGTGTTATGCGTGAGTCATGTTTTCCGTTTGTCTTTCTCATTCCTTTTTGAGAGATATGAAACCATAGTTGTGTCTGTTTTCTTCTTGGTTGAGCTAGTAAGTCGTCTTCTCATCATCACCTATCGGTTGACATTATATCTAGGTTTTGGACTGGATGCTGGGTAAGGGACACAGTGTTCTTCTACGCAGAGCAGAGCTTAAGACATTTGTGAATTTTCATGGCAATGAGGTACTCTATTTTGCTTT
Organism: Rhododendron mucronatum var. ripense; assembly: GCA_019656295.1. Taxonomy (NCBI): domain Eukaryota; kingdom Viridiplantae; phylum Streptophyta; class Magnoliopsida; order Ericales; family Ericaceae; genus Rhododendron; species Rhododendron mucronatum. The sequence continues at coordinate 27,139 of BPLT01000224.1, read as the reverse complement.
GACCCCCATTAATAGTACTCATTTTACACTTTTTTATGTTTCATCTATTTATTAGCAGATCATCAACCTTATGACTTTAGTCCTATTAGAAGGTGAACTCTGATGCGTATGCTTTTCACATATTAGGCTGGGAAAGGTGGAGACTTAACACATGACGAGACAACTATCATCGCCGGGGCACTTGAATTGACAGAAAAGACAGCAAAAGATGCCATGACCCCCATATCGAAGGCATTTTCCCTTGATCTGGATGCAACTCTTAATTTGTGGGTTATGGCTGCTTGTTCAATCCCCCGTCACAACTTGCACATTACTTTTGTTTTCTAACGTTTCTTTGTCTATCTGCTTAGGGAGACGCTGAATGCAATAATGACAATGGGTCATAGTAGAGTTCCTGTTTATGCTGGAAATCCAACTAATATTATTGGTCTTGTCCTGGTAATTATTTTTGTTCTGCATGTTACGTCTGATACGTGCGCAAGTAAAGCTACATACATTGTTCATTTCCTTGTATTAAAACCTGGGAATTTCCTTTAGCATACCAAATGTTTATCTCAAGCTTTGAATCGGTCCTTTATAACAAGTAAATCAACTGTAAGGATGTTGTTTAGGGCCTTATCATTTTTTTACTCACCCACTAAGCCTTGATTTAAGCAAAGCGGTTGTGTTACTCGACATACCTTACGAGCAAAAACTGTATATCTTTGATCTCATGTAGGCATAACACTGATCAAAGTAAAAATGTTGGAATCACTTTGCCCTATTTAGACTTGTTTATATGATCCTGCTTTGGTATGCTTTGGTTAGATGAATCAATTTAATATCGTGAAAATATAAATGGACTTAACTAATTGATACCTCTCAAGTGGTACTTCCCGAAAATAAAAGGAGACCTCTTAAATGGTAGATTGAAATTCTGATCGTACATGTTTGTTTCATGTGAAATAACATGGTTAGTCCTTGCATGTCCCTCTTTATCCATGGGTTTCATAGATGGTGTGTTTTGTTTTTCATGGTTTCTATGTGGACTAAATTTACTATTTCTAACATCTGTAGGTTAAAAATCTGTTAGCAGTGGGCCCAAAAGGTGCGCTTCCACTCAGGAAAATGTTAATACGAAAAATTCCTCGGTGAGGATGATTCTCATTTCTTGTGCACTTTTTTTATCCTATGAGAGTAGTGAATCTTGGTTTTCATTTAGTACAATCTATGCGTTTCTTTAGAGAGCAGGGTGTAGGGAAAGAGTTTCTTGGCCTGTCTAGGTCAGATAGCATTGCTTTTTTGAGTTGAGAATTGCACATTCAGGCGTAGGATTTCATCATGCCTATTATCACTATGTTGCTTTTACCAACCTGCAATTGAACCAATAGTGTCTTCAGTCATATTTGAAGTTTTGGGCTTTTAGAATGAGGTGCATAGTAAGTTGCAGTAATTTGCACGAGTAATATTATTCGGTCAGTATCTTGAATCAACTAGTTGATTAGTCTGCACAATGAGATGTTATGCATAACCCATCATAACTCTATTTCGTGCCGATATTACATTAAGTTGTAGTTTGCAAGCATATTCTATATACAATATGCTCCTGGGTATAATGCAATACATACTATGATGCAGTTGCTGCTCAGAAATGGGTATTAAGTCCACAAATGTGTATCCATCTGTTTGCATATATTTAAAGTTGTCAGAAAGAGAAGCTTATCGTCCTTGTGTGTGCCTTTTCTTATGCATTCTTCAGGGTTTCGGAGAAAATGCCTCTGTATGATATTCTGAATGAATTTCAGAAGGGTCACAGCCACATTGCTGTTGTCTACGAAGACCAGAATGAGCCTCCAAAGAAAGCTAGAGAAGGTAAACATTTGGAATCTTTTATGCACTTTTCCCAATGTCTAATTTTAGTTTCCTAAAGAGTTCTGTTGGAGTTTGTCCCACATTGGTTAAATAGAACCTCCAAACTTAGTGTATGAGCCTGGCGGCCCCTCTACTCATTGCCAATTGGTATTGAGTTGGATGCTTTAACAAGTTCTACTTCTAAGGGTGAAATTATATACTTTCCACGATACCTTCTTCGGTCAAATATCATAGGATATATGGAAAAATTCTCAATCAGAATTTGTTGTTAATCCTATCCATCCCAACTTTGTGCCATTAAGATTTAGTTACAAATATCTGTCTTGCAACTGTTGTGCTTTTCGATGCTTTGGGCTATAATGAATGAAGGAAGCACGGTAATGTGCACGGAAATTGATTTGGGTCTCTAGGCCTGCCATCTCTGATGCCTTTCGGCTTTGATTTGGGGGCATGGTTTCGCCACAAAACGTCCCTTTAGCTTCTCGTATCTTGGAGGTATGGGGGGCCACTGTTTTAGTGGTATTCTGAGAGCAATCACTTTGTGCGTATGATGCCAAAGGTTAGGCCTGACTCCAATCCTCCCCAGCCCATGCCCCCAATGATTGGGGACTAGATGGGTTTTGTTATTTATTTATTTATTTTGGTAAGTAGATGGGTTCTGTTATTGTTTGTTTGTATCTGTTTTGCAACTGTTTTTGACAATCATTGTTTCAAAGTTTGAAATGTTTGTACTTCTGAACATGTTCCTTAGGATGTCCGTATACTTCATTTAAGCTTTCTTTAAATCCTTCTGTATTTTCATTCTTTTTTCCAATCTTCGGGATTAAGCCCCATAAATTCTGACAAGCGATGCTTTAACTACTGATGCTTTTATCATTTCCTTGTGCACGTGCATCAAGATTCATGATTTAAACTTCCAGTTGAGTTTTTGTGGTTTCCCCCCCTTACTTAAAAAGAGATGTGTGTCTGCTTTACCTCGTTCCTCATCAGTCGATAATGAGACGGATCCTGGTGCTGGTATTGAGAATCTGGGGATGAAATTTGAGTCACATGATGCTGAGGCCATGGCTAAGAGTGATGGCGATCAACAGAAGATGAGAAGTCCCCCACCTACTCCGAAATTTAAGCGGCACAAAGGTTGTTCATTCTGCATTTTGGATGTGGTGAATACTCCTATTCCTGTTTTCCCTCCCAGTCAAGTGGTTGTTGGAGTTATCACAATGGAGGATGTCATTGAAGAGCTTCTTCAGGTATGCAGACATGGTCCCAGTGTATATATAGATTTGCTGTGGTTTCAAATCCAATATTGCTTGGTAATATGATGTTTCTTTTTGCACCTTCCGTACATAAATATCACAGTGACGATTAATTTGGCAAGAATAATAATCATCAAATCATCATGATCTAGATCTGCCTGCGGCCAGCCCCTTTGTGCGTATTGGAAAAGGCTAGGTCTATACCCAATTTACGCTTCCAAGTCTCCCTTTTATGGGGACTAAGATGGGGGTAGTTTTTTTAATTCAAGTCTACCCTCTTCATCAGTAGGGCAGGCTGAATGGACCAGACCTTTCTGGTTCATTCTACCAGAATGGTGGATGTGCAAAATGTGTGAGCTCCGGTTTGAGGATGCTGCTGCAGATATCAATCCAAGGGCTTCAAATCCCTGCGGAGATGAAAAAACTGAGGGGTGCTTCTTAAGATAGTTCTTAATTTAGAGGAAGCGAGTATCTTTCATGTGATTTGGTCTGGTTGACAGTGAAATAGGGAACTGCAATCCTAGGTTTGGCTCTTTCAGCCACCTTTTTCTCTTAATCTTCTCCATTACTGGTTTACTTTTTCTCCTTTCTGAGATGTCTGTGATGATATTGTTATTATTTCACGTTTTTTACTGTTATGGGATACTTCTAAACCTCTTTCCTTGCCTTCCCCCTTAAATCCATCACTGCTTTTTTCATCGTTGTAATCATCTTGAAGTGAACAGTATGTAAGATGTGGATTGCAACAGACCCTCCCAATCGCTGAACATCCTATCTGGATTTAGTAACGCTACTTGAAATATCACTTGCTAAATTGTTTTATAGTCATACGACTCATACCAGCCTATCTCATTTTGCACATGTTCTCTTGTTCAGGAGGAGATATTGGATGAGACCGATGAATATGTAAACATACACAACAGGTAAAACTTTTCTGGTGTTTCTTACTACGTTCGTGTAAATTTACCTCTTGCACACAAAGCTCATATTGGATGGGCTCGGTCTCTGCCCTCCTGTTTTCAGTGAAACATAGGAATATCCCTTTGAACTTTGATTTGGCATGTCTTACTGAGTGCTACGTATATGGACTCGTACTTTGAGCATCGAGTGTTTGGCAGTTACGGGTATCTGATACATGTACAATATTGACATTCACCTAGAAACCATGTTTATAATTCACGTTTACCATAGGTCATCATACTGTCCGAGAATGCTTCACGACCCATTAGCTGGACACACACACATATTGGAGTTCATATAACATACGTGAATAGCTATCAACCTGGGGATCAGGCCATCAAACCAAGTAGAGAAATAATAATTACAGGCGTAAAATGAATTGACATTGCTTTGTAATGCAGGATAAAGGTCAACATGCATGCCCCCCCAGAAAAGTCTCCCGATCAAAGCTCGCCACAGCATTCGCAGGTCACTTGTAGCCCTGAAGCTTCACCACCTCGGCCTTCTCCTCCTACTCATCCTGTTTCCACCGATCCTTCACAATAACAGTTTCATCCTTTGCAAACCGCAAAATTCCAGAAGACGGCTTGTTAATGGACTAGTTATACTCTTTGTTCTTTGTATGATAGTATCTAAACTGAAAAACTGGTTTTAAAGAACACACAAGCTGAGGATGCAGTTCTATTGCAGATTTGCTTCAATAGAGTTCAAAGAAGGTGGTAGTTTGCACACTTGGCTTTAAATGTTTTGTAGTTTGTAGATTCCTGTGAAGGATCTGTTGTAATCACTTATTTACGAATACCCTCCCAGTGATGATATGTATCCATTTTGTCTCTTTAAGAATTGTCCCTGTGGATGGCTGGTGGTGTTTTCCACCCTTTTGTCCCCTGATTTTTGCCCTGATGCATGTGATGAGTAAATTGATGATTTTTAGTGGAAAATTCACAGAACCATCTTCGTCTTGCTCTTGCAAACTCACATTACTCTTTGTGAGTTGATTTGATCTAACTGTAATTGACATACTTTTCGATCGGAAGGTTTATATTTGTTGGGCATTGATTCCTAAATTCACTATGAGGCATTGTAGAAAAATCCGCGAAAAAAGAGAAATTCTGAGTGCAGTGATTCGAGTATAATAACGAGAAATTCATGTGTAACGGACATTTACAATTACATTTATGATGTGTACATGGCATTCCTCATAATTTAGGAGCAAAAACTAAAAATATAAGAAAATATCATGGGTTAATTCCACGCTAATAATCATAATTTGAATCATTCATTTGGCAAACAAAATAGAGTTTCCCAATTAATTAATTAACTTGATCGGTTATCGGATATCGTTAGACATAATATATATATATATATATATATATATATATATATATTCATTTCATTATTGTTTGAAACCAAATAGGTGACAAAATTAAAAAAAAAAAAAAGACATAATTTGGGAAATAATAATGCTAAAACTGTTATTTTGTTATTTTGATGATGTCAAAATTTTAGTGCACAAAAAGACTTGTACCATGTACAGTGTATAAGACTTTTATGCATTAGAATTTGGATCCCAACAAAAACAGTTTTGACACGCCGTTTAGAAAATTTTAACCCCACAATGTTTCAAACGCTTCCGCCGCCGTCGACACTCCACTGAGCTCCAACGAACAAAAAAAACCAGTCGATGAAAATGACCACCATGCCCTCCCCCTCCGCCGCCGCCCATCTCACCCTCCTCGCCCTCCTCTCCGCCACCACCTTCTACTGCTTCTACAAATCACGCCGCCTCAAAAACCTCCCCAAAAACCCTAACCCTAACTCTCCACCCAAAGGCAAGCTCTTCTACCTCTCCCAAACCAACACTTCCAAAAACCTAGCCCACCGCCTCCTCGACCTGCTCTCCTCCAACGATCTCCCGTTCGACCTCGTCGATCCGCGCAACTACGAGCCCGAGGACTTACATAAGGAAACCCTAGTTTTGATCGTCGCTTCCACTTGGGAAGACGGGAAGCCGCCTCCGAATGGAAAATTCTTCGCCGATTGGTTGGCGGAGAGCGCTGAGGATTTCAGAGTCGGGTCTCTGTTACTTAGGTACCTCACTTCGGCCTAAATTTTCGTTATGGCATTTTTGTTCGTCTTTCCTTATTTTGTGTTGTATTGAATTTGCGTGATTTTTTGTGTTGTAGAAAGTAAATTTTATGATCAAAAGCAAAATGGAGTTTAATAAAGACGAAATAGTTCCAATGTTAGGTACACTTTGGCCTAAATTTTCATTTTTAGTTGTTTCGTACGTCGCTTTTTTATTTGTTATTCAATTTTCGTTAATTTTTTTTTGGATTAATTGCTCGTGTTTGCGAGATAAATCTAAAAGTAGTACTAGTAATTTGATCAAAAGTAGTACTAATGTTTATGATCAAGTAAAAAAAAAGTTTGAAACAACTGTCTTTTAGTCTCTTTTTTCAACTTGGGTCTTGGTAATTTTGAATTTTTCTAATTTCTCCATTGAGACGAATGATCAGTCATAAAAGACTTGATGAAAAACTGAACAAAACATCAATCACTTGTCTTTAAGAATAATTAATTTAGCCCAAATCCACTCTCAGTAAATGTAGGTTTGCTGTTTTCGGCATCGGGAGCCTATTGTATGGAGAGAACTTTAATGCTGTGGGGAAGGAGTTTTCGAAGCAGATGAGAGCGTTGGGGGCTGAGGAGGTTTTACCTTTGTGGGAAGGGGATGTGGATGGGGGTGATTTGGATGAGGTGTTTGGTGCTTGGAGTGAGAAGTTAGTTAGGGTTTTGAATGGTGGGGGTCTGGGGAATGAGGCGTTTGGTGTTGGGTATGGGGCTAAGGATGAGAGTGAGTATGAGGTGATTAGCGACTCAGATGAGGAGGATGGGGGAGAAAATGACGGGGAATCGGGTGTTGTAGATCTCGAGGACATTGCGGGAAAAGCTCCTTCAAGGAAATCTACAACAATTGTCAAGTCTAATGGGAAATTGAATGGTGAGAAGGAAATGGTGACTCCTGTGATTAGAGCTAGCTTGGAGAAGCAGGTACTCCTTTTCAAAGTATTTTCAATTATTGTTGGATGTTTTCAAGAATAAACATGTCCGTAAATATTGTTGGGTCTTTGTGTTTGAGTTTTTCTGTTTAATTTAGGAATGTCAAAATCCATGGCTGGCATTTCCAATTTGTTGAGGCTTAAGTTCCCATTTACCTGTCCTTTAACTCGTGAACCCTATGAATCCCTTTCAGCTCTGCATTTTTCCTTTACACCCAAACCAACCAAACCGAGCCTTAAGTCCCAATCACTTGGGGTCATTTTTACAATGATATTTTTATTACTTTTCAGTTTTTATGGGTGGGTTATTTCTTTGGTGAAAGAAAAGGTAATTACCATGATGTAGCTCACTGTAAAAGTGGGTGTAAACTTATTAGCTGTTTGAAGCTTGTATAAAGAATCGTCTGCCAAAGATTCAAATTAAACTTTCTCTGAAGGAAATTCATAATGATCAGCTCGAGCTGTCACAAGGCAATATCCTTGTTGAGAGAGAATTCAGTAGTTGTTGCTTGCCTGATATTTGTGATTATCTTTTGTTACAGCTATGGTTTGGTCTTTGGTCTTTGGCGTCTTGGATTATATTTACATGTGCGTTACTCCACTAATCGTCCTGCTAACTTCTCATGTTAACTTCCTCTCTTCAATTGCGTTTTGTTTGCAGGGTTATAAGATTATTGGTTCGCATAGTGGAGTTAAATTGTGTAGATGGACCAAGGCACAGCTTAGAGGGCGTGGAGGTTGCTACAAGCACTCATTTTATGGCATAGAGAGTCATAGGTGATGGTCAATTATTTCGTTACGGAATATAATCAATCAGCATGCTTTTTTGTGATGCCCATAGTAGATCGCATGATGCATTAGTGGGTCGTGTGGGTTCCAAGTCACAGCTTGGCAATTAGAGATTTGTAATTACGTGATCATATATACTGACTTTTAGTTGCTATCTCTCTATCAAGTCTTACCTTATCCATCGGTCTTATAAATTGAGTTTGGGATCATATGACTGCCTTATGAGAATGAGCATGACATGTATTGCAAGGGATAGGGGCGTTTGTCTTCTTTTTAATCTTTGATAACAAAGTAATGTAGAACCGGTAAGTGCTATTTCATAACAATAGGTATTATGTTTAACATCAGGTATATTTACTACTCGTCAAAGAAATGTAACACTGTAGTACGAATAAAATCTGAATTCATTATCTTCCATATGTACTTTGTGCATCTGAAGCACAGTATCTTCCTTATGGTGAGATTGTAAAATGGGTGTTGTTTGAGCAATGTTGGGAAGCCTAAGTTTGGTGCCTTGTAATGAAGAGATAGATGCATCTCCCTTCTCGATCCGGTGAAGCTCCTTGCCTTGTTCCTCCATCTCATTCTTTTGTTGGGGAAATCCCTGCCGAACACCATCTCTTGTTTGTATGAGGATTACTAGTACTATTTTTTGCGAACTTTGATCGCATAAGGACGTCGCTGTATGATGTGGAAATGTGGACTTTTAGGTTCATGGCTACTTTTCTCTTGGTTGAAAGAAGGTCATGCCATCCACAATGTCAGCTATGGCTTTTGTTGTCCGAAAATCTGACTCTCTCTCTCTCTTTCAATTGATCAGGTGCATGGAGACAACTCCAAGTTTGGCGTGTGCCAACAAATGTGTTTTTTGTTGGAGGCATCACACAAATCCCGTAGGAAAGAGCTGGCAATGGAAGATGGATGACCCCTTAGTTATTGTTAGCTCTGCCATAGAACTGCATACAAAAATGATAAGGCAAATGAAAGGAGTTCCAGGTAGGCCTTATGTTTCTGAGCTAGTATAGTTTGTGTAAATTGTTCTTTATTCCTGTGTTCAGATATGATGAAGCAAAAGGTAAAGTATTATTTCGTCCCTTGAACCTTGCTTCAGATTTCAGTCATTTTCATTTATTGGTGGACAGTTGGACTATATTGACTTATTGTAGAATTTCAAAGCTGAATAGAATATTTGAAAGATGGAGGATCAAATTCAGGTTTTGAGCCATGTTTGAAGGGCAAAATGAAATATTCCACCAAGCAAATGAAAGTGCTTTTGGTTTTTTGACTATTATTCAATTTGACGAACCGAAGTTAAGTTGAGGATAGGGAATTTTTCATACAGGTGTTAAACCAGAGCGCTTAATGGAAGGACTTTCTCCGAGACATTGCGCCCTATCGCTTGTCGGTGAACCGATCATGTATCCAGAAATTAACTCACTTGTAGATGAGCTTCATCGGAGGCGTATTTCTACTTTTCTTGTAACAAATGCACAGTTCCCTGAAAAGATTAAGATGCTGAAACCTGTTACCCAGGTTTGATGCGCTCATCTATTTAATATCTGTGACTTCATACTGTCTGATGATCTTCAAATTGGAACTTGGATTCTCATAAAAACCATTTTTGGCTTATGCAGTTATATGTTAGTGTAGATGCTGCAACAAAGGAGAGCTTGAAGGCTATTGATAGGCCACTTTTTGGGGACTTCTGGGAGCGGTTTCTTGTAAGTGCTTCTTTTGGAAGCCAAATACTTGTTGCAAAACTATCTGTTGTTATCTTGTTTCTACTCTTTTGTTTTTCCCCATTAGTATATCCATACTATATAATAAAAATGGTAGGGCATTTCCTGACATTATGAGGGGTACAGAGAAGGAAGATGACCTTAAGGAAAAAGAATCTTCAACTCAGTTGTCCTCGTCAACCACTTTATAGGTTTATGTTTCGTTTTAGCGCAATTATATCCTACATCTGTTGCATGAGATTGTGGGTCCAGTGGCTAGCTTTTTGTGAGCGAGGCAACGGATGTTTTTTTGGTGACATGAATATTCTTCCACCTTTGTTTTTCTCTCACCCAGGGCTCTACTTGTTTTAATATTGCAATAACAAATGCCAGGATTCCTTGAAAGCTCTCAAGGAGAAGCACCAGCGAACTGTTTATCGCTTGACACTCGTTAATGGGTGGAATACAGAGGACCTAGATGCCTATTCTAGCCTGTTTGGCATCGGAAATCCTGATTTTGTCGAAATTAAAGGTGTCACCTATTGTGGATCGTAAGTACTTCTTGGCAAGTTTTTTTTTTTTTTGTTAATTTTGTTGATTTCCATTTCTTACTGAATGGTCAAAGATTTTTTTTAATAGGTCTGCTACATCAAAATTGACAATGGAAAATGTGCCCTGGCATTCTGACGTAAAAGCGTTTTCTGAGGCTTTGGCTCAAAAAAGTAAAGGGGAGTACGAGGTTGCTTGTGAGCATGTCCACTCATGCTGTGTCCTCTTAGCAAATGCCAAAAAGTTTAAGATCGATGGCCAATGGTTCACATGGATTGACTATGAAAAGTTTCATAATCTGGTTGGTAACTCCTTCCTATTTTAATCATCTGGTCCATATTCCGATATTGTTTTACTTGTATAATACATGCATTTGTTTGGGGTTACTCATAATTCAGGTGGCTAGTGGAAGACCTTTTGACAGCAAGGATTACATGGCGGCGACACCATCTTGGGCCATTTATGGAGCGGAAGAAGGTGGCTTTGATCCAGGCCAAGCTCGATATAAAAAGGAGCGGCATCACAAGTCAAGTCACTGACAGATCAGGTGTGTACTGAATTTTTGACTTACCCACAGAAAATAGGTTTGATGTAGAATACTATGGAGCAGTACATAGTGCCTTCATTTTTGTTCACTAAAATCAGGTTCTACAGTACTTGAGGTCTTTTGTACACCAATTTCGAATTTAGAACAATAGGAGACTGCAATTACGTGTTTGGGTAGGGAATGTACTTCGCTTGTCACATTCTCCAAGTTTAAGTGCCTTACGACTGGTTTGAAATAGATCTAGATTCAAGCCTCCAAGATCTATGAATTTGTTGTGGAAATGATGGTGTTCCTCCTTTGCGCATATTTACATACATTTTTTTCCCGTATCTTTTCTTTTGTTCTTATCATGAGTATGAAGATGTAAGAAAAATGTTTTTGCTGTGCACTGTCCACTATAAACTTGTTCAAAATTCAAGACTGCTTATATCGATTTGATTTCTAGAGTTAAAGTGAATATCACGTAGGAATGGTGGTTGACGGTGATTCAGCGCAGAATGGAGATATTGCTTTTGAACATCAGACCGCCCATCTTCGCCTGTCTGCAGCCGAATTTTTTGACACTTGATAAGTTGGATTTTGCTCTTCATAATCTTTTTTTCTAAAACGCTTCTGGGTTCAAGAAACATATCTAGGGCTTCTGGGCTCAAGAAACATTATCTGGGGCTTTTTGGGTTTTGGATGGCTCATCTTCTCTTGTGGGCAACAGAAAATTTGTGCTCCTTGTAATCTTTTACCTTTAAGCATGTGATAGGGCTTCTGGGTTTAAGAAACCACACCTAGGGCTTTTGGGTTTTTGGTTTTAGGTCATTTGTTAGGAATACAGTGTTGGGGATTCTTTTGGCCATTTGACAAGCAATTGGCGACTCATTGAGTTACTCCCTCCGTTCCAAATTAATAGTCCATTTCGGTTTTCAATGCATTTTTTAAATTGTTAATATCTTTTAATCTATAATGAATTTTATGTGCAATATAGATCTCATATAATAGATCTCAATTAGTTCTATTATACAAAGTTTTTTAAAATTTTTAAAAATATTATAGATTGAAAGATATTAACATTTTAAAAATTGTCTAGAAGACCGAACCGGACTATTAATTTGGAACGGAGGGAGTATTATTAGCAGTTTTCCTTATTTATATTCTAAGTAATATTTTGCTGAGAAATTTATTCTGCATAGACATCCAAATATTATTGTACATCCATAATCTAGTTTGACTGTCGTTCAAAATCCGTAATTGATGTAATTAAGAGAATTTACTTAACTCTTTTTTTTGTTTTTTGTTTTTTGAAGATGTAGAAATTACTTAACTCTCACACACCCCCTTTTTATAGATAAAGCTATAGCCCGTTCTAGAACACATTCTTAAAAAATAAGTACTTATTTTATATTTTCAAACTAAAAAATAATGCAAATGAAAAATGATTTTTTAATTTTTTTGATACGGTATTAAAGATGAGATCTATCTCTATTATAAAACAGGAGGGTGTGGGGACCAAACAAACACAAGTTGAAAGAAGGGTTGAGATTTATTTGATCCAAGGGCTGATGTATACTCTCCAATTCTCTTAAGAAAACACCTACACTCTTACAAATATATTACAAAAATGTCATCGATTCTTTTTACCCACTGTACGGCTTCCGGCGTTGGCATAAAAAAATAAAAATATATTACAAATATGCTCATTCTTATGGCACTATCGGGTGCGTAGTGCTGTAGGCACGGGCAAGCACTAGTATTGCATATTTTTATATTTTAATAAACTCATCATTTTTAAACTTGAAATTGTCTTCTTAAAAGTAAGCACTTATTTCGCTTTGCGGAACGGAGCTTAAGGACAAATATCTTGTTTGAGACAAACATGGAAAAATGTATCGGGTAGGCTTAATATCAGCATTAGGCCCACCCGATATACGTCGGAAAATAACTTGATACTACCTGTGCATACTCATTCTCCTCATGTAACATGTGGAGCTCAGCTCACGTGGGACGAGCTCAGCTCACGTGGGACCCACAGGCATCGCCAACTCTTGCTTAAATGATCTGCAGGTGCCGTACTCAATTTGATTAGTGGAAATTTGCATCTCTAGGTGGTGGCTGGCGGCTATAGACCGAAGATATGGAGAGTAACAACGAATGATTATTAAGTGCATCCGTAATGTAATAATTAAAATTTGTCACGTCAATTTTTATTTATTCATTTAGAAAATTGTTAAAGTTAGCAATGTGATGTTGTACATTGTTACTTTTGATTATTCAAATATTCAAATTTGATTATTGGTTAGGAGATTGGTAACTTTAATTATTACAATATGAGCACTTTTTTAACACATTACTAACTTTAGCAATCTTTTGATTTTGATTATTACATTGTCAATGCTTTAGGGTAACACCACGCTGTGTCTCAACATCTTTTTGCACCGCAATAATGTGTGGCTGAGATAGTGTTTGGGCATGCACCGTGGAATAGTTTTTCCTCGTGTACATGGTTACTGGTGATTAATGTTAATAAACGAATCAATTTAACAAGCCGAATAGTTGATTGATCAAGTTTTGTTTGATAACTTAACGAACTTTATACTCCTATGTTCAAGTTTGACTTGTTTATGAGACAAATCGATCTCAATTGAACTTTAATAGAGTGGATCTCTGTTTCGTTAAACATATAATAAAATGGAAACTAAAATCAAACTAGTCGATTTTTTCGAAGTAAAAAAAATCAAAACCGCAACCCGTAACCACGGTTAAAAGAATTACTCGTGCTGGTTAAAAACACCCGTCTTTATCACTTCGATTTGATTAGGTATAACAAGCGGTTCGGGTGAAATTGCTCCGCTAATCCAAGAGAGCAGCACTCCAGAAGAAACAGCTGGCATAAAAGACTCGTCAGGAGTGCAGTCACTTGATTGCTAGCCCCAATTGATCGGTGAGTTTGTCTCTCACACGATTGATCAGTATTCGATTTTCGAAATCAAATAGCAAGAAAGTAAGTTTTCATCAATTTTCTAATACCGGTATGAATGACTTGTCTTTGACCGAACGAAGAAAAAGATCAGTTGAGGTGTGCATAAACTGACTCGGACATACCGAAAAAATTATAATCAAATGCTTAGCCCTGGGGTTGTAAATGAGTCGAGTCGAGCTTTTTTGAGCTCGAGGTTGGCTCGTTCACTGAACTAGCCAAAAACTTAAAGTTTGGGCCAAACTTAGTCATTTACTAAATGAGCGAGAATGTAAATAGAAGAAGGGTTTCCAATCAGTTAGAGGGGTAAAGTGTCTCTGAGCCATAGTTAGGGGGGGTTAACTGTAATTTTTCCAAAAATTCGTCAGAAGAATGTGAGCCCAATTCCCGCCAAGAATACTCTCTCTCTCTCTCTCTCTCTCTCTCTCTCCCCCCGTAGTCCGTACAACCCAATCTGGAATCTTCCTGCCAGAAGAGATTGGGTTTACTCTTTTAACCGGGGTTAGGTTCTTTGTTTCCTTCCTTGATAAGCTTCTACCCAATGTTTTCCACCAACTCCCCACCTCCGATCTTCCTTCTCCATTCCAAGGAGTAGAGATTGAGGTTTACACTTTACAGAGGAAATTAGATCTCTAATGGGTCAAAACAAGATAACGAAGAAAATTACTCCTCCTATAAATAAGCAGAGGATACAACCACCAAGAGGTGTGAAAGCCCAACAAAATTTGAATCCGAAGAAAAGGGTTGGACCTGAGAAAATCGTCGAGAAAGAAGAGCCAGAGGGACCACCTCGGAAAACCAGAGCTCGAGATCGTCTAATTACTAGTAAATCCTCAATTCCCCTTTCATTTTCTCCCTTTTTTTTTTTTGGGGGGGGGGGGGGGGGGGGGGGGGGGGGGGGAGAAGGTCTCAATATGAAATTTATGTTACAAATCTCATGATTTTATTTTCTCGGCGAAAATCAGTATCGTTAGTTTCGAATGCATAGGAGCAGCTGATTAAAAAAAAAAAGTATGAGAGCACATGGTGGCGGGTTCCCGCTTCACTTGCTTCATATCTCTTCCATTGAGAGCATTTTCACCCAATTCTCCATTTGAGATCATGATGAAAATACCCCATTTTCATGTTGAAGCAAGTTTATAGGTTTTTACTAGTCGAACTAGGCTTCTGAATTGAATGATTTCGTAAGAAAAAGAAAACAAAGGGTTAGAGTGATTGGGCAAGAAATTGTGAAAAATGTACAAAGATGATTTTTTGGGGTTAAATATGTAATTTTGGAGAGGTTTCTTTCTCATCACACCAATGTTTATGAGTCACTAGGTGCTAGTGGGGCATTTGGCCACCTTTGAATTTTGAGGCCTAGTAATCGGCGATTATTCGGTGTATAACAATTTGTTGGATCTAGTAGGATAGGCTCCGCCAGCGATTAATTCTCTTCTTTTTTTTTTTTTTTTTTTCAGAACACTGCATTGCAACCTTTCTCACCATTAGAAGTCACTGTCAATTATTCTAATTTTTCGTTCCAAATTTATCAGCTTCTCTGTTTTGGTATTCAAAATGTGGATTTGGAGTGCATCTTTTATGCATTGTTCATACTCCACGTCTAAAGTATCAAAGTCTATCATTTCAAATAGAAGAATTTGTAGGACAAACATGTATGGGTTGAAGATGCTCTCACTATGTATTTCGTTTTATTTTCAAGAATTACTTGTTTCTGTGTTGTTTTTAGATTTCTCCTTATTTTCTACTCTCGCGACGTCTTTTAATCTAATAACCGATGATTTGCATCTGTTTGGTCTTCCCTTTGTGCTCGACGTGTGTCCCCTACTTTCCGATCACTTCCCAAGCCATGGCAGCTCCAAAAAAAAGTTAAAGGTAGGCATCCAAATTCCATAGACCAAACCAAACCTCAAGTCCCACTCAATAATGGTCAGTTACATGAATACGTTTTCTCCAATTCTGCAATTGTACGATCTTTCACATTGCAGGTCTATTATGAATTGCTTATCTGTGATTTACAAGACCATTAATGAAATATTTTTCCTTTTGCAAAGATCAACTTATGAACGGTTGTGTCGGTTCAGAAAAAAAATGAACGGTTGTGTTATTGACAACCTAAAGTGTTATCGACAGCCTAAAGTGTTATCTATAAGGTAATAAGAAAACAAAAACACAATTTTCTATGCACTTTTAATACTTTGAAGGCACTTTAATACATAGAAATTTGTAAATTTTTTGTTGTTGCTATTTTCTTGCCTTATCGGCGGCCTATCTATTGGGCTGTTATTAGCATTTTCCAATTACGAATACCTATGTTCTCTTCCCCCTCCCTAATCAGGGCCTCCCAGTGGCAAAAGAACGTTGTCGTCGCCAATGAATCTCGATAGCGTGGATTCCAAAACGGATCAGTCCAGTCGGTTAAGCGAGGATAGCGTTAGCAAGCCGGGTGGTGGCGGAAGCAGCGAAACTGCAATCCCTGCTTCCGTCAAAGCAGTAATGCTCCAGGGTGTGAGGGACGGGGAAGTTAAGATTGTTCACCACCACAGTCGCAGCAACTACAACATTGCAGAGGCCGTCCACATCCTCAGTACCGACATGCCGTATTTCCAGGACCCAAAGAACAGGCCATTGAAATTCTGGGCCATCCGATTGCTTGAGCGAAACCCGAAAAAGTTGGATCTGTTTTGCGACTTGCCAACCAGTGCTGAAGGGATGGAGTGGCTAGCGGCTGAGCACAAAGCGGAGATTCAGCAAGGCCAAGCATCCGGCGCCCCTCTCGGGCTTTTGGCTCCCCCTCCCTACTTCCCTCCTCCGCCATATGAGTAGTTGTAATTACAGGAAACACAAGACTGTATATCTGATGGCTTCTGTTCTGTGGGCTGATTCGGTTGCTACTTTCTGGGTGGTTTGTTTTAGCCGTTAACTGTTAATTCATAGGTGACTGTTCATCATTTTGTTGTGGGAGTATCGATTTGTCGTCTTAACAAGTACTATTATGGGATCTGGCTCGGACACTGAGTTATATAAAAAAAAAGTGCTCTGTGATACCAACAGTATGATGCATGATGCGGTTTGTATGTTATTATCGGTGGGTAAAAGAGATTATTCACACAAATCACAACTCGCACAATTATTGAACTTGTCTCCTTGATCGTCTTCGATAAGCTTACAACTCCAATTGCTGAAAAAAAAAAAAAAAAAAAAAAAAAAAAAAAAAAAAAAAAAAAACCCCGATGAAAAAAAGGTTTACAACTCCTACAGTTATGGGCTCCAAGTCGCAACTTGGCGATTAGAGGTCTATAATTGCACGGTCATTTTCTTTTCTTTGCTATGTGTACCGATCAAATCTTACTCTATCCGTGTAAATCATTATTTTATTTTAGTTTAAGCTTAAAAAGTGCTAAAAGTGGCAATTTTTTAGCTTAAAAGTATATTATATTTTTCAAACTACTATATGGATAAAAGTAAATTTTTTTATTTTTCCGACGACACGAATTAATAACCTATAAGAATTTGATGCAAAGGACAAAACTAGCTAAAAACACTTTATATACTTAGCAGAACCCAGGGGTGCTCGCGGTCCGGTTCGGTTTGGATTTCTAGGAATTCAAGAACCGAACTGCTAGTCATGGTTTTTACAAAATGAAATTCGTTTCCGTACCAAAAGTCCTACGGTTCGGTTCCAATCCAATCTGTAACTCACGGATCGGTTACGGTTTTGTTGACGGATTTTAACAAAAATAAAGTTCAAACTTATATTCCACACTAAAATGAAGAAGGTTACATTCAGAATTAAGTTTAATACTGGCCACGAGAAAGTACTTGTTATTTTGAAGAAACCGAGAGAGAGAGAGAGAGAGAGAGAGAGGAGAAGGAGGAAGAGGTGAAGAAGTAAGAACGGTGCGGCGGCGACTTGAACAAGAAATGGAAATTAGGAAAACTGGAAAAGAAACGAACTAGTGAAACTAAATTAGGATTACACGTAATTTATATTAAAAAAAAATTATGATTTATCCCATATATTTTATACATCTACACTATATCCTATTGTTAAGATAAAATACTAAAATTGGTAGAAAATTTTTTTAACATTACTAACAATTAATTATATAAATACACACATATATTTATATATATATATTTATTATTTATATAAAATTAATATCTCACGGTCTGATTCGGTTAATCCACGGTTTCGTAATGAAAATCCGTGAACCAAACTGCGAGTCACGATTTTCTAATTTTTCAATCCATGTCCAGACTATTAATCCACGGACAAAATTCAAAAGATACTTATCGGTTTGATCCGGACCGATTTCAGGGTTTACCGGATTTTTTGAGCAGCCCTAGCAGAACCTAGCCTAAGCAACAAAACTTTTCTGACAAGTGATAACCAGTGTCGTTGCCCCTTAAATGTTCTGCAAAATCGCCCGGGTCATAATCGACAGTGACTTTTGAAAACTCTGTAACAGCGTAATTATGTGAAAATTCAGGCCACATTGTGGTCTCTTTCTTCCCAAGGTAACGTTGAGTAAATCGTAGTACTCCTATAACAAAACAAAATTGAATCATCACAACTTCCGATTTGATTGACTCTCAACAAGTTTTAAAAAGAGACCTGCTACTCCCCCCCCCCCCCCCCCCCCCCCCCCCCCCTGACACACCCCCCTCCCCGGCCCCACGTCGCTTTTCCCGAATTACCCCCGCCCCACCCCCCCCCCCCCCCCCCCCCCCCCCCCCCCCCCCTCTCTCTTCTTTCTTTCTTTCTTTCTTTCTTTCTGAACAGTTTGATTCTTTCTTTTTTTTCCTTTTATTTTCAGTTTGGTTTTTTTTTTCATTTTATTTCCTTTTCTTTTTTTTTTAGGTTTGAATTTTTTTCTCTCTTTAATAATAGGTTCAAGTCTAATTCTAGGCTTTGTAAAGTAATTGAGAGAATCCAGATGGGTACACTTTTTTGAAATAGCAGATGGTGTTTATTGAAATACCTTAAACCAAAAAAATGATCTTTACTCTGATTTAACTGAATTGAAAATTAAAGCACTTAATTCTTGAATTATATTTTTAAATATACAAAGGGTGTATTTACCTATAGGACTATAGGACTCTCGTTGATTAGCCCTAAGAAAGTCGTAGAATCAAATATCTCTTACGACTAACCAACGAGAGCCCTAGAGTCAAAATTTAATTATGACCCTTTAGAATTAAATGATCAAAAAAATAAAATCTTCTCACCCATTCAAACAGATTGAAATTGGAACACTTAATTTTTCAACCTTTAGTTTATATATTAAAAAAATGGTTAAAAAATTAAGTGCTCTAAATTTCAATCCGTTGGAACCGATAGAAAGATTTTATTTTTCTGATCATTTTTTTTATTTCAATTTTTCAGTATCTGTCTTTCTTTCTTTTTTTCTTTCATTCTTTTTTGTTAATTTTCAATTCTTTTCTTTATTTCTTTTCTTTCAACGAGTACCATAAGACTCATTATTTAGTTTTAAGGCTCTTTTAGGGTAGTCTTGGAGCTAAAAATTTATTACAACCATTTAGGATGAATTGATCACACACACACTTCTAGTAGGTTTGAATTAAAAAGTAGGGAGCGATTTTTTTTCACCTTTATTCAATTTTTTTTGCATTTGTTAGTTTTGTGTCAATTTTTTTTGACTTATTGGTTCGTCTAGACAAAAGTTATAATTTTTTTATCAGAACCCAATTTTTTTTGAAAAAGAGAAAAAATAAGTCAAAGCGATGTCTTTTTGACTTATTTTTGTCTTTTTTTAAAAAAAAATGAGATTCGATCAATTTTTTTTACTTTTTCGGTTCCTCTCATGGAGATGAACTAGTAGTAAGTCAAAAAAGTGTGACGCAAAACTACCAAATGCAAAAAAAAAAAAAAAGAATTAAGATGAAAAAAAACCACTCCCTACTTTTTAATCCAAACCTATCCGAAGTGTGCGTGTGATAGAGAGAATTTATTTTAATGCTAGTAGAACGGCTCAAGTGTGAGATGATTTGTGTTTTCATGAAAATGGAGAGAGAGACAATTTCTGGTTTAGCCAGTTTTGTTTTTGGAGGAGTCACTGAAAGTGAGTGTATAGCTCATATTGAACTCACTCTCAACCCATTTAAACTCATGGAAATATGGGTTCATATGGGTTGAATCCTTATAAACCCATTATACAATATGGGCGAATTGGGTTGAATTATAAGTGGATAGGTTTGGGCGGGTTCAAAAATATGGGTTGGAATTGCCACCTCTATTTATAATTAAAGATAAGAAGGTAAGAAGAAAAAAATTTGAAGAAGTGGTTACAAATGAAGATAAGAAAATAAGAAGAAAATCTGAATGAGTGGTTATAATTGAAAATAAAAAATAAAAATTATTATTTTAAACGTAAAAGATAAAATAATTTATAAATTAAATAAATAAATATTAGTTTAAGTGGGGTGGGGGGTTGACGGGGGAAACAGGAAAAAGGGAGAGGGACCGAGGGTAATAATGGAATTTGGGCTGTGGGGTCAAGGGGGGTGGGTGTCGGGGGGGGGGGGGGAGTAGCAATTTACTTTTAAAAATTAAACTTTGTTGAGATAGACTAGGAAAGGTCCAAAAATTAATCAAAAATGCTACAAACATAACAACTCACACAATCGTTGACGTTATGATGACGTCAGCTCAAAACGACGTCGTTTTGATAATTAAAAAAAAAAAAAGGTCGCGGAACAGCCCTTTCCCTTCCCCTTTCCCCTTCTCACGATCAAAATCACAGACCAGAGAAAAGAAGAATACAGACCAGAGAAGAAGAGACGGGCTCCGACCACCACCACCACCAGCGACCATCACTCAACCCCAGCGCTCCTCCATAGCCGGCAACCGCCACCACCACCGGCTTCTGGGCACCCCGACGCTGTACCTCCACCACGAGGTCTCTCTCTCTCTCTCTCCCTCCCTCCCTCTCTCCCTTTCTGTCCTTGTTTCAGATAGGATATGACAATACCTTCATCCATTTCCTTTCCAGGTTTTCAAAGCCCTAATTTTAATATCAAAGCAGAGGATTTTTTTGGAAAAATTAGGGCAAACTAATTTGTATTAGAATCAAATTAAAGAAGTCTCAGGGAGAAACACAAAATGGGGAAGATTAGTAGGAAAAAATGAGTGATTTATAACTTCAAAATTTTTACCTCTTCAAGTTTCATTCGATTCGATTTTGTTGGAGAAAGTGTAACAACGGTCTCGAGAGAGAGAACACCTTCGTGGTGGAGGTAACAACGCCGGGGTACCCAGAGGCCGGTGGTGCTGTTGGTCGCCGGCGATGGGGTTCGGGTTGTCCTGGTCGCTGCTGGTGGCGGGAGCCCTCTTTCACACCTCGTGTCTGTATTCTGATCGTGAAAAGGGGAAGGGCGACTGATCTGTTCGGCGACTTTTTTTTTTTTTTTTAATTATCAAAACGACGTCATTTTGAGATGACGTCAGCATGACATCAGAGGGTGTGTGGGAGTTGTTGTGTTTGTAGCATTTTTGAAAATTAATGGCTTTATTGCAAGAACACCTCTTAAACTATTAATTTTTGACAATTTCACTCTCTTAAGTTTAAATTTGAGCAGCTTTGAGCCCTCTCCTATTTTTTGTTAAAAAAAAACACATAGTTTACACTTGGAAGAAAAAAACACTCCATTACTCCCACCACCTTTTCATCTCTCTCTCCCTCTCCCTCTCTTAGTCATGGGGTCGAGGTTGACCGCAACTTACTCAAATTTAAACTTAAGGAGATGAAGTTGTCAAAATGTGATAATTATTCTTGCAATCAAGCCAAAATTAAATTGAACGGACCCATTTGGAAAAAAGAAAAGAAAAGTAGTACTAGTAGTACCCCAAAATCAAATTCCCTCCAAAATTTGTACCCTCCTATCCGTACAACCCAGTTTTAAAACATTTTCTACAGTACACAAAACATTTTTTTATATATGGTATCTAAAAAATCATTTTAGTCGTAAATATTTCACATTGAATAGTAATTACTAATTTATAAGGATTTGTAAATATTCCGCATTCAGTGATAAGTATTTCAAATGTGTAATACTTATCATTTAATGTGGAATACTCATCACTTCATATGAAATATTTTTACACTGAGTGGTAAGTATTTCAAATGTAATGGTAAATATTTCACATTGAGTGGTAAGAATTATATATTTACCACTAACGTGATTTTTTGGATACCATACACAAAAATAAAGAGATTAAATTCTTTATAATGTTGGTGTAAAAATTTATTTCCTTCAAATCAATTATATTGTTTCACGTCGCCATGTTTTATTAATTGAAACCACTGTTTTACAACGTGACGCGATCTAATTGATTTAGATAAAATAAATGTTAATTTACACCCCGATGGCGTAAAGACTTTATTTTCAAAAATAAATTTGTGTACCATGGACTCCAGATTTTTTAACGTGCTCCTGGGCATCGTCAGAGAGTAGGTTGGGTACTCTTTTAACCGTGGTTAGGTCCTTTGTACGTACTCCTTCCTTCACAAGCTAGCACAGAAGTGAACCACAATTTTCTCTCTCATCAACTCCCCAATTCCCCCTCCTTCAATAATTTCTTCTCCATACCAAAAAGCTAGCCACAGTCGACAGAGATTGAGATAGAGATTGAGATATATATCAAATGGGTAAGAAGAAGAAGAAGATATCCAAGAAAACCAGTGATCATAAGCAGATTATACCAGCAGCAACAGGTTCGAAAACCCAACAAAATCCGAATCAGAAGAAAAGGGTTAGTTGTCGTGTAGTCGTTGACGAAGAAAGTAAGTTTTACTAGTTTAATTAGTGCTTTTTTTTATTACTCCTACTTCATTCATATATATAATTAAACTCCAGCCATGTGTGTGTGTATATATATATATCGATCGATAGTTATGTTTTTTATTTTCTTCACATTCCCTTTTGATTGAATGATTTCGTAATAAAAAGAAAAGATTAGTACTTTCTCAACGAAATCACTCTCTCACTCATTTTTCGAGTGATTGTAAAAATTTTAGTAAAAAGATGACTCACGCCCTTTCTTTCCATTACAAGTTGTCAATTATTCTTTAATTTTTCAACCCCATGTTGATCTGGTGTGGTGTGGCGTGGCCTGAGACTTAGGAGTTAGGTTATTTCTAAGGTCTCATATTCGAAACCTAGAAACCTTCCGGGTGCAATCAATATCTATTAGGGTCATTTTACATAGTTTTGCTCTGGCTTTAATTGAGCTCCCTACCACAAGTGGGCAATAGACGGTGGAATTAACTAGGGCTCCTAGCTCAGTTGGTCGTGTACTAGTACTTAGGTGTTGGGAGATTTTGGGTTCAAGCCGATGGAATACCGTCGATACACCTCTTGTAGTCATCTAACTTAACTGACATGCTAACATCCTACCTTGTGGGGAAAAAAAAAGACGGTTGAATTGGGCCCCTAAGATTAATCGAGGTGCGCTTAAGCTAGTAGGCGGTGAAATTGGGCCTCTAAAATTAATTAAGGTGCTCGTAAACTGATTCAGACACCTGAGTTATAAATTTTTTTTTTTAATTTTTTCATGCCAAATTCATTATTTTCTCTATTACGTATTTAGGCTCATTCCACTAATACCTTGTTCCCTTCACACAAAAAGAATTTTTCAAAAAATTCCCCCTAAATTCTCCTCACTTTCAACATTTCTCTCTCTATCTCTCTTCACTTATTACCCCTGTAATTTTTCAAAAAAATTTTTAAACTCCAATCCAAACAAGGCATAAAGTTCTTATTACTTATTTTTCGCTTTACAGTACTTGTTATTTTCTCACAATATATCACCTTTAATTTAAAAAATAAGTACTTATTTAGAGAAAATAAGTACTTATTTAGAAAAAATAAGTACTTTCTTTAGCAAACGGAGCTAAAATGTGGGTTTCGACGATATTCTCTATGTATTTTTCATGCTCCATATCTGACGTATCAAACTTCATTTTTTCGACGATATTCTCTATGTGATTCGTTTTGTTTTCGATAATTACTTGTTTCTGTGTTGTTTTTTTAAATGTTTTCTTTCAAGTTGCAAGTATGTTTTGTTTTTACGTTGCTTGCTTTTGGGTTTCCCTTAATTTCCGACTGGTGCTTAATTAAAATGTATGGATCCAAGTAACTTACACTCGTGAAGTTTAAAATCTCACTCTCGAGCCCTCTTTTACTGCTAATAACCGATGATTTGCATCAATTTGGTCTTGCCCTTGCGCTCGACGCGTCTCCCATACTTTCCGATCACTTTCCATTAGCGACGGCTCCAGATTTTTTTGAAAGATAGGTATTCAGAATTGCGCACCAAACCAATTCAAGTCTCAGGTTCCAACCAAACCACATAGGGCGGTGTTTTGGTGTACCAAACTTTATTGTTATCGATAAAATCTAGCAATTCTACGATTTTTATTTGACGGGTGTAAAGAAAATCATCAAGTATACTATTTTATCGATATCATCATAACAAGGGTACGTAAATCTCTGTAATCTATACATTGGATCTTTTTTTTCCTATTTTCAAGATCAAATTATGAAATGATGTGTTCTTCTTTTTCAATTGGATCACCTAGCTATTTTATGTGTTGTTTTTATTATTCGCTTATAAGCGTGTTTTTTTTTGTTATTATGTTGCTACCGGTTTCCCCTCCCATCTCTCTCTCCGCCGTCGTAATTAGGGCCTCCTAGCAGTGAAGGAATGTTGCCGTCGCAATTTTATCTCAAAACCGTGCATTCCGAAACAGATCAGAGCGTTAGTTTGCCGAGCAGTGCCAGTAGTAGCGAAAATGAAACGGATCAGAGCATTAGTTTGCCGAGCAGTGCCAGAAGTAGCGAAAATGCAACGTATGCTTCCATCGGAGCAATGTACCACACTTTGGGGGTGGAGAAAATTGTATTTATCCGTCAAAAGAGCAGGAGAAACATCACTGAGGCCATGCACATCCTGCACCGTATGCCGGCTTTCCAGGACCAACGGGAGCCAGAGGACTATCAATTGTACTTCTGGGCCATTGAAGTGCTTGCACAAAACCCGATAAAGATTGATATTTTCTGCGCGTTGCCGAGCAACTCAGAGAGGATGGAGTGGCTGGCGACTGAGCACGAAGCTGAGATTCTTCGGTGCAGAACGTCCAACGCCCCTCCGAGTGTTCGTGATCCCCCTCCCTGCTTTCCCCCTCCCCCGTATGACTAGTCTAATAATTCTAGGAATCGAAATCTGTGTGATGGCCACTATTGTCCCCCCTATCCGCTTCTTCGGTTCTGTTTTAACAGTTGGTGCTTGTTTGTTTTAAAGAAACATGAGGGGCCGTTTGCTGCTACGTTGGCGGGTGTGATTTTTGGATTAACTGCTGCGTTCGGGGGAAGTGTTGAATTTCGATTGCTTGGGGGTTAATGTTATATATGGGTTCTTCGTTCAATCTCGAAATGGTAAACTTCGGCTTATGTACGTTTAAGCATTTTCAGTTTTTCTGTTTCCAGTTAATTGTTCTGTTCATAATACGCATGGTTAACGTGCAAATGTGATAGATTATTCTTTTCGTGCATCGGAAATAATTTCGGTGCTTGTGTGATGGCGAGGCTGGCAACGAAGGACGGTTGATGGATGAAAAATTAACCAGACACGAAGATGGTAAAAGCACAAAGTAGGTTAGGATCAATGGAGAAAACAGTAAAGAGGACACAACAGATTAAGAAAATAGAGTCTCATATTGTTTGAGAGTGGAATAGGTGATCACTTAATAATATTTGGGACTTCTTTACTCATTGCCAATTGATTTTGAGATGGACAAAGTTTCTACATGGTATTAAAGCGAGGTCCGTTTCACCCCACATTTTAAAAAATTCACAATTCACACGCCATGATGACAGACCAGCAAAAAGACTGCACGATGATAAGACCCAAAAGTGGTCACACGTGACAGATTTCAAAATGCGGCTGCACATAAGGGGAGATGTTAAGGAAATAGAATCCCACATTGCTTGGGAGTGGAATGAGTGATCACATAATAATATCTGAGACCTTCTACATGGTATCAGAGTGAGGTCCGTTCCATCCACATTTTATAAAAATTCACAATCGACACCCCACGATGACAGACCAGCAAAAAGGCTGCACGATGACAGGATCCAAAAGTGGCCACACGCGACAGACCTCTAACGCGGCTGCACGTGAGGGGGGATGTTAAGAAAATAGAGTCCCACATTGCTTGGTAGTGGAATGGGTGATCACTTAATAATATTTGGGACCTCTCCACTCATTGTCAATTGGTTTTGAGATGTACATAAAGTTTCTACAATAGTGATGTATGAGAAAATACACTGACTTGCTTTTAAAATGAGGCGGAGCCCTACTTTTATAGACATAAAGAGGGAAACCTTGGCAAGAATATATCTTGTTTACATCATACTCCACAACACATATACTCATAACTCTACCCTATAACCTCTTCGGCTATTACAGACATTATTATGGCTTGATATTATCATGACCTTTTTGAAAGCACAATACATCCAGTACACCACACCTTACTACATACTGCATATGGACACATATGGGCAATTACTACATCACACTTTGAACGCGCCCATAAGATTTTAAGTAGACGTCTTGGTTCGACGGGGCCGTTAGAAAGGATCACAATGCGCAATGGAACTCTCAATGTTGGCTTATGGCATAAATTAAGAAGTAACAACTTCAGTAAAATGTCATCCAATTCGAATTCCGAACAGAATATGAGAACATACATAAATCTACATACAGCGCATACATATGGATGTTGGACCCGTCTGGGATCCTAAAAAAGGATTCGAGCTGCTGATCATTTCATTCAAATGGTTTTGTTTAGGGTCCTTGAAAAAAATCAACACAATCAAATATTGGGGTAAAGACGTTTACAAATATTACAATATACTCCATCCAACCTTGCTTCAACTAGATTCTTTTCAGAGAGGGAAAAATCGGATGTGTATCAGTTGGATCCCCTAGCGTGACAGTCCGTTTCCAATTAAATGAAAGATTCACGGCCATACTCAACAGTTACGGATGATTTCAGCAACTTTTTCTCTCTCAAAAACAACTTTATACAAATTCATGATCAATTTAATACAACTGAGTCCCGTTACGTATTGTTCAAGACTTCAAAAATTGTTACACCTTGACCGTTACCGGGATCCGGAGATCCTGCAAGGCGTCCTGTAGGGTAGATCACAGCCGTCCAAACGTGCTTTCAATGGTTTGGATTTAAAATGAAACTTTTCCTGGAAAACTCTTCTATGGAAAAGTTTCATTTTAAATCTGGATCGTCAAAAATACTCTTGGACGGCTGTGATTTGCACTACACACCCTGTAGTGCACCCCGCACTACTGGATTTCCAAATCCCCGTTATTATTACGTGTCCCATTACTGTTA